>JAFIDM010002131.1:62749724-62793997 GCA_023159025.1 Thereuonema tuberculata
TTCTAGAACCATCAGCTTCAGCGTCTTCAGCCCAACTTGAAGTCGAATCTGATGAAGCAGATTATGTACCTCGTGTTCTGAGAAAGACTTGAGAAATGTTGTGGTTTTCTGACTATTTATTACTTCTTTCCTCTCTCTTTCTGCTCTTAGTTTCTTCTTCTGACTTCCTGATTTACGTTTGTAACTGTCGGACAAAGTTGAAACAATAAAGCTACGCGAATACCATCCAACTAGTTGGCCGACTTTGTCGGATACGAACACCATCCAACTGACAACTCAAGTCGGCCGAACATTCAATTCCGGACAACGCAGATTTCAAATTCGTCCCGTGTGACGTCGAGTAGAATGTGGTTATGTTTTCCCAAACTTAATATATGATGCATTGATTTTCAACATATGATAAAAATTCTTGCAAATTTAATAGCCGATAAAGAATAGACATTGATTGTAATATTGCGATGCAGGAGGAACGAACGACCAACAGCCAATAACAATCCATGTTTCCCTGACAGCAATGACATCACGTCTTCCCCTATTACGTCGCCACTGCTGCACTAACGAGCGAGCGGCTATCCCACAATTCCATGCGTTTCTCGCCACCAATGTTTAAAATCCGAAAATATCGAGGTTTTCAAAAATCTCTGCTAAATTCTGCTGCATAAACTTAATGCATTTCACTATAAACTTTATTTCTGTGTGACAGAAAATCGCAATACTCTGATATTCATTGTGTAATCGCTCGCCGTCGAATTAAAGCGGGTAGAAAATATGCGACACCATGTCTTCAAATGGGCGTGACGTCACGACTGACGTGTTCCAAACGTTGCACTGTGATTGGGTAATTTCCCACCAACTCTGACCAAATCACGGAGTTGGTCCCACACCAACAACTCGTCCTGCCCAACTAATATTGGTGGAAAATCGCTTCCGACTGTGCTCAAACCGGGCTCTACCAACTCGCCAACTCGACAACTAGTTGGATGGTGTTCGCGGGGCGTAACAAATCTGGCAAGAACGATCAAGGAGTGACACCATGAATTAAAATGTGTTATCTGTTTTATTAAAAAAAAAAAAAAATACACACAGAAGAGTGTTGCAAGAAATTAATAAGTTCTAAATGAAATTGGATTGATTTAAAATTAATACTAATCTTATATTATAAAAGCGTTATTCTGTCTGTCATAAGACTTTACGTTTTTCCAATTTTGTGACCAAACTATAAGAGATAGAGTGGTCATGTAAATGGACAAAATGTAGATCTTTTTACGACAAACAAAATGCTACAAAAATCTTTCAAAAAAAGTTTTTGGTTTCCAAGATGGCGCTTTTTAAAGGGTCAAATTTTGACTTTTTCTCAATTTAAACGAAAAGTATAAAAGATGGAAGAGAACATTATATTGAGAAAATGTTGGTATTTGAAAGCTCTATCGAACGATGCATCACTTATTCACAAACGCTTCAGCGTTTGCAAGATATATGGAAAAATGTGAATTTTCGGTATGTGACGCCGACCCGCAATACATCCGAGTTATTCGGAGAAGCCACAACGGGCTGGGAAGTTATATATTCTCCGACGATCGCAACATTAATTTGCTAAATAAATAAAGTTTGTTTTTTGAATGCTATATATGCAAGGGTTCCGGAGCGAAGCGATGGTACCCGGCTATTATTATTATGTATTATAAAAACGTATATTATAAAAACGCTATTCTGTCTGTCATTCTGTAAGCAAAATGTTAAATTACAAATAACTAAAATGTTACTGAAATAGAGAATCTATTCATAAAAAATGAAAATATATTAAACAACTGTCCAATTAAACTGATTGGCGACGTAAATATAGATATTTTCAAAATGAATAAAAACAATGCAGTACAGAAATACGTAAAACTTATGAGCAAAAATGGTTTCAAAAATCGTCTTTACGGAACAACAAGAAACAACTGTACAATTCATGGAAATACGAAAACAAATATAGATCATATTTTAAATAAATAAACATGATATCAAAACACCAGGAATAATATGTAAAGAACGAATCGGTTAAGAGTTGAAATTCAGAAAATAAAGATCCAAATATAATCTATAAAGAACTAATCAATGATGTTAACAATACAAAATTCATGAAAATCTACATATGACTGACTCATCAACGCCCACCCCAAACCCTTTGACCTAGAAAGCTGAAATTTTGCACAGAGGTTTCCTTTATGATGTAGACAAGGAATAAGGCCGGAAATTCTTACATGATAGGGAATAATCTGGCAAACTGACGATGAAGTGTATGGAGGCAACCCCAGGTGTGTGGCGCCAACCCCCAATATACCTGAATTAAGTGAAGAAGGCCACAATGGGCTGGGAAGTCGTATATTCTCCGATCTCAATATTAATTTGCTAAATAAATAAAGTTTTTTTTTTTTTTAATGCTATAGATGCAAGGGTTCCGGAGCGAAGCGACGGTACCCGGCTAGTCGATATATAAAAGAAAACATTGTTTTTTTTTTTCTGCCTGCTACTTTTCCGAAACCTCTAGGACGATACTGCTGCTCATGGTGTTGAAAACAGGAACTAAGTCCAAACAACAGAAATTACCAAGGATATATTGGGAGGCTTTTGTTGCCGGTTTAATTTATGTATAAGTTCTTAAGTTCAATACTGTTTAAGTTACTTGAAAAAGCCCCCTCTCGAGTCTTGGCGAAACTAGTAGTGATGTATATTATATTTCTTGTATAAAGTATATATAATCTTAAACAAGTGTACGGCTACCAATTTATGTTATCAATGAAGTTCAGTACACGTAAAGTTAATTTTAAAATATCGAATGAAAAATGCTAAAATTTTAAATTTAGCATAAGTTTTTTCTATTCTATTACTATTCGCTGAATGTTGCAAAACTTGACAGAATTGACTCAGAGACCCAAAAAATGGATTTTTTTTTCTTCCCCAATAGATGCGATTTCTTAACAATAAGAAATTACACAACGATAAAATTTGTAAGAATTTGTAACAATCAATTGTTCATTCTGATCATAAATTATCTAATTCACGTCTCATTTCCAGTCCTAATAGAGTGAATATTTCTAATTAATGTCTCGAGCAAAAATGATAACTTTTATTCAGTCTCAAGCTTTACGAGTCGACAAAAAGAAAAACTGCTTCAAGACATCTTATTTGTAATATTTTAAATCAATTTTTTAAACTTACATATAGATTTCTTATAAAATCTATAATTTATTAATTCAATTGTTTCTAATCATGTGACATTAGGAAGGGAAATTTTCTTTTATAAGGTTGTTTTGCAAATGTTATCATATTGATTAAAATGTATTGCGTTCTAAAAATTTTCCTGGACGATTTATATAATGATTACTGAGTTTGTTTTAAGTTGTTTAGTTTTTATTTCTACTAAATTCACGAGTTAATTGAGAAGAGAATTTCAAGATTTAAACACAATATTATATTTTTCAGTTTTGCTTTTTCTTTTTCATTACGAAACGGAATAAAATCAAATAATATGTTCTGAAGGTTTGTACGAAACTTGACAAACCGAATCCAGTTCAGACTTAGCTTACGTTATAATTCCAAGTATGGAGCAGAAACATGAAAATGCGTCGAAATCTGATAGAATTGATTCGATATTTTCGATTTTAAATTCTTCCACGGATCTCCTTCGTTTCAGTCATATCATTTAATTTAGAATAAAGGAGATTTGGTAATATTTGATTCTGATAGTTAATCTGAACTAGAAAGTTCTTCAGTGACTTTCTTCAATGACAGTTCTTCAGGTGTCTGTGATTCTGTTATCTCGTCTTGCAGCTTCCACTCATCCGCTCTTTCGTCTCCGTCTTCATTCTGTTCTTCTTGTCGTGGATGAGATATACCTGAGGGTCCTGCACCTGTGTCTTCAGTTGAGTTTATATTTTCAATTGTCTCTGATTTCTTCAGCCATTCACTGATACACACTTTTGCTTTTTTCTTCATAATGTCCCTCCTCGCAGATGGTCTGATAACTTTTCCATTTCTGTGCACAATAATAACCGCTGGCACTTTCTGGATGTGATAAGCTTTCTTCAGTGATCTAAAAAATAAGAAAAACGCCTGTTAATAAGGAAACAAAGATTATTCTGTATATTTTAGATGAAGTTTCTATGGTGTAGGCCTCAATGGGTTCGGCGAAAATATAGGCTCTAACATTTCTACGACCAATCAGGCCCAATTGAAAATGTTTGTCACATCAAAGTCCGCCAGCTTTTAACCTCCGTGATAGATTCATTAGGCAGAGAGCTGATAAGGGTTATACATTATCCGGCCATTTTATTAGGTATACCCCTGCTGTGCGCATGAATGTCTGGACCCGTCGGATCTCACAACAACTCTTCAAGCCGGTGGGGGCAGTGTCATGGTGTGGGGGATGTTTTCCTGGCACACCTTGGGTCCATTCATACCTGGAGGCACGTCAGGATGCTAGAGCGTACCTAAACATCGTAGCTGACTAAGTGCAACCGTACATGTTAACAATTAATCCTCATGCAGATGGCTACTTCTAGCAGGATAATTCGCCGGTGCACAAAGCCCGCATCACTGTGGGATGGTTTGAGGAATACGACGATGATTTTTCCTTGCTGCAGTGGCCCGCTCAGTCCCCGGATCTCAGCCGGATTGAAAATTTGTGAGATGAGCTGGAACGGGCTGTTCGCTCCAGGCCTACACCTCCATCAAATCTTCAGGAACTGCGTGATACATTCATGTCTGCATGGTACACAATACCTCAACAAGGTTTTCAGCATCTTGTGGAATCTATGCCTTTACGAATTCAGGCTGTTTTGAGGGCTAAAGGAGGCTTAACACGCTACTAGGTAGGTGTATCTAATAAAGTGGCCGGACAGTATATGAGCTAAAAAGTGAGTAATGATGATTATCCGTATTTTGAATAAAGAAATTTAGAATAGTAATTTTATTTATTTATAACTATATCTTAATTATGATTTATCTTAATTTTAATTAAGATAAGGTTGTAATAAAACCATTGTATACAAAACAGTAATAAGTTATTAAATCAATAACATAATTAATAATAGAAATTTATTAAGATAATAAGTAAGCAATTTTTAGCTTGTGCTTGCAAGACGTTGAAGCTGAATGTGACTTCGCTTTGGAGAAGACAAATTACTTAAATGCTATTACATATCCTTCCACCTCTTAACTGTTCTAAAGTTTCTTTCCTGTGATTGGCGAAAGCAATAAGAAGTTCGTTTATGTAAGGTAACTGTACCCTAGTACATGACTTATCTACGCTTTCGGTTTTAATTAAGTTAATGCAAAAAAACTTATGCTTTCAATGAATGGATGTGAGAGAGCAACTTATTGTCAAATAAAAATACAAGTTTTAAAAGATATTTTTAATTAGAAAATGGATTAAAAAAACTCAGACAAAAAAATTTAGACCATTTAGGCTGTATTGGGTAGCAGATGTACACAATATGGCCTATAACGTTGAGAAAAAGAAACATTCTAAAATAAAATTAGATTAAATTCTAAAATTTAAGAAAAATTGTCGCACTCGGGGCCTAAAAAAAAAAATCTTTATCGTCCTTTGTTAAACCAGAATATTTTTCATGAGCTTAGATCGCACAAGCAATGCACATGCATATATCCTTCATCACATCTTCCTTAAAGATGTTATAAAAATCAGGATTCTATTTTTTTTTTTTTTGCAGATTTTTTTTGCTTTCTTCGGAATAGATTTTGTAGGCGCCCTTTGGCCTTTATTTTTTTTAATGCTATACCTTTGGTTCCATCTTTATTGTAAATTAAGGATGTTTTCAATACAACTGTCCTATTATTGATAGTTTTCTTTGTTTCAGTAACCTGAGAAGTGTTTTTGCTTGGGGTTGGGAGTAAGTCAGAAAATGTGCTCGTATTACATGCAACTTCTCATCTTCAGATGAATCTTCTTCATCAGAATTAATCAAGGCAACTTCAATTGGATCAATCTCATCCGTGGACTTCACATGTAAATCCGAGTTGATAAACTGAAGTTCCAGGCTGTGGACAAGTTGACCTGAAGGTGAAGGAACTATCTAAGTAGATGGAACCTGAGGTTCTGCTTGTTCAAGAACTGTAGGTGAGATGCTGTATTTAATTTGAAGGCTTCTTGAGAATTTTCATTCGGACTTAGATAAATTTTTGGCTTTGAATCCTGATTTCATTTTTTTGATGGTATCATACATTTATACCACACTTCGGTAAAGACGTTTTTCCAAAACATTGTTTTGTCAATTCCTTTCTATTGCCAGTACAGCATTACTTGCTGGTTCCAGTGATATTCGAACAGTGGCGGATCTAGCCCAGAGCCATGGGGGGGGGGCAAATGTTAAAAGTCCTTGTCTTATGGCTTGTGGGTGGGGACTACTGATCCAAATAAAGTGTTCTCTCTCGTCCAATTGCTTAATGTTTCGTTTCTCTTCTCCTTTCCTTCTCTCAATTCTTCTCTCTTCCTTCCTTTTCTTATTGCATTTTTAAAAAGGCGGCTGAGCCCACGGGGGTGCAAAAGGCCCGTTGCCCCCCCCCCCGGATCCGTCAGTGTATTTGAAAGACCCAAATACTGTTTTGTCAAGGGGCTGCAGTTCATGTGTTAAAATTGGAAGGAAGACAATACAGTTTAACACATAACGATCAGCTATCCCCACAAGTTCAAAGTCAAAGTGGCTTTGGGCGCCATCAAAACTGAATACACAACGACCTAGAGGTTTGTGGTTGTAGCCAATCGACAAAACATTTTGATGTCATGGAGCCCTTCTCAGTCGTACGACAAACTGAACCAGTGCTAAATTATTTCTGGTTTTATTCGTTTTGCTTTGCACAATATCATTGGGGGGAATCGTTGAACCTTTGGCGTTTGCACAGGAGACGATCGTTACGTTTTCCCCAAGTTCATTGCCGATGATATGAACTCATTCTTGGCTAAAACTCTTGGTTCTTTGTACAGATGGAGCCTACAACCTTTCTCGTCCATATTAAAAAGCCTTTGAGGTTTCCCATAAGTATTTTATCTTCGAAGACTTGTTTTGCAAAGTGGTCTTCAACAATCAGTTTGCTTAATTTCTGAGGTGTAGCCCGATTCAGATTTTGGGATTTTCTGATAGCAATTATGAGATTTTCCTTCAAAAAACTTCTTATCCATTTTATGGCTTCCAATTCGCTTTATGTTCGAAAAGTAATGCTTAATTTTGTTTTGTTTGCAGTATTATATATGCATAATCTCACTGTTTTGGTTGATAATGGATAGCCTACTCCTGCTAATCGTACAATGGGGGCACTGAACTAAGTTTTTTGCTGCTCTGAAAGCATGAACTTTCGTCGTAACATAGCTTTCACTTTAGAATCCGATTTGTCATATCTGCGAAGAGTCCTACAAGGGATACCAAATTCCACTGCTGCTTTGTAATCAGACAATTTTTTTTTTTCGTTCTGATTGTCTCTAAAGCTTCCTGGGTCGGTGGGTCCACTCACCTTTTTTCTTGCGAGCTGCAGAACTCATAAATGAAAATAAGAGAAACTAATGTAAAAACAGAAAATAAATCACTTGTATATCCAGCGTGGCCTACTAGTGCATGTAGGGTCTCTCTAACACTAGAATAATTTCTTCTTAAAACTTCTTAAAAGAAAGGCTAAAAATAATAAAACGTGGTTGAGTCTTTTAAAAGCAGGATAAACATGCCATCTACTGACACACTATCAATTTTTGCGACCAACGTTAACTAATTATTAAAGACATATACTTACGCGCACAAAATTAGATGCGGCTACTTTAAGTAAACACGTGCGAGCAACCATCTCTTTTAAAAGATATTCGCGCACTAGCTGTGTCGTGGGATTGTATCAGCCAAGTCGGACACACGTTTCTAACGTACAACTTTTGGAATCACCATCTTTTGGTGATTCATCGCATACTAACGGAGATCACGTGATTAGACCATATTGAGTGCACGTATCTTAATTCAAAATAAAAAAAAATATTGATAGATTGATAAAACATTCGAGATGTTATGAATCCCTGTTAATACTGTATCCGTGTTAGTCTGTTTTGTTGTGACTTTACACATTGTAGTAGAACTTTCATCAAGTTCTTCGTGAAAAAAAAATACAAGATGGCCATGATGAAAGAGGTGTTCAGAGAACCTGTAGAGAAAAATGTAATGGACGAATTCAACCAAACTGATGTAAGAACTCTCGGAAATATAAGAGTTTCGATTTATTAAAAAAAAAGAAAAAAAAAAAAAAGAAAAATTGCTACACAATTTTTTCACCAGGGGAAATTTGGCGCTAGAGGCGCTTATTGAAAAAGTAATGGCTAGAAGAGACACTACAAATCAGTTTTTCGTGTTGCTGTAAATTACAGATGTGGTTCAGTATGTGCTTCGTTCAGACGTTTTAAGAACTGCATTCTGTGAACGCCGTATTCTTCGGTGGAAGGCAAACGATTTCCATTGGTTTCCATTGTTGTGTTAATCTATCTTTCAAGGTTGCTAAATCAGGAATATGTCCTTGATCGTGAGTGCCAACAAAATATTTTCGAGGCATGGGCAAAATATATTGACAGTGTAATAAAGTCTTTAAAAATTGTACTTCATTATTGTTAAGTTACATAAAATAGTTTAAGTAAAAAAAAAAAAGTAATAAGTCATAATAAAATTTATCTTTTTTTTTCTATATTTTATTCCTCTTGTAGGAAAAAACATTCCATGAATATTATTGAAATTTAAAATTCCAGAGTAAGGAAATGCTCCCTCTTACTCGTACATACGCGCGCCCATGTCCTTGATTTAAAAACTTTTGAGATTACCCCACAACCAAACGTCACAGAAGTTTAGACCGTAGAAAAAGGTGGCCATGCCGTGGGAAATGCACGACTTATCACTCTGTTTTCTGTCTATTTTTTCTCTACAATTGTTGTCGCAGCACTCACTGCATCGACAATCCAATGTGAGATGATGCTCCATTCTGCAACTCCATCCTTTTCAACCTAACTGCCGGAAATCTCGAAGCTCGGTTTTAGCTTTACCGAGCTGATAATAAAACTTGACAAGCACATTCAGATAGGGTGAGAGCCGTAGCACTTCAGTGAATGAGGCGAATCAGCATCCGTCTTCCTTATATTCACCAACTCATCAGTAGCAAATGTGAGATTAGACAAATTTCAAGAGCTTTTAGCATTACACTTCCTTTTTTGCAAAATTTTGTAGTATTTTTTTTTCCTTTTATTTATTTATATATTTATCTGTTTATTTATTTTTATAAATCGAAATCCCATATTCCAGAGAGTACTTACACCAAGTTTCGTTAAATTTCGTCTATTATATTTCACATTATAGGATATTGAACATCTTCTCTTTAATTATGGCCACCTTGTATATAGCTAAACAAGATAAATTAATTCTTTTAGACAGTGTTAGAAGCAAAGCGGCTCCACAATATGCACAATGTTATAAACAAAATGTGTTCAGAAAGGTCGATATTGGGGGGGACGTCTATCGCCGTTTTCCTCTTTATCGGAAGCGACCACTTTTGACCCCCAACATCCCGTCAGGGAGTGGTCCTAGAGGTCTGATTTTTTGGACGTGGTCACCTACTTTTTGATGCTGAACACAATGGTGAAGATTTCATACCTCTAACCGTTTGGTCACTACAGAGTGTGACATCCAGCAAGCATAAAAGCAAGTGCGGTCTCCTATGTTTTACAGGCAAGCTGTAACCTAGGGGCCGCTAAAAAGCCTTCTTAACCTCTTTGCTTTTGCCAATCTATTACTTAAGCTGCCATCATAATATAAGTGTGCTGTTGGAAGCTTCAATTTAGAAATTGACCATTTCGTATTATTTGATTTGGTCTATTTTCTATGTTACAATGCCGACAAAGTAAAAATTCCAAGCATCCAATAAAATATAGTTTATATGAAATATAAAACGCACAAGACTAAAAGTTCACTGATCTATTTTTGGAAATTGTGATACCGGGAATCCAAGATAGCCTATTTCAGGTTTCCTGACCATCGTCAGTTGGTTCCGCCCATCATCTTACACCTCACTAAACATACAAAGAAAACAAAAGCAAACAACCCAACGGCCCTTCATATTAAAAACCATCAAAATCTAAATAAAGAATAAAAAAGCCAATCAATTAATCCTCGCTAGCGATCGCTTATCATGTAAGGGATTAATTGTTAAACAAGAAATACATATACTACAAAATTTTTAACGTACATGCAAACAATTACCTGAAATATAAAGAATGTAGAAAGAAATATAAAATATAGTTTATATTACTGTAAAAAACTGAAGTAAGCAAACTTAATCAAAGCATAAATCGACAGCTTCTTCTTTCTTTTTCTTTTTTTCTTTGAACAGATAGTTTCAGTTACATAATAATTTCAAATAACTATTAGATTTTTTACTGTTGTTATAACACCTATTTTTTATTATAACGTGTTGTTGACATTATCAGATTTTTATCATAAATATTATAATTTTTTACAAAACATATTAGATACACATAATAAATACGAGATGATTTTTTTTTTTTTTTTATCAATGCTAATTTTAAAGGCACAGTCCATATAACCTCATCCTCTACTTCAAAATCTCTTAATACAGTAAAACCTCGTTCAGTAGTCACTCAAGGGACCAAACATTTTTGACGACTTAAGCGGAGTGACGACTTAGGCGGAGTGGGAATTTTTGAAAAAAAACATACACAAAAAAAAAAAAAAAAAGTATTTTCAAGAATTGCTGTAGGATTCGGTGAGAAAAACAGGATTTTCAGAAATCAATTCATGCAAATGAATGAGTGCAATAAAAAAAAAAAACAACTCTTTTAATAGTTACCACATTTTAATCGTTTTAACAGAAAGTCTGTCTTTGAAACGTTCCAGCCAACCATTGCTGCCGTCGAAATCTTCAATGTTCAACTCCTTAGCAATTTCCATGGCTTTTTCTTTGAGAATCACGACATAAATCGGCACATTTTTCGATCTGGCATGTTTTAGCCATCGAATTAAAACCTCCTCAATCTCGTCAAACTTCGATTTCCTCATTCTCTTTCTTTTGTCTTTGCAGTCAGCTTCTTCAATTACTTGTTTCGATGAAAGAATATCGTTTAATGTAGTCCTGGGAATATGGCGTTCTTTGGCAAAAGCTGTTTTCGAAACATTTGATTTTTCAAAAAATGCAATTAAGTCTTTATTTTTTTTCTTTAAAAGATAACGAGGTAAGTTTTCGTTTCCCTGGCATGTTAAAAACGTAATCGAACCCCGAAATTGCAAGAGAAAAATTAGGCCTTAGAGCGAGGCATACTCGCTATGTAATGAAGTCACACTCAGGAGCGGTCAAGAAAAACGTCTACACGCGACAGAATCGCAGAGAGAAGTGTGGTTTGAATGATTAGCAGCGAGATCCAAGAACCCAAATCCCCCGAAGTGACAGACATGGTCGAAAATTCCCCGTAAAGGCTTGGCTTTCTTAAAGTGAAGGGGCGTGGCTGAAAAGGCAACACGATGGCATGCAAAATGGAAAAAAAAGATACTGTTGGCCATTTTTGAGGATGACGAGTTATCCGGTGTAGAATTAATTTTGGTGACAGATAAAGGAGGGTTATTTTACATTATTGTGTATGAGACCTTGTCGGGACCAAAGGAAAATGACGACTTAAACGGAGTGATGACTTAAACGGAGTGATAACTTATCCGAGTGACGACTTAACGAAGTTTTACTGTAGTTTTATTTCCTAGGATTATAAGGAGATTTACATAAGGCCTTACTTGATAGTAGGATCTGCGAAAGGTAAACCCCAGAAAGTAGTTTTGTTAAGAAAAGCAATGTAAAGTGACTCCGTGACGTCATTGGTTATCATAATTACTTCGATGGGTGCTTGACTTTTCTTCCATTCGTTGTAGCTTCGCAGCAGAATCTTGGTGAATTTCTGGCAAGCTACACACCAGGAGGCAGCGTGAAACAGCGCTAGGATTTGCACATCTCGTAGCACAGTGTCAGCTTCAGCAGTTCGACCTCCAGAACCACACAGGGTTTTACCAGATAAATAATTCATAGCAAAATTAATCTGAAAGGGAAATAATTAAAGTTATTTCGATGATCTTTCAGTGATAGGAAGTGCTTTGTTATAGCTAAACAAAGCACTTCCTATCACTGAAAGATCATCGAAAGATTTGTTTTAAGAAGTCTATTTTAAATATGATTCTTTTTTCTTAAGAAGACATTTGAAATCACTTACACTTTTAAATTTTCTTAGGTTATTTTCTTTTATTTTTTTTTCTTTAATTTATTTCATGAATTTAATAAACTGTTGAGCTTGTGTTCCTCTGCTTTCGTTTTTACCCTCCATATTCGTAAATGAAACTTTAGTAAAGAAGGTTTTATGCATTTTTAAAACGAAAAAGAGCTATTGAAGAAATTAGAAGCATTGCCTCGAATAAAAGAATACTCCGATTTTTATGGAAGGTTAAACTTGGCATTCGTCTAGAGAAGGAGAAGCCACGAAAAATCCGGTTCCTCTAGCCTTAGAACCTTACCGTTTGACATCGCTCGAAAGCCTATTGAGAACGTCCTCGTGCCACAAAACTTCAAGATGATTGATAGCTGCTAATAAGTGCCCATTCTCAGCTTGTTTCCAGTAACTTCCTGAAGCCACTGGAATGAGAATTTCAAGGCGAATTTTGACCGAAGGCCTAGTGAATAAGTCTCATTGCCAGTGATCGGCGTTTTATATCTTATTACACAGTTCAGCAAGAATGCGTTTGAATACTGTCGTAAACTGTCTATGAAGACAGCTTTTCTCGACTCATAGATTAGTCAAGATCCAGTCAGTAATCTTAATTCAGAAGGACCTTTATCTGGAGAGAACGTGGTGCAGTATTTAAGCCCTCAAGCTTAGAGAATCAATTACTTTGGAGAAGGAAGGAAGTGTATCACTATCAATAGCGCCACAGGTCTATACATCTTGAAGAAGACATCTTTAATGGTCATTATAGAGGCGACGTTAACAGTATGGTCTTCCATTTGAGTTATAGGGACATAAGATTCATTTAAACAGATATCAATGTTCGCCACATATATCATCTTGTGGATCAGTATCTCGATCAATAAGGAATTGATCGAATGATGGACCAGCCATTTCTTCTAATCTAAATCCAATTGAGCATAAAGGGAATATTCTTGGAAGACAGATTATGGCCCCATACTCTTCCCAAAAGTCTTGTAAACTTATGATTGCCCATTTGAGTGAATGACCACTAACATCACAGAAGTTTTTGACAACATTGTTATCAGTATGAAGATGCTGTGCTGATCTTATTATTATTCAACGTGATCGTACACATTGCTAGCTCGCGGGATTCATTGCCTCGAGGGATTTTCTACACACATATAATCGTCCATCTGCCCGAAACAGTTTGAAACGCGACTCATCGGACCAGGCTACACGTTTCCAGTCGTGTCACGTCGAGTGGCGGTGTTAATGAGCCCATGCGAAAAGCAGAGCCCTGTGCTGTCGGGTCAGCAATGGGACCCAAAAGGGCCGTCGGCTCCTGTATCCCATAGAAGAATGAGATCGGTTATACTGTCAGAACTCTCATGTTATGTGTGAATTGCATTGTTCTGTTATCTGTTGCAATGTTGCGTACTATCGGACAATGCGTGCCAGAGGACTCTGTCCATGATTATCCAGTTTTTCGTTTAAAACAAAAAGTTTAAAAACCTTTTATCTTTTTATTTTTTTCATCGACGATAGTGGTGCTAGCAATATGTATACCAAGATTCAATCAAATAAGAATTTCGAATTTCAAAACGGCGGTGTTACGGGTTATTGGTGTTAAAATCACACCAATAACCCGTAGATTATAGAATATTTGTGACGCATAATTGAAACAATATTAATAACATTAAATAACTTTTCTTCTATTGAATAATTTAACATTCACATATGCCCAAGTGCACCAAACTTCAATTAACTTTGACGGCTGCATTGTAGACGTAACTAAAATTAGTGGGGGATGCTGCTGCAGAAAAATTTTAGACTTTGTTTTAAAATTGTGTGAAAGGAAACAAACATGTATAAAAAGAAATTTATCAAGTTTATAAATAAATTTTCTTTTTATACATGCTTGTTTTCTTTAACACAATTTTAAAGCAAAGTCTAAAATTTTTCTGCAGCAGCACCCCCCCCCCCCCATTAATTTTAGCTACGTCCACAATGCAGCCGTCAAAGTTAATTGAAGTTTGGTGCACTTGGGCAATAGTCTTTCTTAATGCTGTATGCGATAGCAAGTAGGGGAAGAAACTCCCATAGATAAGTTGAAAGTATAGGATAGTGAAAAATAATGATTGTATTTATATTTGATTTATAATATAAAAATCACAAATACATTTGGAGATATTCATTAATTCTCATAAATAACTTTTAATTTTTATACTTTTATTTGAGCGTAACTTTCATCACTTTAACTTGATTTTAGTGATTCTATTTTTTATAGCAATACGATTGTATTCATTCCAAGCAAGGTCGTTAAAATTAATTAATGATTTCATTTCCTGAATTTAAACTTTCCTTTTATTATTTTATGTTTTATGGATTTGCCGTCTTTTTCTAAATTGAAAATATTAAAAAAAATTAAATAATTATTTTATTGATAATAGTAATCCTTATTTATAAGCAATTTGAAATTTCAACTTACCCTTTAGAAGCCAAATATATGGAAAAGCATGATATAACAATAGTAGAACAATGCTTTGCAGTAATATCTTATTTAAAATTCTTGAAATTAAACAAATGCTTTCCTGAGTTGTCGTTGCTAAATAATTTTGTGACTTAATAATAAACAAATAATCCATGTTTATTGTTTTCTTTGTCTTTGATGAATTTATACTTTTAAGGTTTAACTACACTGAAGCAATAAATATATATTGGTCATTGAGAGCTGCATTGTGATATCCCAAGCAAAGAAGGACAGACGGAGAAAGATTGAAAAAGAATGGTGAAGGTAGTGAGGGAAAATGGGAGAACTCCGAGAAAAACTGTCCGTAAATCGCCCATAACCTCGAACCCATATGAGAACTGATCTTCATATCATACTTCCGCTGTCTTCTGCGTATGTCCTTACGAATTTGTTTTGTAAACTCATGCATTTAATAAATAAAAAAAAAAAAAAAAAAATCGCACCTCTAAGGACGGCTGCCCGGAAGTGGCTTCTTTACCAATGTTTGTCTAAATTAAGCCCATGCATGGTTTTTTTTTTTTTTGTGTGTGTGTGTGTGTGTTTATACAGCAGCTTCCACTAAAAGATCGCATTTATGAAAAAAAATAAAATAAAAAGGCATTTATTTGAGGGTTGAAGATTCAGTTTCAGAGAGAACGAGGTATTCCTTGATTTTCATCATTTTCTCCTCCAGATAGTTCCAAGGTTTATTCAACAGGTACGGTTTCATGTTAATCTGTGGGTTTTCAGTGTGGCCCAGCTCTGCCCATGAAAAATTAGTAACAACACTTTGTATTATAAATATTGTTATTACCATTGTATTGATATACTGTGTTTTAAAATCAAAATATTAAATTTATTTTGCAAGGCACTCTTTTCTGATTAATTTATAATTAGTTTGATTACTTCTAAATTAAATGAAAATAAAATATAATTAAAAGTTTACTTCTTACCCGTTTAAAATTGTTATTCTATTGTTAAGGAAATTTATTAAAAGATGAGAAAATAAAAAGAGGGAGATTTTCTAAAAGGGAATTGATCATTTCTAATACTTGATAAAAATGGAAATCTTAATAATGCTTTTATTCACCTCCATAAAGTTTGCGGTAAATTACGAACAATGAAATACTAAATAAAGAACTTACATCACATATTCAGTTCTTCTTTGCTGCATTTTTCAAAATAAATAAATAAGTGAACCACTCCAAAGAGTTTAACATAATACAAAGAAAACTAACGAACAATGCAATTATTACATACATATTATCAATGCGGCCAAAATTGAAACTCCCAGAATGCAACGCAGATTATAGATTTCCTTTCCTGGCCGGTCGGTCACATTCAAATAGAAGAGAAAATGGCGGTCGCTGCTTCACATTCAACATTTCGACGAGGAAAAGTTCTCAAAAGTCAAGTAGGAAAATTATTTTTAACGTTGCTCATCGATTTCAAGATGTATGTGAGATTTTTGATATTTCCTATTTTTGAAAATTGAGATTGATATTTCCTGCGGAGCTTATGGCATTGATACTGGAGAAATTAGTCAATGATAATGCGTTAACGGTTTCAAAATTCGCCGCGACGACTGTAGTTATTTTTACACAATGATTTAAAGTAACCGGCCTTTAAAAAAAAAAGCAAAATTTAACGTCCATAATAATTTATAAATCAAGAAAAAAATAAAAACTGGACATTCAACAAGTTACAGTCCCTACGCTGAATAAAGATCCTCCCAGAATGCAACGTAGCTTATAGATTGAGCTTTCCTGGCCGACCGCTAACATTGAAAGAGAAGAGAAGCGACCTCTTCTCTTTCAATGTTAGCGGTCGGCCAGGAAAGCTCAATCTATAAGCTATGTTGCATTCTGGGAGGATCTTTATTCAGCGTAGGGACTGTAATTTGATTGTTTTTGTTCTCGGCGGCCATTCCCGGAAGCGAGAATGCTTTCCCTTTAACTTTCGCTCAATCTGAGCCAAACATCAAGGGTAAATTCTGCTGATGATTCCTAATGAAGCTATTCAGGATTCCCACTGACGTTGGCTCAGTGTGTGAAAGCGTATTTACTGGCATTTTCTTTACAATATACTTTATGGAATTGTAAAAGATATTATATTTTGAAAAAAAATTACATTTTTAATAAAAATATATATATTTGTGGTTCTTGTACTAATAAATCTAAAGGACAAGGCCACGTTATTTCACTTTCTTAGCCAATATTATTGCTTTTTCAAATTTTTCTGTCATAAATAATGAGTTGTTGTTCCAGAGATACAAGAAAAAAAGGAACTAATATTTTATTATCTTCTTCTTTATGCCCAAATCACATCATCGTATTTTTCAACATTGTTTTCATCACTGACCCTATCATTGACGGTCTATGATCGTGTGATTTGCATCTGTTGACCATTTTCATCACTGATCTCATCATTGACAAAAATTTAGGAATTGTTCTAAATGTAACGTTATTTTAAATGATGATCGTTAGTGAGCTCCAATAAGAAGAGACCCTACAGCCGGTTGTAGAACAGCCGGCCGGCGCCATTTTGGCCGCGCTTCGATTGAATCCAAGGCTATTATGAATTAAGCATCATAGTGAGGAGATTATTTTTCGAAAATAAACAATATTTTACTGAAATACATTAATTCTATGCATCAGAATGTGCAGATGTCAACTTTTTAAAGAGATACTTCATTTCTTATTGAAGCGTCATCACGCTCGCATAGGATTGTGGGATTGTCGCTTTTCGAATCGAAATTCACTTCGCTTCCGCTTAAATAGTAGAGATCGTAGAATACAATATGTAATTAGTTTCGAACAGTTTAATAGCTTGCTGAAAGTAATTTCAAATTCTACGGAAATTGCGTTGCCGAAACACGATTTTAACCTCTAAAAAAAAGATAAAAGTCCGAAGAATCGGACTACACACGCCGTCATTTCGTAACTGGGAGTTGGCTTGGAATTGCTGCCAAAACCTTTCCAGCTCAACTCTGATTGGCTAACGCTCTGCCAATCATATGCACTATTTCATCATATTTCTTCGTGTGATCGGTTTACGGTGATAAACAATGATGGGAACACTTCACTGTTCAGTGAAGCAAAAAATATGATGATGTGATTTGGCCATTATCAATTCTCTTATATCCTTTAGGACGTGAGACCTCGTCAATCCTCTTTCTAACATTTTCAAGGTCCATGGCCAATCTTTTGACCTAACATTTTATTATATTTTGCTATATATGCTATAATATTTCCATGTCCTGCTCACACATTAATATATTTTCTGATAGGTTTTTCCAGATAGGTTTATTGTCGGAAAGGCTAATTTAATTGAATCTTTTGATGATTTGAGCCGTTCATTTTTTCACACTTTATATATACAGTTCTCAATCAATTGTTGTGCTATCTGATTTAAATAAGAAAGAAAAGTTATTGTAATCTCATTAGCAGCTGCTACCAATTTTGTGTATTTATCTGCTTCTTCAATGCTGTCTACACCAATATGTGCTTTTAACATAATAAAATCTGAATTTTCTATCTTTTGTTATATTTCTTTACTTATTAGACTTATTATTATTAGACTTTACTTATTGTTAGTTAATGTATAGTGAGACTTTATAGAGTAGCCTTAGAGTCATTGTAGATATTTACTACACTTGTCAAAAACAATTAGGATGTTATTGTAAGGAAAATCGTGATCAACATTGCTTGACATAAAATATTATTTTTATATAAGATTCAGTAGAATATCCAATAATTTCGGTAAGAAAAAGCATATTAGCGAATTTTATGCAACATTTCAAATTAATGTACATACGCAATATGAACAATATACAAGAAAAATGAATTTTCGAAAGTGGTAACTGACCTCTAATAGAGTGTATGTGGTCCCCTCGAATGGTAAAGAGCATCTGTGTGTGGCATAGAGTTGATGAAGAGGGTTAATGAGAAGGGTTTGGGGGTATTTTAGCTACTCCTCAACGAGGGCTTTTTTTCCATTTCACAAGAGTCAGCGAAGGTGCTGGTCTAGTTGCAATGCATGTGTAAAGTGCATACTATGCATGCATAAGGGGATTTAAGTCAGGAGAGCATGACGGCCACTCCATACGCTCATTCCCTCTTCAAGCATGTTATCCACTACCGCAGCTCTTATGAGGTCGAGCGTTATCGTCCAAGAAAAGGAATGAATTACCGATGGTTGTAGCGAATCTCATCTCTATATCTTTGGTCATCAGACTGCCTTTTCGGATGATGTACACGCCCATCTATACTTATGACTGCCCAAGCCATCAATCCATGTCCTCCATAATGTGATTTTTCCTGTGCAAAAGCTGGGTTATTTCGTATACTGGGTTTCCTCCAGAAAAGAACTCTTCGATTGTCAGATTTCTGACTGAATTTGGACTCGCCAGAGAAGAGAACTTGACTCCACTCATCATGTCACCAATGACTTAAGTTCTTCAGTGCAGTTAAATGAACACACAATTGGTCTACACGTATAAATTCCATCTTAGACAGTCTGCGTCCTTTTGCCACGAGAATGCTATCGCTGAAGCTGAGAAGCTTCTGTTGCCTGTTCCGACAGGCTGTTAACAATAGATAATATCTTCCCTTGCTGTAGTTGCTTGTTGAAGACCTTGACTTTGCATCCTTCGAATACTTTTCGTATCCTGGAATCTAATTCTTAGTCGGGAAACGACACTTCGTGACATTGCAAAGGCTTCTGTTACTATTAGCTGTATCTGAAATGCTTCCAGTCTGCCAATAGCTCCCTTCAGGGAAGGGGATTTAAGTGTGTAAATGATGAAATTCAAAGAGTCTACTCTTGTCATATGTTTTAGCATTAAGATCATTTTACTTTTAAAATTTCATTTAAAGAAAGCAGTTATTTACAAAAAAACTAATGTAATGGACCCCCCCTCCCCTTACGAAAACCTTGGCTACGTCCCTGATGACTTGCATAATGTCGCCAAAGTCACATGCTCCTTTAATTGTTGTGAGCAGAGTATAATATCTCACTGCTGAATATTAAAAACTCATTTAATAGCATGAGAGCCTCAGGCTGTGCCTGGAAAATAGCTGAATTCCCGAAAATAAATAAATAAATAAATAAATAAATAAATAAATAAATAAATAAATAAAAAAGTCAGCGAAATAACTAACTGTAAAACACTTTGAAGTTGCCGACATTTGGATATCCTTAATAGATTGTATCACTAAAATCTATTCTTAACTCTAAGATCGGGGATGTCAAACGAGCAAATGCAAAGTTCGAAGCTACGATTGGAACGTCGTCGCAGCGAAGAACACACAAAACCGGAAGTAGATACTAACAACTATTTCCGGTATCTTCTGTAATGGCCGATCGGTTCATTATCATTTTATACTGAAAATATCGCAAATGTTAATGAATGAACCTTTATTTTTGCTCCAAAATTTCAGTAACATGCTGTTAAACATTTTTCGAGGGAATACATGAAATTTCAGAAATTAAATTCTGAAAATGTTGAGGTAATTCAAGTGATAACATATCGGAGTTATCAAATTTCAATATTCTTTTTAAATTTTCAGTCACACATTTAATTCAATCGTAGTCATAAATTAAAAAATATAATTGAACAAAAAATTAATAAAAATCCTGAAAAATTAAAGGGCAGATATAGATAATGAATAAAAATGGTGTTATCTGTCTATTGTTAGTCATGAAACAAAATTAAATTCGCTTGAACGATTATTAGAACAACTACTCATGTTCAAAAAGGTATTGAACGAAGTAAAGTCTTCATCTAAATAATTCAAAGAATATTCCTTTGGGAAATAAACTAATTGTGAAGATTCCACAGCATTAAAGAAATTGAAAAATTTAAATTCATTATCCTCTAAAATTTTTGTAAGTTAACGTGTCCGTGTTTTGTTTTACTAAAATATAGATTTCTTCCTTACTTTATTTATTATTGTCTTGATAAGAATAATTGAATCACAAACAATATCAATACTATTCTTTTATATTTGTTTTTTTTTTTTTGTTAAATCTTTTTGTTTACACTCTTTAACAGTATCTAAACTAATTTTCTTTATAAATTGTGAGCTAAAGGAGACATGGATGAAATTTTTTCTTTGATCATATATTAGATTCATTTTAAATCAAACTGTTCATGTTGATGTGCAGTGATTTGGGAAATTCATTTTTTCATCATCTGTTACCACAAAATAGATTTCATAAAAATATAGATTGTTTGGTGCAGGTTATTTGTTGCCTGTTATTTGATTTCTATAATTTTTGATATCGGGTTAAAAAATAAATCACACTATATTTCAATAAATATGCTGTAGAAAGTGAATGCTAGATTTTGTCATTTTATAATTTACAATTGAGGAAAGGATCTTAAATACCTCTTTGCTAACAAAAAAACAAAAAAAAAAACAAAACAGCAAATGTTCAGTATAGTAGATAATTTTACATGAGAAAAGCTTTGATTTCTTTTTTTACTTCGAGAGTTCATTTTACTATTGCATTGCCTCCACTAGTAACTTGCAGGGTTTTCAGTTTTGTTTCGTTTTTAAATAGTACATTTAATATATTAATGTTGAATGAAAGAATAATAATTTATCAGTAGCTTATCTTCTTTTTTAAAAAAAATTCATTGGCTTAGTTGAATTATTATTTGCACTCATATATTTGTTTGAATATGATGTTGTATTAGTTTATTACTGTACTCTATTTTTATCTTTTTATTAAACTAATAAAATTATTATTTTCCTGTTTTAGTGGCAAGGAGTTAATGGCCTATCGAAAGCCATCTGATAAGACTTTACCTAAATATGGTGGTCAGAAAGACTTTGAGCCAACAGGATCTGCATTTGAAGCCAACTTGTTGTCAGCTATATATGAGGAACATAATGAGTCATTGTCTGAAGAAAGGGTGGAAAGGCTGTAAGTAGTGAACTTATTCACACAAAAAAAAACTTAAAATTACTAAAAACCATCATTGCACAATATAAATGTTAAAAAGATTTTAAATTCTAAAACATTTAAAAACTTACAGTAGACGTTTCAAAGCTCATAATCTTATCGAGATTTCATCTTCAATAAAGCAAAGGAGCATCAGTCATTCAAATGACAAAGTAATTGGTTTAAATATGATATTTTTTTGGCACTTGTTACTATATTTCATTATTAATGATGGTCGTTTATTTAATGCCGTTTGTTATAAAAAAAACTTCAATTGTTTAACAAACAGTAACATAATAGAACTTAACATGTAACAAATGTGTGATAACCAATTGCTCCTTTGTTTTATTGAAAATGAAGTCTCGATAAGATTATGAGCTTCGAAACATCTACTGTAAGTTTTTTTAATGTTTTATAATTTAAAATCTTTTTAACATTTATATTGTGCGATGATGGTTGTTAATAACTTACATATTTGCACGTTAAAACATGAATAATCAAACTTAAGATTCTTTAATTTCAATATAACTTGTTAATTTCCTTAAGAATGTTTTAATTAATGATTAAACCAATATTTTATGAAATAATATCATCTCATGTAAAATAAGAATGAGGAGATTAGCTTCCATTCTTTGAAAAATTAACTTAAAATTACTTTATTTAATAATCACTTGATATCATTGCCATTAATCTCTGAAGTCGAGTATTTTTCATTAATTCTAATAAACGCATAGTATTGTCAAGAGTGTGTGTTAATAAATTTTACATGAATAGCAGTTATATTAGAGAAAACAATCAAAATACTTCGATTTTTTTTTATTTTATCCCACAAGTGATTACATTTATTTATTTTTCGTAGTGGATGTCTGTCCCAGGCTATTTGGAGACCAGAACTGAAATCTGCAGAATTAACAAAAGATCATGTAAGTCATTGAATGAACATATTTGAATCAAATTACATATATGCATTCTTCTTTAAGTTTCAAATTACCACTCAAGCATTGAGATGAATTACTTTTATTTTTAAGCTAGGTCTTACATTTCTAGGTTAAATTTGCCATCAAAATACTAAATTAGTCAAGTGTTGAAAAGTATGAATTGACATAACATTCTATATGTATAACATTATATATCAATATGGAATGCTGAGCTGTATATCGGTGCACATGGATATCTACAGTTGAAAATACTTACAATTCAATCTCATTTTCAAAAATACACTACGTTTAAAGGCGAATTACGGGTAACTCAGCTACGTTTATCTCAGAAATAATTTATATGTAAATAAATAAAATTTTCACCAACACCCCCACAAACAATTATTCACAAACCAGACGTACAACTGGGTTATGTATAAACCCAGTCACGCAGTTACATTTAGGCTTGCTGTGCAGTTTTTGAGCAGTAATCATTTTATTTTGTGCTTTAAATGTATGGGTTTCCTACATTGCTTTTATAAAAAAATTGATTTATTGAATAATTTATAGTTTTATTTTTAAAGGAAGTAGTTGCACGAAAATAAAAATATTCTTAGAATCTCGCCCTTTTTTTTTTTTTTTACAGAATACCTTATGTTATATTTCTCTGCAACATTGTCTTCATGTTGACTTTGATATTATCTGCATGAAATCAATAGCTTATCACTTTTTTAATTAAGAAATTAACATATAGTTAACAGCTTTTATTTGTTTTTAGTTTTTTCTTGAACTGATAAATCTTGCTCTTTTTGAAAGGGGAAGTTTTGGCAGACAGCAGGATATTCTGATAAAGGAAAAAAACTTTTGTATCCTGAAGAAGCAGTTTATCTAATGGAACTGGTAAGGCTTTTATATTTCTTTTCAGTCATTGCTTCATTACTATTAAAAAATTGTAATTGTTAACAGTTTTAGAACATTCTAGGTCAGAGCAGATTTGCATTACTTTTACTTGTGCTTTGAGAAGCATCACATTCCTTTCCTTCTGTAGCATGAAGAACCCCAACACTTAGAAGACTTGTTGAAGCCAATGGAGAAGAGGGTATGGGTCTTCTGCTGTGAGATGACGGGAATTGGGTGCTTCTTTTAATTTCCAATATGTACTTGAGGTTTAAGAATTAATTTTTTTGTATCATTTGATTCTGGATCCTTATACAGTAGAGTCCCGAAAACTCGGCCTAATGTGGACCGAAGGGTGGCCAAGTTTGTGAAACTGCCGGGTTATCGGGAAAGGTGTTAAAAAAGAATAAGTTTGATTTTTTCATCATAAAATACTTTTATTTGTTGCTTGAGAATACAACAGTTTACAAAGACTGCTATAACTCAAGCTTAAACTGTCCAAATAAACTTAAGAAAATACCTAATACATGAACGGGTCTGCTCGCGGGGTTTTTCCGCCCTCTCAGGGGGTGGCCGAGTTATCCGGACTGCCGGGTTATCAAGTGCCGAGTTTTCGGAACTCTACAGTATACATTGTGTGATTTGTTGAATTGTGCTTGCTTTTTATCTTGTTTTGTCTCAAATAACTTAGCAGTGATTTTTTTTTTCCCTGAAATAGGCTTACTTGGAATTATACTATGGAAAAGTACCTTTAAGTATTCAGGAGGCCTATACAATGCTTTTGAATGAGAAGGGAAGTATTGAGAAATACCAGGTGTATGCTTACCTTTCCAGATTAGGTTATATCGTAATACGCCATCAATCTAAGTAAGTTTTTGTTTCCAATTATGTATATCTTAAATAAAAATGTGATCTTTGATATTTCAGGAAAGTAAAAGTTAGGGTATTTACGTGAATTGTAATTGTTATGAGTAGAAGCAAAGACATGTTTATGATCTAAAATCATGTCAAATAAAGAAGTCTAAATTGAAAAAAGAAGAAAACTTTCTGGAATTTACATTATTAAAAGATACTATAAAAAAAAAACCTCTTCATCATATATTAAATATATTTCTTCTTTAAAAGACATTCCCAAATGTGATATAACTACGAACAATATTTCACAGAGGCCATCATTCTGCTTTTTCAAGTTCTCTCAATGGCCTGAAAACAACAAATAATAAGCCATCTCCTTTAACATAAACAATTTGGATACCAATTATTTAAATTTATCGTCTTTATTCCACATTAAGTTCTGTAAATAAGACAAGGTGTTACTAGCAACTGCATAATCTTTATCCTTGTTGGTGCAGGGATAGCTCTTTATTGTGCAAGCCTCTATTATATATCTTGTGTGGTTATCCTTAATTTTGAATAGAATCTCCACGATCGAATCGGCAATATGATTTTCAGTAATATAATGTTCTGCCCTATCTGATACTTTTGGCTTGTTATTCCTAAATGCAGCAATATGTTCAAGTATCCTCTCCTTCAAAGTCCTACCTGAATTTCCAAAATAGGTTTTTTTGGCAAGTCCTACATTTTAATTTGTAAATGGAACCCATTGCAGTCCACATGTCAGTTTCATTTTTCTTCCTTAATAAAGATTTTACCTTTTGTGTTTACTATCCTAATTTCATTCTCTTTGCAATTATTTCTTATTTATTTGTTAATTTCGATTTCACCAGGTAATTTTAAGATCTTGTTATATGATGTCTTGCTTGCGTCTTTAATCTTTCTTTCTTTCTTGATAAAAACCTTCTGGGTATTCATTTAAAATCAATTTCTGTCTAAAAACTTTATCTTTTTATCCCATTCTTCCTTCATCATTGTAATTCATCATTGGTAGGATGAAATGATAATTTTCTAAAGCACTGTATTTGTCCAAGTGGTTACTCAAGTTTATCTGAGAACTGCTCAGCCTCATATTAGACAGTGATATTGAATTTATAGGAAAGATAATTTAAGAAACTGTTTACGGTAATCATCAGAAACCTCATAACTAATGAATTGACGATGAATGTAAAATTATCCTAATCTAAAGCCCCGCGAACACCATGCAATTTAGTCGTCCGATTTTGACGTCAAGAGCAGTTTTGAGCCCGTTTATTGATTATATCAGCTTGTGACGTCAAAATCGGACGACTAAATTGCTGAAAAATTGCATGGTGTTCGCGGGGCTTAAGGATAAATGGGGGGGGGGGGAGATGGAAGTGGCCAAGTTATACAAATGAGATAGAACAAGATCATCATACGGAATGTGAAAAAAATTTTCTAAGAGAGAGAGAGAGTCCATTATACTAGTTATTGAAATTTTTCTCATGATTGTGAAATATGTATTTAAAGAATTAAGTAACTGTAGTCACAGTGACAAGAAATATTGCTTGAATTAAAAAAAAGCAAATGTATAAAACTCATTGTCATTTTTATTCTTTAATAGGAATGTGAAGCTGAAACAAGATCCAACAC
Organism: Thereuonema tuberculata; assembly: GCA_023159025.1. Classification (NCBI taxonomy): domain Eukaryota; kingdom Metazoa; phylum Arthropoda; class Chilopoda; order Scutigeromorpha; family Scutigeridae; genus Thereuonema; species Thereuonema tuberculata. Next base: position 62,775,760 of record JAFIDM010002131.1, read on the forward strand.
CTAAAGAACAAGTGGTGACCGAGAAAGCATCAACAGCGAGTGAGGAAAATTTAGATTCCACCACTGCAGGTAAAACTTGTCTTTTATGTTTGTTTATTTCTTTTTTTTTCTTCTTTTTTTTTTGGTATTTTTTTTTTTTTAATTTCAATTCAAGACTTAATTGAATTTACTTATAATTGAAAATGCATTCATTTTTTTATTCAAGATGCATGAGAATTCTTGAAATAATTTGTGTAAAATCTAACAATAATTAATTAATAATTATAAGAAATTTTATTTTGCTTTATTTGTCTAAAAAAATGCAAGCCAAGTAAAGTGAGCGTTTATATACTAGTGCAATGGAAGTTAATAGATAACATAAAGGCAGGTAACCCTCATTTAACAAAGGCTATCGATAAAGAATAAAAATTTGAACATTAGAAAGTTTAAATCATAAAACTTGATTAAAATGTTAAAGAAAAAAAAATGATTTGGCTCTCAAGTGTTGACCAAGATATCGTTTTATTATATTTGAATCATTTTTCTTTTTTTTGTTCATTAAACTTCAGCAATGTGGATATGTTCTACAAAAGATGAGGGCAGGGGGCATTTGCAAAGGGAACAGCCATGAAATAAAGAACACCTTACATATTTCAAAACATATTCCAGTGACATTAATCTTTTTTTTTAGGTTAGGTATTCATTAAATTAATTTTTTTAATAAGAATATAGTAATTCTGTAGGTATTGTATGATAATATAATAAAAAAGCTATAAAAAGAAATAATAAATTAATAAAAATAAAGAAAAGAATGATTGGCACAATGAGTGCCTGAGTATCTATGCAGAAACTTATTTCAGCAAATATTTTGAAAAAAAGCAACGTCTTCAACTACTGTTTCTTTTCCTACAGAATCTTATAATGGAGATGCAGTGAACGTTTGATCCATTTTTAATTGCACTGCCATATTTCAACATAAACCCACCATTGTTGGCAAAACTTCAGGATAGACTGTTTCTGAAAGTATTGCTCATCTACATTAATCTCATTTTGCAGGAACATCTGTATGAGGCAATATTGCATGACTGGGTGTTTTAAGATGCTCTAAAACAAAAAGATAATAAGAAAATGCAATATTTTCAAAGAATGAGATGTCAGATTTGTAGCAGAATATGATAAAATAAACAAAATAAAAATATATATCTTCAAATTCCACCAAATTTCCAAACTCCCAAAACAATATTTCACGGAAGCTATTGTTCCGCTTTGTCAAGTTTTTGCAAATAAAATAACAATAATAATAATATTATCAGACTTGCTGAACATCATTTGCTTTATTTTTTACTTTTTTATCAATTATAAATGCTATAATATTCATTGTTATTCATTAAGATCTTTATTTATTATTGTACTATTTAAAGTCACTTATTATTTTATGTTGCTCCAAAGTTATTATGTCACCATTGCTGATAATGAGATAACAATGAGAAAATAATGCTAGTTGCTGTTATCTGATGGTGAAATTAATTGAGAAATGATTTATTTCTTATTTAATTTAAGTAGTATTGAAAACAGAAGAGGAGGAAAATGCTTTAGCTCTGCATTTCAGAATTTAGTGATCTACCTTTAGTGTCTGACTCAGAATTCACATTACATCACCGTCTTCACCATTACCTTGAATCACAGTAAGAATAAGTGTCATGATGTTTAATTTAATTTGCCTTTACTAGGTGGAACATTTAAAACTAACAATACATATTTAATTTAGTACGGAATCATTCTCTACTTGATAAATTCAATATGTTATTCTCTTTCAGGGATCTTCCTAAAGAAATTGTCAGTTTCCATTTTTAATAGTTTGTATCATTATATTTTTGCTCAGATGCTGTAGAAGATGAAAATGTGAAAAAGGAATCCGAAGAAAGCAGAACCATGGACGAAGAAGTCACGTCTTTGGAAATAGAAGAAATGACTGAGATTGTCTCAAAGGAAAGGGATTTTTCAGATATTGAATTTCCTAATGCTGCTGGTAAAACAGTCATAGAAATGAAAGTGCCTGATTCCAATCTGCTGCCGCCAAATGTAAATATTACCAAAGCCATGTGTATTATTAACCTTAAAAAGTTAGCAGAAACAACCCAACAGCCGTTTGAAAGGCAAAATCTGAAACGGAAGTTTTACAACAACAAAAGGAACTTTCGAGGACAGTCGCCCAGAAAAAGAGAATTTCCAGAGAGGAGAAATTATGGGTCAGAATTTGACTCCGATCCCAGAAATCCTATCCCTGAACGACACAGAGAATTCAGTTCTCACAGAAATACAGAAAGAGACAACAATAACGCTGGACCCAACCGTTACGGTACTAATCCTACCCCTTGTGATAATTATCCAGCTCAGAATTCCCAGTCACTTAATCCATGTAATGTATGGCTTGGACCTCCTCCATGGAACTCAACAAATCAACCCAATAGCTTCAGTAGAAATGAGAACTCACATCTATCAATGGGTAAGTACTTTTATTATCTCCAAATTATATAAAAAAAAGAAGAAAGAAAGAATCAAATGAAAGATGAAGCAAAGTTCTGTAACAGGTTAGAGCCACTCAAAACCTTTGCAGATAACACTGCTTTAAATGCAGTTATGGATTTTATTTGATCATCTTACATAATTTGGAATTTGAATTGTCATAAAAATTTCATTCACCTTGCTTAACACTCTTTTGGGCGCAATACGTTTTGGGAACACGATCGGGCGCATTGAGCCTGGGAGGCACTGCTTGATTTACTAATCTTTTCTACATTTATTAATCTTTTCTTCTTACAAAAACAATTGTTAACTGTTATTATTAAACACCCACATTGTTATGAAACATATGTTGCCGTATCGATAGGATTTGGAATAGTTAATGGAATTTGGAAATGTAAAACACTCCATTGTGCTAACTGATCTGCTAGGCACACCTCGAGCTCTTTTGTTTGCCCTGCCCCCTCTAAATGTCGTTCCCCTCCCCCTTCTCCATCCTAGTAGCTTCCCCTCTTGTAGTTCCACTAATAGTGGCAAGGTCAGTTAGTGATGTTTTTTCTTCATTTCGGTTGAAGACATAATCGGGCGCAATGAGCCTATTAGACCGTTTCGTCTGTCAACCGGAAATGACGAAAGAAAATCACTAACTGACTTTGCCACTGCTAGTGGCACTAGAAAAGGGGAAGCTACTAGAATGGAGAAGTGGGGATGACATTTAGAGGGGGCGTGGCAAACCAAAGAGCTCGAGGTGTGTCTAGCAGATCAGTTGCGCCTGATGGAGTGTTAATCATGAATATTCATAAACAATAATAAATAGAAGTTACAGATGGTGAAACAAATTACTGCTAACATAAGATAAGTCTCTTTTAAGTTCTGTTTCTTTTTCTGTAAACAACTTCATTCAGTATAATTCAAATTAAAATTAAAATCTGAGTGTAAATCAAATTTAAAAAAAAAAAATTAAAAATATATGATTTGAAGCTGTATTATTCTTATATAAATATTTCTTTCCATTTTATTTCTTTATCTATTTATTTAATTTTTTTTTCTTGACAAAGAATAAAAAGAAATTTGATTGGTTTTCAAAAGTAAATCAATAAAATTATCTGCTATTGGATACTTATGAGAACTATCATAAAAATAGAAGACAGTGATGCAATTTGCGATTCTTTTTTATTTAGCAATATTTATTACTGTGCGTTTATGAAAGGCAGAGCTATCTCTACCAGATGATTTTATGCCGCAGAGGGGTGATACACTGAGATGGGTAGACTTTCCTAAGAGATTCTTTTGGATATTTTCGCTTTTAAGAAAAAAATAACGGAGGAGCATTTTTGCAATAGTATTTATTCTTTCCATAATTCTTTCCCGAAAAGCGCAAATAGAACCCAGCTACTAGTAAACTAAACACTATAAAAAGTAAGCATGCCATCTTTGTTTCTCCTCGCCCCTATTTGAAAGAAATCGAAGGAGATCTGACCCATGCGCAAAAGCGTTGAAGGCTCTCGTAAACAAAACCGAACAGTAAATTGTTTCAACACCATTTTCCTTTCATATTGTTTATTTATTCATTTTCTTTACTACTGTGCTTTGGAGGTAACTGATTTGATATCCAAAAATTTACGTACTTCACAAAGTACAGAAGAAATAAAAATCCCAGTCTTTTCCTGGATCAAATCCAGAACATCTGTCACCTATAGGGCTTTGATTCTTATTTATTTATTTATTTTTATTACTATGTCAGTCAGATGATTATTAGAATAATTGATACTAGCAATAAATTCTTTACATTAGTCTTACACAAAAAAAAGAAAAATTGACCAGCAGTCCATAACAATATCTATATAAAATAAAAGAGTATTTTTTTAACTCCTTTATTTAAAATAAAATTGAAGCTGAATGTTGCAGTGTATTCATCCAAAATACTTTTAGTTTTTTATATCTAAAAAGATAATAATTATTTTTTTTTTTTCCTCATTAGATAAAAGAGGCTGTGACAGGATGGAACCAAGATTTGATTGTCGGCAGGATAGCTCAATAGAATTTCGATCTCGTAGGACTAATGGCGAACAGAAAGATAACTGGCTTTGGTCTCAGTTTAGAAATCAAAATCCAGAATTCAGTAACCATTCCCCAGATTATCAAAGAAATTCGAATGGTAACTGGAATAACCAAGAAGTATTTGAAGTTGAAAATGAAAGAAATTCAGCACAAAGAAGACCAGGGTATTTAATAAATGCTAGTTCAAGTGTTCCATCACCTCATCTCCAACCGGATTTTTCTCGAAGCCAAGCAGAAAGAGAGAACAATCAAAACTTTTATTCTAATCGCATTTACGAGCAGAATTGGAATAATCGAGATACATATTCTAATTATGTGTATGGACAAAATTGGGAAGGGAATAATTTTCATATGAATTACAACAACTGCGACCGTCCTACAAGAGACATGCATGAACGACCATTTTTTGAACAAAACAGAACTTACTGTGAACCAAATCAAAATCAGTCAAATTTTGATGGCAGCTACTCACAAAATATGCCTTCATGCTCATATGAAAATCAGGAAAGAAGGGCACACCAAGATAACAATTACAATGAACGAAGAGATGCAGGAAATTGGAACACTGCTCAGAATGAACCACCTTGGAGAAATGAAAGGTATCGACAGTCTGAAGGTGTGAATCAACAGCAGTACGGTCGTCAACATAGTACTCCTATGAGAAACTCTAGTTTAAACTGCGATCGGATGCTTAATAGGTTTGAGAATAGAAATTTGGACAATGATAGAAATAATTTCAAGGAAGGTAATTCCCAGGAAAGGAATTGGAGACAGAAATTCAATAAAAATCCATCCAGAAAGCCAAGGACTTTTCAACAAAATAAGAACCCCATTGGTTTCTTATCTCAACCAGATGATGGTTCGTGTGTTGTGATTGAAAAAACTTCATTTCTACCTTCCATTAAGGCCAGGTCTTGGCAAGAATTTAAAAAGGAAGCAAAAAAGTTCCAAGACAAAGCGTACCTTAGGAAAGGCAGTACGGCACACCTGTGGGTTAGTGATGTAGAACCACTTACTCAACCAAAAGATGCTACGTCTGCAGGTAATTCAGTTTTATTCTTCTAAAATCTTATATAACTTGAAATATATTAGAAAAATTAAGTTACTTGATAACTCAGAAGCCATGAAACACCTAAATTAAAACAAAGTTTTGTCAGTTTTTTTTTTCCTTTCTTTTATTTTAACATAATGTGTACAGTACTTTAGTATTTAAGAAGTCTTACTGGAAGAATACTGTAAAGTCTGACTTATCCTCATTTATTTAATCGTTTTCCATTTTAAAAGTTTTTGATACAAATTTATTATCGTTATTTTAGTTGCTGTTAGATCTACATTATAAATTTATTACTTGTCAGCCAGCAGAGTTCTACTGTTCATATTCATTTATTAATTTAAAGATTTCTTTCTTAGGAGCTGAAATCCTTGAATTTTAACAAAATTCAATGATTTTCTTAAAAGGCTAAATTGGATTAAAAATTGATTATTGTAATTATATACTCCATACTTTGCTATCGTGTTTACAGTGCAGAAAAGTAATATAGATAAATGCACATCTATACAAATCCTTGTGGTCAAGGCAGTGGCCTGTCATTCAGCTGATACCTATGAATATGTATTCAAATCTCAACTTGGGTTTGGATATTTCCATTCAACATCTTGTTCTCAATTTCAAACCTTGTTCCTGGTGCAGTGTAGCCTCTGTTGTCTTGCGCTATTAAAAATAATATATGTGATCAACGAATCAAACAAATTGCATATTCACTATTTTAAAATTTTATTGCACTTCTAAGATATTCAAAGAACTTAAGCATTTTTTTTTTAACTGTTCCCAGTAATATTAGTTTTAAGAGATTTTCAATAAATTGCTGCATTTAAAAGATAAAAATAAAAAAAAACTAGCCGCCCTAAGGATAATTCTGGTTGATGAATAACAAATAAGACGGCAGTTATCTCAGGATCTATTGAAAGCAAGATACTTAAGGCAATAGATAGTTGAAATAAATTATTAAATTGATTATCCTTTGGCTTTATTTCAGCCTGACTTTGTTATTAGCATTTTCAAATCCCAAATCGCTGTCTGGCTATATATATATATATATATATATTGTGTGTGTGTGGAACAAATTAAAAATTATGTTAGTATATAATTACACATTGTATATTTATGGAGGAGAAGGTCCAATTGCCCTTTAATCAATGCATTCTAACCATTAATCCTCCCTACCCCATGCAATTATAAATATCCTATATAGAATCTACGGACATATGATGTGATGGAACCAATCACATCAGAAACAGATATTACTACAGTCGGACCTCTATTTAACGAACCTCTATTTTGCGAACTTTTCTTTGGAACCAAGAACATTTTGCTAATTTCTTCGTAAAATAACCTCCAAATAGCGAAGTGCATTTTCTATTTAACGAAGTTTTTCGAGAATACACCTGAGAGAAAAAGAAGAAATTAACGATGATGTGCTGATTGATGATTATCTTTCACTTGATTTTGAAATTTGAGACCTCGGAAACACTAACTGAATCGGATATTTTGGACAGTGTGAAAAATAAAAGCAATACAGCAATGAATTGCGATGAAGATGATGATGATGAAAATAGAATTGATCTTGATGAAAATCAAAAAACAGTCGTATGATGAAATTCTAAAATCATTTGCAACAATTCGACGCGGATTACAATTTGAAGAAAATACGCTTGAAGGGGTTTTTTGTGCATTGCAAAGATTCGAGACGTGCTATGAGCGAAAACACTTTTTCAAAAAAAAAAACTTTATTAGTAAAATTTGAATATGCATGTGGTAATCTATGCTTTATGTCATTAAACTTATTACTTTTTTTAATAATATTTATTTTTTATGTATTTTAAATCTGTTTTATGTAGTTCAAAGTAATTTTAAAAGGTGAATCTCTATTTAACGAATTTTCCATATAACGAACTTTTTTTCGGGATTTAGCGACTTCGTTAAATAGAGGTCCGACTGTATATCTTAGTTACTCCTACACACAGGAGCTGAATATGCACAAGATGTTTGTTAAAGGTATTGATAAACATCAGTACGGTTTTATAAATAAAAATCAATAAAAAAAAAATGTCCAAAAAAATATAGGGTCAGAAATGCATCATTTATGAGTTAATACCCATTATTATATTAGATGTATGATGTATTAATGCACACATAATAGTGTATATGCCATTCCGGCATAGCCTATTGATCTAGATGGCAGCACAAGGTAGATGTGTCAGAACCTGGTTTGAATCATGCATCAGCATGGATGTTTGAAAAAATTCCCTTTCCTATCTTTGTCTACTTTTTCATCTTTCTCTTCAACGACAATGGGAAGAAGGTGGAAGACAATGGTAAACCACCTCAGTATCTTTCCCTTGAAATTCTATGGACTTTTTAGGGGTTCGTCATAGAACACAGACTCGGTCACGAAGATCGCACTTCGGTGCGAACCGTACAACAACAATAATATAACCTATACACACATATAGTAATGATACTGCGTGTATGTATTGTGCATAACTTTCCAAAGAAAACATTCTAATTTTTATTGCAAATGTGAATGAAATAACTGTACAAACAGGTAACAACTGATACAGAAACAAGTGGTCATTCAAACTGCCACCAAAAACAGGCATCAAAGTAAATTATACATTTTGTCATTTAATTGAGAACGAGGAATTAGGAACCAATTATCTGATCACCCACAATTCCATCTCACACGTTTGAAGAAAACTGCTGTTGGTGTTTTCTTTGGATGGTTCTATGTGGGTTTTCCTGAGCCTACATTTTCGCATTATGAAAATTCATAATTCCATTTCAGGAAAATGAAGCTCCCGTGAATAAAGTTACAGATGCAATGTTAAAACTATCCACATGGTAGCAAAAATCAATGACAGAACTGCAGCCTTAAAGGAAAATCTGTTGAAACTAATCTTTGGATGCATTGAAGATGATAAGGATACAGTAACTCTTCATGCAGTACCTTGCAAACCATTGTATGCAAAATTCCTTCTGTTCTTGCTGTTATTCTACTACTTATTCCTGGATCAGTGGCTACCGCTTCAAGAATTTCATTTTATCTTTTGGATGTTGCAACTCTTCGGACCTTCTACTGTTTGTCTACAGCTCAAATTTGTCCCTTTCTCTGAGGCACTGATCTATGTCAACAAATTGGAAAATGTTCTTGGGTTAGTGACAGGCTTTATGTTGAATTCCAGGAGCCATGCATATTTCCATTTCAGAAAACAAATACAAATACAGCTAGCAGCTACAAAAACCATGTACATATGAAGAAAATGAACAAAAGGGATTTTTTTCTTTGAAATTTTAGATGCCACATTTCAAAAACATTCACAATAAACTGGTTGAAAGCTTGTGACAGTGACAGTCCTCGTGCCATGCAATATATGCATTGATGCTGACTATACATCAAAACAATTACATAACACATTGTTCACCTTCCTGCCATGAGATAGTCCTGATGGTTCATTATTGATACTTCGAAAATTATGTATTTCCGATCCTATGTTTTTTTATTTTCACTGATTTTTCTTTATAGAACCTTGTCACTGACATTTATAGTCACCTTTAAAAACATTCTGATATATCCTGATAGTTCAGCTTTATAATACTGAGTGATGATATAATAGGCTAAATATTACTTTAATGCTTAAAGTATTTCACAGTCATTAAATGCTTTCATTATTATTAATTTATATAGTACTTTTTGAAATACAGTGATAAATTTTGTGATAGATGTCATTTGATATTTCCAAAACTGTATTGTAATTGGTGGAAGGAGGTCATGACCTCCACCTTGATAAATATCCACTAATATGTTTACAAATATACAAAAAAAAAAAAAGAAATTATACAAATGTATAATTTCTTATCTTAAAATACATTTCACTTTTAATATGACTTTTTTTTCCCCTTATTGCAGATGCCATCAATGCCAAACTATGTATCATACAAGGTGTCAACTTGTCACTGACAGATACAAAACTGTAAGTTACTTTTATTATATATTGAGAAAACTCAAAGATTAGTAGTAGTTGTATGAAATTATTGGATTTTTTTTTCCTTGTCCACTATTTCTCATTTTTCTTGAACACTAGTATATTATAAATTAAAAAAAAAAGGCAAATATTAGGTAATGTCCTTTTGCAGTTATTCCATGACTGATTGAAGAACTATCTGATTTTAACAGGAAAAATGCTATTTACAGTGTCATTAACAAGAGAATTGCTGCCCATTACTTTGTTTTTATTTTTGGCTTTTGTTATTATTTCTTCTTCTTTTTTTTTTAATTGGAAGCGATTTTATAGTTTGTTTGTTTTTTTGTTTTTTTATTATTATTTTGTTTTTGAACCTGCTATTAATTTTTGACTGGTTTTGATTCTATGGAGAAAGAATCTAGTAATGTTATTTTAAGCTATTAAAAAAGGAAAAGAAAACACATCAAAGGAAGATGTATACTTCCTGAAAATTTGTCTTTTATATTTAGTATTTAATAAATATTTTAAATACTAATGTGATGTGTGAAAGAGTTTATATTTGTCTAACATCAAAGCTGAGTTTATTCTGTGATCCAAAAAATAGAGACTGGATTTCAAGGAAAAATATGATTATTTCCATCGATAAATCCTTTGGTTTTGAATGACAAACAAAAATGCAGAAATATTTCTGCTTGTCTCACAATGAATCAAAATCCTTAACTATCAAAACCTTTGTTCAAAGCTATGGGAGCACTATAGTATGAAGATTTTTCAAAGGCAAAGATAAATATCTCAGTGGTTTGTGGCTAGATGCAAGCCACAAGGATAATTTATATTTTTTGAAATTGGCTTCAGAATTAAAATACAGGGTGCATCAGTTGAACCTGGTAACTACTTCCTGGGAACCGTTTTTCAACAGCAGTTTATACGTTTTCACAAGAATAACAATATCATAACACAAGGCGAGCACCAGAATGTTTAATTTGTGTACAACAGTGGGCATGAACCTGATGTCAGTACGAGCACCTATTGACACTGAACACACATGAATGACGGTGCTAACATTCACAATGGTAGGCAAGGAAAGTGGTGCGTTCGGGTTGACGTTAAATGTGTGTCTGTCATTATGTTTATTTAGGAGTCGAAGGGCAACATCTCTGCAGCAAGACATTTATTTGATGAGGAATATGGTTTTTCTCGGAAACATGAAACAATGACTGCAATCAAGAAGAAATTTTAAGTCACTGGTTCTGTTGCAGTAAAACAGGCTATGAAAGGGTCTTGCGTACCATAATCACTATCAAATGCTCGTCTTGCTGCAGCTCATAAATAAACTTAATTCAAACACATGTTGCTTTAACGTCAACTGGAATGCACCACTTTCCATACCTGCCAACAAACAACCACTGATGAAAAGTCCAAAAAAAAGTTGATATGAAAGTTGTCTGGTGAAACAGGCAACTAAGACTTCACCAGTCAATATCTTAGGAGAGGAACAACTTTTTGTCTCGTAGCATGTATGAATTATCTTGTCATTTATCAATTTACTTATTAGTCTTCATTTCTACTCTTTTGAAATAAATCTTGATTTTGGTATTTTTCTTAATGTTTAAATAATTAAAAGGTATTTTGCAGATGCTGTAATTGTGTGGAAAGTTGACAGTTTCAACTTTTCATTAAATGATGCTTCATCTTTAAATATTGATAAAATTGCATTGCATAATTATTGAATGTAATTTTAAGCTATTTGTTAAAAGAATTTAGAAATAGATAATGGAAACTACGCTTAACTAGTTATCCTTGTCACATTAGGTTTTTAATAATGTAATCGAATTAAATATTTTTTCCTCTTTTTCTTTTTTTTTTTTCTTAGTCAATTGATAAATAGCTCAGAATAAACAATAAAAGTTGATACTAGTTTTCTTTTAATCGTAATTTCAGAATTGTTAATTGTAATACTTAAAAGATTTCTGTTGTATGTTTCAGACACTGCCTTGATAATTACTCTGGAAAATTTGAGATAGTCTATGATGTTTATCTTCCAAATTCCAAGTTTAGAAAAAGGAATCCACCAAGTCCTCACTTAAGGATAGCCATATGCAAGTAAGTGAAGCAATTTATCATTTCTGTATTGACAGTAAATCTCTAGTTATGTTACTTCTCATATATTCTTGGCTTTTTAGTTTGGGGAGTTTGTTTTGTTAGAATAAAAAAATTAATGTATGATAGATACGGAGGGTTGATTCATGTTTATTCGGTGGATTTCAAGGGCAAGTGCATTGTTGCGTTCGAATCAGAGGTCATAAGCTGGAATTGTGTTGCGTTCTAAATATCAGTCAAAATCCCAAATTGGTGGGAGGAGTACATAGTTGCCTTTTCCAATGCTAAATATGCCACTTCAAAAATTGTGGATTTGTGCAAAGACCGAAATTTTCATGTTTGCAAGTCCACCGTCAACTGGGTAATAGCAGAAAGTCGTATGAAGCCCAACATCCTAGAGCGGGGTAAAAGCCACAGGCCCGAAAACAACACCCACGACCGGCAGCAATTCCTAACGTTATTAAGAAAGTGAAGGCTATGATTGTTGGCGAGAACACTAGCACCCAAAGGACTATTGCACAGGCTGTAAGAGTTTCTCAGCCAATGGTTGTGCATTGCCTGAGATAATTAGGCATGATCTGCAATTAGAAAAGCATCATAAAGCTCTCATTCATCCTGAAAACATTGCTGAAAGGAAGACCAACAGCTGAAAGCTTTACGAGCACCACTTATGGGGAGAAAAATGGAGGTATGTCACTACTTTAAACAGGATCTATCTTAGTGATACCAAGAAGCCTATATTTTATCACCCTTTTGATGCCAAAGGAAGATCCAAGTGGTACCGCGAATGCAAGGAAAAATTTTTGATAGGATTCATGATTGTTATGGGTTACAGCTACAGCTGGAAAGTTGCCACTGAGAAAGGTACCTGCAAAGGTCTAGATTAATGTTGCCTTTTACCAAGGGCATGTCCTGGAATCCTTGTATCGTGACAATATTCCCACATTGTACGGCAGCATCAAAATAAAAGTGTGGATTTATCAGGACAAGGCGTCGAGCCTTACAGCTAGAGCGACCCAGCTGTACATGGCCAATATGGTGACTGAAACCGGAATACGAGCAATCCCATACAGTATGATTCTTGTAAAAATCCCCCGATGCAGCTCCAATGAAATTCTGCGGGTTTCGGATTACTTAAACGAGCTCTGGGAATACGATGACCGAAAATAGTAGAAGGGCTTTGGAAAGCTTGCGAAGAGGAGTGGAACAAGATCCCCCTTGTCTACCTCCAATGCAGCCTTCTTCAATGGAAACTGCAATGCAGAGCCATTGCCAGAATGCAAGAGCACCCCATTGAACACAACTGGTGGTGGAGAAAAGGGTTCTACTAAATCTACGATGTTATCAAAATCAACCGAATAAATGTAAATCAACCCTCCGTAAAAAAAAAAAAAAAAAAAAAAGAAAAGCTGAGGGTTGAAATTTACATTATTTTTGGTTGATCAAAATCAACAGTTTGATTGTTTCATTGTTAAAAACTCATTGTCTTGATCCTTTCCCCCTTTCTTTTTACATCTGAAAATAGTTGGAAAGTCTGTTTTTGATTCTTTAAATAAATATATTTTTAAGCCTCATAATCTAAATTGTGAAGTAGCTTTCCAATAATATATGTGGACTTTTAATTTTAATGGTTTGAAGAATGTTTGAAATTGACCATAAATTAAATTAATGAGGGCATAAGATATTAGATAAAAATTAGATGGAGAGAGTGAGATTATTTGAATTCTCAATCAAGATATTCTTAAATTGAAAACTTCTTTTACCTTTTTTTCATTATATTCTCCATTTTCTTTTATAACAATATTTCAATCAGCTACAAATTCTTTACTGATCTTCTTCAGGTATAATTCTTAGAAATAAATCCCTTCTACTAAATTCATACATCATATGTTAGTAGATGGTGTACTGTATATTCTTTTACCTTTAAATACTGAATAGCACTTGACACATATTCAATTCTTAGTATTATAACTGTTGAATTTGCATTTCTGACACTTGAGCCTAAAAGCAGATGCATATTTGCATTTTAGGATCAAAAATTCCAAGACAGAAATACGAATCTTGCTATCCTGAAAATTTTGTAAAGTCAGAAGGAATGGATTAAGAAGAGTCATTTTTTTGTGTGTGAGAGATCATTCGAAAACTGGACTTAGAACACAATTGTTATTGTTATTCTTGTTTAGTAGACTTATGACTTCTGTAAGACAACTCATAACTGTTTATTTAGGAAGAAGACTGGTATTGCCTACTCTGAACACTAGATTACCCATTAATTATATCCACTGATTGAAGCAGAATCTATTGTTTGGCAATGCCTGTGGCAAAAATTAAGACAAGGGTTATCCTCAAAGCAGCCAGTAATAAAACAAACTCCACAATTGTAATAGAAACACACTAAGATGAGATGGGATGTGGAATTATGAACTTTAAACAGAAAATATGTCAAAAAGTGAAGAAAGATGAGATGAAATCTGTCGAGATAAGATGCAATGATATTGGGGGAGGTTTTTTTTTTTTTTAACCTTTTTTTTTTTTTTTTAATCTTCTAGGAAGTGTTTCAAATTTCAGAAATAATAGAATTTTGTTATTTATTAAAAGGACTTAAAAAAGAAATGTTAATTATTTGTGTTTGTCAATTGGGAAAGTCCGAGAACTAAAATAGATTTTGTTTTTATTAATTTAAAACCATTATTACTCTCAAGGTACCCATTCTTCTGCTATTTCAAGATTTTTTTTTTTTAATAATTTTTGTAATGAAACTCAAAATAATTACAAACAAGACAAATCCTAGAATTGAATCCATCTTTGAAAATATAAACTTATTCTAACAATAATGATAGAAGAAAGAAATCAGATGCAGTTTCTTTGTATTTACTGTTATTTAGTTATGTTTTTATTCACTGAAATATTTTTTTTTACCTTCTTATTTTAAGTTCCTCTGAAGTTCCCCAATTGTGTGATGTTATTTATCTGCAAAGAAAAGCAGCCGATGGAATTCCTCTGCAGTTTGCTGTTGTGAACTTTGGTGAAGTGGCTTTCTATTCTTTTAATGATGTTGGTATCCCTTATCAACCTTCCCAACTTGGTTGAAAGTTTTGTTTATCTTCATTGGTAAGTAAAGAATCCAATTCCTTCAGTTTATTTATTTATTCATTTTTATTCACTGTATGATTAATTGACTTGGTAGTCAAATGGTATAGGGCTGCATCTGGTGGAGCCAGGTTCAATCGTTGGGGATATATCCTAGATAATTTCTCCTCCATTGTCCTGGGATTTGCCCTGGGGTTCATCCAGTCATCTGTAAAATGGGAATTGGTTTTTTTCCGAGGGGCAAAGGAAGGCGAGTGTAGTGTTGATCCAATCTCAGTTAGGTCTGATATAGGCTCAAAACATAAAAGCCTACACCCTTTGGCATCCCTTAAGTCATGAAAAGGAAATTCATAAGGAAAATACCTATTTACCTAATAAGTCAGTATAATTTAACATCTAACTTGTAAAAACGTTAAGTAATGAATCAACAAAGTTCTAGGAGCATGTAATTTTTCCATATTCTTCTACCTTCCTTTTCATTTCTTGTGATGTAATTTATTTACAAAAACTCAGCACTCATCCTGTTTGTTGATTAAATCAAATTTGTTGATTTAATGTGTTCTTAACTTTGTTTTTAAGTTCAAGCCGATTTTGTTGTTGTATTTACTCCAAATATTTTATTTTTGCTTGAAAAAAGGAAGACTGAAAATACTTCCCGAAAATTTGCAATAGTATTTAATAAAACAATTTTAAATACTAGTGTGATGTATACTGAGCGTATAATTATTGTTTAACACTTTGACTGCTGACGGTACGGTTCCATGTAGATAGCTCTAGTAGTAAACCTACTGATTACTTGGCTCCATGGTGTGTGGCTAGGCAAACTCTATTAATGAGTATTCTGCCGGTGCTTGTAAGAGGAACTTGTGTTATGTGAGGTATCTCAGTAGAAACCTTGAACTGTAGTAAATAGTTGTTTAAATTTTTCATGATGTGTATTTCCATATAATAATATTGAAAGCGGACCACATACACAAGGAAACAAACAAAAAGACCATTTAATAACATGTTTCGGGAGTATATAATCTCCCATCATCAGATTGCAACTTAAAATAAAAATTTCGGAACTTACTCGTCCCGAGAAAATTATTTGAACATCAAAGGAACAAAAGAATTTGAAAAGTAATAAGTTAAACAATGCTAAAGTTACATCATTAATAATTATACAATTAAAACAATGAACAGGAAATTTAAATTATAATGATAACATTATATCTTATTTAATGTCATACTCGAGCGCGTTAAGAATGGATACCTCAGTATTGTAACAAGGGATAGACATGGATTTAATAATAAGCGACTCATGAAACTTCCGTAGCTAATCATCTTTCTCAATAGTATAAATAACTGGACTGTTAGTTAATATTTTGTGGCCAGTTGCCTTATGATGGACATTAGTAAGATAATTTTTGTTATTATTTTTGATGGCACTTCTGTGCTCGTTCATGCGGAGACCAACCCTTCTTTTAGTCTCGCCAATATATCTGCATGTTTTCACGCCTCCCTCACATTCGATGCCATAAACCGCCGCTACCTTGTCATTATTATTAATAGATATTTTAGGTGAACATAATATACTACCAAGTGTGTTTTTGGCTTTATGAGCCAATTTTATGTTGACATTTCCTAACAATGGAGTTAACTTAGTAGTTAAATTATCATCAAATAGAATGGAAACATATCTAGTAATAGCATTGCTTCCAACCCTTTGATTTCTACTAGCTTTTAAGACCTTATCAATATATTTATTAATAAATCCCAAAGGGTATCCATTACCTAAGAAAATATTTCTGATATTTTGCAACTCATTAATCAAGAGTATTTCTTTGCTACAAATTTTGATCGCTCTTTTGATCGACACACATAAAGAGTTAACTTTATATTTAATTGGTCCAGCTGCAGAAAAGTGTAATTTGATGTAATGGGGTAAAAATGACCAAAAGACTGACATTGATCAAGGATTTATTAATGAAAGTTCTTATAGTTTCAATGAAGTTCAAAGAAATTTATTGAGCAAAGGTTTAAATTTCAATATTGGCAAAGAAAGGATTAACATTTATAATATGGCAACTAGATTTGAGTCGCAAATACGGTTTATTGACAAGAAAGATATTAGAAAAGACTTAAGAAAGAAAGTAGGAGCAGAATTAAACAGAATCAAACAGCAAAAGTTCACTAAATGTATTTTAAGCCCTATAGAGTCTATTGCCCTCGATGATATTGTTAGAGCTACCAAAGAACACAACATTATGCTTACTACTGCTGATAAAGGGGGTGCAGTAATTGCCTTACATCATGATACATATGAAGAGACTTGCATGCATTTTCTGAACAACACAAAAGGTTTGACAAGTAGCAAGAACACTGAGAAATTAACTATTTTTCGTATGAAGAAAGTCATTAGAAGTTTGAACAATAATGGTATTATCGATGAAGACAATATGGATCACATTAACAGCTACTTCCCAAGTTCAAAGGTTTACCAAAAATCCATAAAGATAAAGATAATGGTTTTTACAAAATCAGACCCATTACACTAGCCTGCGAAAAAAAAAAAAATTTCTCCGGCAAAAGGTTGAAGAGCTGATTTACCCTAATTTAGGTGTGCTGAGTTCAAATATGTAAACCGTTTTTGCCTATCACGTACAGTTTTTTTGCTATTTGAAATCCAAATTTTACACATTGGTGTAATTTCGATAGAAAACACCATAATAGAGAATATATGTCATTTTAATGGGACATGATCAAATTGCAACGAATATACAAAAAAGTAACATGTTCATTGCTAGAATGTATGAATATCACTTCAAAAACACTATTGTTTGCTGCACTTTGATGTGAATGAACGCTGTATTGATTTGCGTTTGTGTTCCTCAGTAGTGACAGATGTACCGAAAGCAGGGACTACTTCTATCAAAACTCTTCACGTACTGCTTCATAATTCCAATTTAATATGTAAAGGAGGCAATAACACACTTTGAGGATCAATTAATGGACGATTTACAATGTTTTTTTCTCCAGACATGAACTGTTTCCTCTTGGGCCACTCAGACACTAACCAGTGACGATCCCTGTCCCGAGAGTCCCACTCACACAGAAAACACGGAACTTTGTATATCCTCCTTGCTGCCCTAATATGATACCGCACACTTTTAAATCACAGCACAGTAACCATCTGTGTTCATTGTAGTTCAGTTTCTGCAACACCATAGATAAATTGTGATAGTTTTCACGAAGAGATGTTGAATGGGCGACTGGCACTGAAGCAAGTTTATTTCCATTGTGCAGAAGAACACCTTTGAGACTTCTTTTACTGGCATCAATAAATAGACGCCAGTCCTTTGCTTGGTAAATAGTTCCAAGACGACGAATTAAGCCAGGATATCACAGCAAAACACAAGGTCGTCTTTGTGAACAAAAAACTGCCGGAATTCTTCCTCCCGATTTCTGTAACAATATGAAT
>JAFIDM010002131.1:62803997-62840721 GCA_023159025.1 Thereuonema tuberculata
AGAAACAACGATTATAGTTTTTATTATTTAATTTAAATAATTAATATTGTTACGATGACACTAGTTTCTGCAGAAAGTTTTAAATCATGAAAACATAAAATTAAGCTTATATTTGAAACACAAGATTTATATCTTAGCCTAATGGATGTAGATGTGATCAGTAATTGGAAGTAAATGGCTCATTATTAAATATATATTTAAAGTTGAATGGATTCTCTATTCAGTCTAATTCATTGACATGAACATCCGAATTCTCCAGCGAACACGTTGAAATTGAGCATCACTGTTACAAGATATTTATGGGTTTGCATTGATTGATGTAGTATAGCACTGAGTGAAAATCAATTTATTTATTTTTTCTCTTAATTTTTCTTCCTATAATTAATGTTAGAATTTACTGATGTGTTAAATATCTCAATTTAACTTCATGAGATGAACTGTAAATCGGATTTTTTAAATTATCAATTATTGTTTTGTTTCTTCAGCAGATTCGTACTTTATGTTTTGAATAAATTAATTTCAATGAACACTTAAAAAATTAATTTAAATTTCTTTTTTTGCAAAAGAATCCTTAATTGAAAAAGAAGCTTCCAAAAGCTAATCATGGTTAATAAATTTGAAAAGGTTTTTATTGTTAGAGGTAATGTGAACAGCTTCTGAAAATCATAAAAATAAAATAAAAATTTGCCTTCATCAGTATTTTTTTTTTAAAATAAATCTTAATTTATGGGCAAAAAGAAACTTGTTTCTATGTAACTCAATAATGACTTTGAGTCCAGGCACAGCAGCAACATTAATTTCACATACATAAAACAAAAACAATAAAGGCAAATGAGAATAAAGTACTATTGGTGGTATTGCACTGCCATGTCTTGCAAGAAGAGCATTTTGCCTCCACATGTCCAAACTTAACTATATCATTATTATTATACTATAAAGAAAGATATATTTTGTGACATTTCAGTTGCTTATTGTAATTCAAATAACTATTTTTTAAATAAACAAAACCTTTTGTGAAAAATAACTGAAAAAATTTGACCACTAATATTTTTTTCACCTTCATTTCTGAAAGTACACTGCCACACACACAAACTGCAGTTCCCGGCACTTAAAAATAAATTTTATTGATTTACAGCAGATAATCAGGAATTGTCTCCTCTGGGAATATGTATGTCAAGTGTTCCTCGTAGTGGCATTCTTTTTCCATTTGATAGCATGTGCTGTCCAATTTGGGTCATATTCCATATCAAATCATCCAGAAATGTTAGGAAATGACACCCACCCTCACAGTAAACCTTGAAATTTTGTGTAATTGAAGTTTACCTAGATATATGAACATTTCCAAAATTTAAATGTTGCAGGTTAAGTACTTTTTCACTTATGATCTAAAGAACTTTACTATTTGCAGATCACTTTCTAATTTTTTCAATGATTTTCAGATGGGAGCAAGTGTCCAATTTTTTTTTTTTAATTTAACAAAAAAAACAAAACAAAAATTAATCTACAAAATTTTAAATGCCAATTCTTTCATGTTTTCATAAACTACATGTCAGAAAGAATATTCAGGGGAAAAATGGTCAGCCTACTGTTCTCCATTTCAAAACTGCAGCCAATTTTCACATTTTCACTCTTTGCTTTGAAGCAACATATTGCATCAAACTTTCTGCAATTACTACCAACAGAATGTATATAAAGCAATAAAAATTGGCAAAAGTTCATGAAATTAAGTACAATAGCAGTACACAAAATCTCAGTTCTCAACTTGATAGTGGGTGTCATGGCCTTGATGACTTGACATGGAATGATCCATTTGTGTTTGGTTACAGATGCTACAGGAGATATCATCTGTCACGTCCCAAACATAGTTTAAAGATTCTAAACTAAATTAAGTTTGGATTCAGGATAAATGAATACACTTTCTATAAAATATTTAGACAAATAAATTGGAATAAGTATAATTGTAATACTTTTAGAGAAATTAAAAACCAATTAATATATGATATAGTAAATGGACAAGTGTTTCCAAGAAAAAGCAGGAAATGTGGTGTTTGTACAGGGCATAGTGACAGCCTGCAAATTCTCATTGATGTATTGCTGGCTGTCACTATATCCTGTACAAACAGCAGTGATTCTGGGGTGCTATAATTGAAGACGCCTCAGATCAGAATTCTTTCTAAGCAGTTTCATGTCGCTGGATCCTTATGCTAAGCTCTGTGGTAGGAGATTCCAATACAACCAAAATCCCCATCCAAATATCTGCATCCAACTATCAGCAAATGCTGCTATAGATACTGATAAATTTAGTTGCAGGTGCCACAGAACTTTGGATTACCGTGGATGTTGCACTATTCTCCTGTGATGATTATGCCAGAGCATTCTTTATGGGATTTGCAGTTTCTGTGTATGGCAGTGTTAAAATGTTTTACTACTTTCCTTCTTCATTTGTCCTATCCAGTTTTCTTGAAATTTGAATTGAAGTTTCTAGAATAAATAAAGAGTTCACACTTCTGTTTCAAAATTAACTTTTCAGAATTATATGATAAAACAAATAATTCCATAGAGGACCTTCAAAAAAGGCCTAATTACCAATACTCTCTTTCAGAATATGGCTTAAGAAGAATATTAATAAACAGATAAATGTAAACATAATTATAGATGCTACCACAAAGGTTCTCTCCTAGATTGTTCAGGTGAAGGAAGGACATCGATGGAACAAGCTGAAACATGGACGTAGCGTGGCGGAGTGTTGGGGGCACTTTTTGGTGGCAGCAAAATTTCACAATAAATAATAATAATAATAATAATAATATCTTGTACTCTGAACTAAAAATTTGAACCATTTCTTTTCATACTTTTGTCGCACCTAAAATTCGTACTGATTAAAATGAGCACAGAACTTTTTATTATTTAATCTGTGACGGAACCGAGGAATTCCCTTTATTTAAGTGAGTGGAGCACTTGCTCTAGCAATTGGCAACACCGTCTATACTAATTCTCCTTCCAAAGCATCATTATTTTGCTTTTGCTGTTGTTTGTTTGAGATCGTAAACACACCGAATGGATCAAAGTTTTGCTCATCGATGGATTTAATACTTGATGGAAACTGATTCCTAAGGTTTCAAGTCATGACTCAAGTGCACTACACAACCAAAATTATTGCAAATGGAAGGAGTTAGAGACCAGACTTCAAAAAGGACAGACTATTGACAAGAAAAACCAAAACCTTGTGGCACAGGAAACAAAAGAATGGCAAGAAATTCTTTATCAAAATGTTTGATATTATAAAATTCCTTGTGAAACAAAATTTGACCTTACATGGTCACAGAGAAAACTAGACCAGTGCTAATAGAGGCAACTTTTTATAATTAGTGCATTTAATCGCAAAGTACGATCCTGTACTTCATGAACATCTTGTAAGATCTAAAAGGGGTAGCAAAATTTAAATCACTTATATGTCACCAGGAATTCAAAACGAATTTATTACAATTTTGGGAGATAAAGTTCACCAACATATCGCAAGAAGTAAAAAAGGCCAAATATTATTCGATTATATTCGACCGCACGCCGGATGTTTCTCACAAAGACCAAACAAGCCAGGTATTAAGATACTGAGTGATTGAAAATCAGGAAATACAAGTAACGGAATCTTTTATAGATTTCATTGAAACAGAAAATAAAACTGCTGAAGGAATTTCAAATATGTTTTTGAGCATAATTGAAGCTGATGGTCTCGATATAATGAACTGTAGAGGCCAAGCATATGTTAATGCTGCTGTTATGGCTGGAAGGCATTCAGGAGCTCAATCAAGAATAAAAGAAATAAATCCCAAAGTTAAATTCATATCTTGCTCAAACTATTCGTTAAACCTGGTTTGTTTACATGCTACCTCAGTTGAAGCGAGTTCGGTAACTTTTTTCGGTACATAAGAACGTTGGTATTCATTTTTTTCCATGTCCACACATTGTTGGGAAGTTCTGATAGCAGCTACAGATAAAAGTTTAAAAAGGGCTTCAGGATATGCGGTGGAGTTCAAAGAGGCGATGCCGTAAAAAAGACACTGCATCAATACAAAGACATTTTGGTCACTCTGGAAAAACTGACAGAGACAGATGAAAGCTTAAAAACAAGATCAGACGCAGGAACTTTGCTAGTTACGATACAGTCATTTTCCTTCTTTGTTTCTTGGGTCTCTGCCAACCTGTGCTACATGAAGTGAACGATGCACAAAATATTTACAAACAAAGAGAATCGACATAAAACTGTGCACTCACAAAGTAAGTGCTTTGCAGACGGTACTGATAGAGAAACGAGAGGAATCGACTGACGGCACTATAAGTTATGAAAAAAATATGAGGGAAGACCTCATTTCCATGGAATTTCCATGGAACCTCAGATGCGCAAAACGAGAAGTAACGTTTTTGACGACAAAAGTACAGATGCCAACTTGTCCCATGAAAATGAGTTGAGACAGAAACTGTTTTCTTCGTTAGATAGAATAATTGCAGAAATTCATGAGAGGTGAATTTCTACGGAATTTGGCAGAAAGTTGCCTATCTAACACTGGCTATACTACTAGATTCGGACAACACTGAATGTAATCTAGAATACACATCTGCCTAAATTGACGAACAGGACCTCAAGTTCGAACAAATTTACAAAACAAGTTCTACGGGCTTTCATAGCTGCCTTAGACAACGAAAATAAATTAATTAATGTGGACCCACTTAGATTATTACAATTTATTGTGAAATCCAAGCTGGAAAATACTCTGCCCAGTATTATAATAATGCTCCGAATATTCCTCACAATTGCCATAAGCAATACCAGCTGTGAGAGAAGCTTTTCAAAGTTGAAGTTGATCAAAAATTATTTAAGATCAACAACAAGTACTTTAAGGTTAACCAATCTGGCTATCTTGTGTATTGATCAAGAAGTATGTGATAGTATAGACATTGACAGTGCAATAAAATACTTTGCTCTTAGAAAAAGTAGACGAATAAAGTTTTAGTTAAAGACAGAAGTTTTATTTTTAATTTATTAATTTTTCAATAAAAATATATATCGTAACAGTATCATTCTAGTTCTAGAATTTCTGTAAATTTTGGAGCCTTTTGAATTTAAATACGTACCTAACTAAAGGGGCGGTGAATTTGGCCCACGCCCCGGGCGGCTGAAATCCTCGTTTCGCCTCTGAGCTGAAATACAAATTTTGCCTCTTCTATAAAGAGGCACTTTTTTTTTTTTTTGTCACAGTAAATTGCATTTAGAATTCCAACCAGACAAAACATGGCTATATTTCTTGTCAGAGGTATTTTCTAGCATTCTTCAAGGAGCTAACAGCGGGTAATCGTGTCTAGAAAATTCTCCAGCAGTTGACACAATATGCACAAGGTTCGCACACGTCCTTACAAGTCTTTATTTTTATGCCCCATTTTTAAAAAGTCCTTACTTTTTACTCTGCCATTATTAAAAAAATTTTAAATTTTACCAATTATCATTTTTCTAATTCCTCCTCGACGGCTGTAATCTCGATCGACGTAGCTCTCGCGGAATTGGGGGGGGGGGGGGGGGGAAGACACCCCCCCTTCTTCGAATCGGGGTGGGCTGTATTTTTTTTTTTTTGGTTGTTGAACTCCCGCTCCGGGCCCCCAAAGGCGTTTAGGGTTTTTTTAGTCCTTAAAGTCCTTGATAGTCCTTGATTTTCTTCTAAGGAAATGTGTATGAACCCTGTATTCAATTTCTGTAATATTTTCTTTTAATTCTTAAGGATGCATCTCGTTTAAAATTTTATTTTCCTTAATATTGTTTTGCACTGGAGAAACTTAACAAGCCTAATTTTATACAGTTACACCATGGATATTTCATAATAACTGAAGTTACCATATTTCAGGAAAACTGGAAAGGTTCATTTGTGATACTTGTTAGTAGAACAATGTTATTAGAGATGAAAATGTGATGCTATTTCTTCCACTAATTCAGACAGTGAAGCTTTTTATTCTGTTCCTTTCTATATGAAAGTTTAGTGACAAAACATGAAACCTGACCCACTTTATTTTGTTTTAGTATATTTTCATTTAAGGATATTCAAAAATAATGGATGAAAAGTGAAACTTTAAAGAAAAAAAAAAGTTCTTTAATTATTAAGTAATTTAGTATTACAGCAACAATTAATAATGTATAATGGTTCAAGCTAAAATGGTAACTTTTTTTGTGAATCCTTAAGATCCCCAAAAAAAAGTTTTATTAAAACAAAGGACTAGGAATAAGGAAAAAACCCCATTATTTTTGTTCTACGAAGTTATAATAGATGATATGTATTCATCAGAATATTGAATATAAGCATGATTTTTAAAAGTGAACCACAGTGGTGAAGTACAACAAATGGATTGTGAAGAAAGTGTTTAGTTTTAATTTTTTTTTCCATTAATATTATTCTTAATTGGAAAAACTAAAAGCCTAATTGTATGCAACTATGCAATGAATGTTTCATTAAGTTGTTAACTGAAGTTTTTTTTAATTGTTATTCTAAGTATTCTTTTGATTTATTTTTTTGAAAAGTTTGATCAAATATTGAATAAAATTTTTTTGACTTAAAACAAGAAAATATGAATGTATCCTTTGATAAAAAAAAAATAAAATAATAAATATTAAATCAATAAAAAGTTGTATCTAGAAGCAGTCATCAGTTGATTTCAAAGTTGCCTATAAAGCAGTGAACATTGCATATAAAATAAACAGTTAAAACATTGCACATAAAACAAACAGCAAATGATTCCAAAATCTGAATAATGGAACAGTGGATTCTTGGTATCATTTAGATGAAGTCTTAGTAAAATACAGAATTCCTTTTGTTATCTCTTGTTTTACAGTTCAGTATCATGAAATGTTTTGCATTATCCAAATAACCAGACTTTCTGCAGCTTCCCTGTAGCTTGTGATGAAGATTGGAGCATGTTTCTGACATCATTCAAGTTAAACATATATTGGGGCTGACCAAGGAATGGTGTAGACAAATTGGATAATTAAAATACAAAACAAATAAGGAAAATAATTTACAGAATGATGAACTGTAATGCAATGAAAAACTGATTTGGGAAGCTAATGGAGACAATTTTATTAAATGATTAAATCCAAAATAGCTTATTATTAGTTTTATAAAAGCAAATGGATTGTTACTGTTACAGCATCACAGCTTTCTGGAAGAAAATTTGTAATTTTTATTTCATTAAGAAAATGTCTATTTCATTGCTTGTAATAGCTTCTGAAGGGTTTCATAATTACTGAGACGTCTTCTATTATATTTATAACAGGAAAGATCCAATTGTTTTTTTACAAAATTTTTATATTTTATTGTAAGTCAGATCTGTTAAATATATCAATTTTTAAATTAAAAAAAAAAAACTAAAACCAAAAAAGAATTATTATAATTTGAAATTAAGAATTACGTTTAAAAATCTGAGTTCATGCAAACAGAATTCTCAGTAATTAATTAATTGCTTTTTTTTTCAGTCTAACAGAAAATGTATCATTTCTATGTTGAATATTGAAGCTTAAATTTACTGATGTTGAAACATTCGTAAGAAATTCCTAAATAGTTTAAAAAGCTTATTTAATCAGAAAATTACATTAAATATAAATTATATCTCATTGGATTTTAATGCTAGTTAAGGCTTTGCTTAACTTGATCGAACTTAAATTGTGAAATAGAAATGTCTTACCAGTATACAATATTGCAGTTTGCAAAGTTTTTATAAATAACGGTTCCTTAATCTGTAATAAAAACTGGAACACACCCACACACAAAGTCTCCTTATCTTGTTTTGTTTTAATCAGAGGGTCACTTTAGAGAAGGAGGTGTCATCAAGTAGCCAAGCAGCTGTGATGGATCACTGAATGGAGCTGATTAACTCCGATAACACTACACCTGTCAATGAGATAAAATTACACTCACTTGTCAAGTGGAAAAGAAGCCTGATTATTTCCTGAACTAATCTTCCACTAAGAGTTTTATTGACGAACATGCTATGCTCTGAAGCAACTGCTTCAAACTTGAGTAACTTTACAAAGAATGAAATATATCCAAAGTTCTTTAATAAATAGTCTATCCTAAAGGGCTTTCTTTTAAATCCTGAGACTACTACTATTGAATTTTGAGACATTTGAAAATTGTAAAGTAATTTTGAAACTTGCAAGTACAGTATAATTTGTGTGATCTGTACGAGTGTATGATCTTGTTTTATGTAAAAATCTTGTTTATGATGTGCAGAAAAATCCTTCTCCTAAGGTGTTGATATTTTCCTTTAAAAAAAAATATTCTCCCACCATTAAAAGCAGCAAAATGATGTTCACCAGTCAACCCAAAATGAAGAATAAGTTAAAAATTGCAGGAAATTGATTATCAACAGTTGCCAATTAGGTATTTAGGCAATTCCAAGACTGGATAGCAAAGTATGGCTGATAGCACACTAAGCCATTAACATTAACAGAATCATTATTATGAAACAGTGAAAGTCTTGAGTAATATACTGTCTTCGCCAACAAAGAAGGCATTCCATTTTATGAATTTTTTGATGATTTGTTTGTTTGTTTGTTTTTTCTGGGAATTCATTATATCAGAAACATAGCGGCCGTGCGGGAACAAGTTACAATCAGCAAGAAAGGAGGAGACTTCATAATCAAGCAAGGGATGTTTGGAATATTTTCCATTACTTCAAGAGTATTAGTGATGTCATGATTATGAATTGTTAGAGAAGACTGCTGTTGCAACCAATGTATCCACATTCACCATAAAGTGGATAATTAGTGAGGGAAAAGCTGCAACCCTGGTAGATGGGAAAACTTTTTCCACTACTGGAAAGAAAAGGCCACACTCAAAGCCATATTTATATATTGAGGATTTCGACTTTTCAGTTGTAAGAGCCATCGTTATGGAAATTTTTCATGAAAATGAATATCCAACAATTGATTTAATTCATTCGAAACTTCAAGCAAAAATTTGATTTGGAGGGAGCAAAACATCATTGAAACTGAGAATGAAATACGGAAGAACTGACATGAGGAAATCCTACATCGAAAGGAATGACATTGTAGCTCATTGACACAGATGTCAAAAAGTTACATTCGGAAGGGAAACCAATTGTTCATCTTGACAAAACATTGGTCAGTGCTCACACAGGCAAAGAGAAGCAATCGTATAGCCAAGATGGTATCCAGGGTCAACGAATACCAATCAGGAAAAGGACAGTGCCTTATATTATGCCAAGCAGGAAGTAATAGCGTATTTGTACCTAATGGCATGCTTTTATTCTGTTCTGTAAATTACCATGACAAGATGAATGACAACTGCTTTAAACAATGTTTTGAAAACAACTGCTTCCAAACATAAACCTGCCGAGTCCGAAATTTTAATGGATAATGAAATTGTAATTGTTGTCGAATTTGAAAAAGCTCCAACAAGCAACAGCAGGAAAGCAAATTTGATGGTTTGGCTGACCCTTCAAGGAATTCCCCATAATGTGAAGATGTTGAAAGGTGAGCTGTACAAAATTGGTGAGCTACCATAAGGTAGGCAGAAAACAGCATATGATTGATACCTTAGTGTTAGCTCATGTGCACCCTGTAGTATAACTGCCACAGAGGCTTAGCATGGCGGAGGCCAAATTCGCCGCCCCCTTATTTAGGTATTTAAATCCAAAAGGCTCCAAAATTTACAGAAATTCTAGAACTAGAATGATACTGTTACGATATATATTTTTAATGAAAAATTAATAGGATTAAAAATAAAACTTCTGTCTTTAAAACTTTATCCGTCTACTTTTTCTAAGAGCAAATTCTTTTATTGCACTGTCAATGTCTATAGCATCACATATTTCTTGCTCAATAGACAAGATAGCCACATTGGTTAGCCTTAAAGTTTAAGAACTTAAATAATTTTTGATCAACCTCAACTTTGAAAAGCTTCTCTCACAGCTAACATTGCTTATGGCAATTGTGAGGAATATTCGGAGCATTATTATAATATTGGGCAGATTATCTTCCAGTTTGGATTTCACAATAAATTGTAATAATCCAAGTGGGTCCACAATTAATTAATTTATTTTCGTTGCCTATGAAAGCCCGTAGTCGAACTCGTTGGAGCTTGAAAGTCCTATTCGTAAATTTCGGCAGATGCATAGTCTAGATTACATTCAGTGTCGTCCAAATCTAGTAGTATAGCCGGCGTTAGATAGGCAAATTTTTCCTCCAAATTCCGTAGCTGCTGAAAAAAGTTACTGAACTTGCCTCAACTGAGGCAGCATGTAAACAAACCAGATTTAAAAAATGGTTTGAGCAAGGTACGAATTCAGCTTTGGTCTTTGTGAGAAACATCCGGAATGCTGCGAATATAATCGAATAATATTTGGCCTTTTTTATTTGTAGTATGATAAGTTGGCGAACTTTATCTCCCAAAATTGCAATAAATTCGTGATAAATTTCTGATGACATATAAGTGATTGAAATTTTGCTACCCATTTTAGATCTTACAAGATGTTCACGAAGTACAGGATCGTACTCTGCGATTCTAAAAAGTTGCCTCTATTAGAGCTGATATCGTTTTCTCTGAGACTACGTAAGGCCAAATTCTGTTTCACAAGGAATCTTATAAATTTATCCCTCATGTTTTGTAATGAAATATATATAGGCTCTATATACTATATATGTATATATTTTTTAATTATGCCATATTGGTTTTTTTTAATAGTTTAGGTTTTCGCAGCACAAAAGATTGAGAATCATCTTTTGCTTCTACAGAACTTTTATTTTTATTTTTTTTCAAAAGTTTTTAATCTCTTCTTATTTTTTTAAAAATGATTTTAC
This sequence comes from Thereuonema tuberculata, assembly GCA_023159025.1. Classification (NCBI taxonomy): domain Eukaryota; kingdom Metazoa; phylum Arthropoda; class Chilopoda; order Scutigeromorpha; family Scutigeridae; genus Thereuonema; species Thereuonema tuberculata. The sequence continues at coordinate 62,814,856 of JAFIDM010002131.1, forward strand.
GTGACGTTAAACTTGTTTTGGTAATTTGTGCTTTAATTTCATAAAATTTCACGAGAATTTTTTATTGTAATTTAACCAAAAAGATTCTTGAAGAGTCCCTCCATCAGTGAAAGAGATCACTTTTGGCCAATGCTGCTTGTTTCCAATGTAAATCTGACCCATTAAATCAAATAACTTCCTTTTTACATTAGCAATAATGACGTTGATGCATACTTTCTTTCCTTAAAATCACTGAATAACGAATTTACGTCTGTATGTACACAGATAGAAAGTACACATCATTTCTTGAGATCATTTAAACATGGTCTTAAGAATTTAAAAATGGATTATAATCACGTTTTCAAGCATTTTTTTGTTTTAGATTTAAATACATATAAGCTTAATATTTATTATTTAATTTTGTCAAGTTCAAACTTCAGATATTTATGCTATAGCAGTTCATTTTGACTTAAAATATGTATTTTCAACAAATATTTATAGATACATATATAATATTTTTACTTATTTATGAAATAAAGTTATCTTTCATCTTTTATTTGTCTTTTGGTTATAAATATTAAATGATTGTATTGTTTGTTAATAATAGTTCAAGTTGGTTGTTATACAGATCTACAGCTTTAATCAACTTTTAGTTAAAATATAATGTCCTTTTTTTTTAAATTTGGCTATTTATTTTTAAGAATAATCTTAAATATAGACATGAGTTATAAATGTTAATCAGTTGCATTTCAGTTATTATTATTCGTTATGTGTATGCTGGGCTTTCATTGGTCCACCCAGCTAATAAGTCACTGAAATCTAATGTTCTTCCGCCTTTCATTAAACTTCCGGGTTCTTCCCAGAAAGACTGCGGAAATTTCCGGAATTCCCATGCCGTTGCATTTGACATGGGGTGTGCTTTCGTCTGTTCTTTGGCTGCTGCGTAATCGAATAACTCTTGAAGGGGTCCCAGTCCTGAACAGTTCGCTTGGCCTCGGTGTGGCTGAGAGCACGGCGTGATTTCTCCCTTCGCCGTACGCACCGTGTGGTTGGCACGTTCCGTCGCAACTGCTGCTTTCGTGGGTTTTTTGTAGCCTTCGCCGCTTTGAGCCATCGCTAGCAGATCAGCGTAGTACAGCTCCCGACCAGATACAGTCATTCGGAATTTGTCCTCGTATACATCGCAGAAGTCCTCGTTCATGGCGTTGCGATGGAAGATACGGCGCAAAGTGACTGTCGCCGAGTTGGCAAAGTCGAGCAGCTGACTGGTCATTTCCTCTTCCTCCTCTTCCTCCCAGTCTTCGTCGTATTCGGAGTCGAAGTCTTCCTCTTCTTCGCTGCCGTATTCCCCTTTGAAGCTCGAGAGGAGATAATAAGTGGAGCCCATTGTCACTAGTCCTGGTATCCGTAGATCGGCGGGAGCGTTGCCGGTGTCTCGACGATGGACTTGTGGGACATTTGCAACATACCTCAATGGCTCCTGCGATGACGTCCCGGCCGCACCTTCATTCACCCTTGTTGTCTTTTCCATCTTTAAATCCAAGTAATGAGGATCATTGTAAATAGCTTGCGGATATCTTGTACCGAAGCCAAAGTTTGTAGCCACAGGAGAACTACTCAGGCAACTCATCTGAGACAGAGCCTACAAAAATAAAAAGAACATTTTATTTAGTTTAGTTATCAAAGAAAATCCGATTAATGTAAATATTTTACCTGTACTTAAATATCTTAATTTCAAAAATATAGCCATACACCTGTTTAAGCAAAAACACACTTATACAAATTAAATTACAAAACAACGCAACTAGTTTCTCCACCGAGAGGTGGTATTCTCAAGCAATTGAATACACCCCACTTAAACAGGTGTATGGCTATATTTTTGAAATTAAGAAAATCCGATTATTTGAACTAATTATTTAAATGTTTAAGAATTTAGTCCCTAATAAATATATTGAAAAATTATTGGGGGAGAGATAAGCGTTCTGAGCACGCAAAGAGCACGGCCGGACAGTCCTCCTGCCTTATGTCTATCCCTTATTCTGAAAAATAAAATAAATCATCTAAACCCATCTGTACCTCTAACCCGAAACTATTTGAGCTTGTTCGAGTGAGCATTCGCTTATATTCAAACCAAAATAAAATGAGGCTTGTCTTGAGGTGTCAGATGAACATTGGTCTCAAATTTTAAAATCTCATTATGTTTTTCCTTTTACGAAAGAAGACTGGCCGATTTGTCATTTAACTCATTATAAATATTATTGATTGAGTGAGATAGATCTGTCCGCTGTAGAAACATCCTTATCGCATGGAAATAATTAATGTTGACTTGGTAGCTCTTGCTCGAGCTTTTAACCCAATATACTGGTAAGTACATTGCTATTATTGCTAATAAATCCTCTTTTTGTCATACCTACTTAGATAAACTCCTGCAAATTGAGTTTCTAGTGATTGCCCACATATTGTAATGGTGTTTGTGGAAGAGTCTTTAAGAGCGAAAGATAACGAGTTAAGTTCTGGAACTGAATTAATTTATTAAACAGAAAACATGGGTTTTTATAAATTATGCAATGAAGAATTTGACTGGAAGATTAATTAAAAATATACATAATGATTGGCTAAAAACATAACGAACTTAAATTAATTAACTAATTAAACGACTGCAACGGAAAAGAATTTAAAATAAATTTTATGTTTAAAAATAAATATAACATCAATAATTAGGAAATAGAAAACGAATGATTTAAAATAAACGACAGTGAACGATTAAAATGAATAAAATACAGATAAATAATTCCTACAAAAAATACAAATAAATGATATCTAAAAATATTTACATATAAACTGTTACAATATTATCTCATCCAACCTCAAATGCTTCCATTCTAGACCAGCGATTCTCAAAGGGTGTGACGCGAGGAAAAAAAAAAATTTTTTTTATTAAAATGGGAAATATAATAAAATTATTATTTAACACACTGCCAACTATATTAGCACACACAATTTACTAAAGAAGACATTCAAAATAAATACACGACGTACGTTTCAGAATCTCTTATCAGATTCTCTTTTCAAAATTATTATTTATTAACACAAGAGGAAAAAGTAAATTGTAAGTAATTTTTAACTGGAATGGTTAAAATTAATGAGTCAATAATTAGATCGTTTTTATAATTCAATGAAAAATATGGGCTTGTTTAATTTTCCACAGTTGTTTGCTACGTGGTCGAAGTTTAGGAAGAACGTTTACTGTGAAGCAAAAAAGTTTGAGAAACACTGTTCTAGACTACGTCACAATATTTACGAATACTGCTGACAGTTTTATTATTATGTAAAAGATTCAAACCTTGGGTTTCCCAGCAAAGACAACATGGCGGGTCACGGACCAAAGCACATATTGCCAAGTGTAGAAAAGTAGGAAACCCTATATTCATTTGAAAGAGAGCTGGTAAACTTTAGGATACAATGGAGAAGAAACAACTAGGGATACATTCTCGATCTCCTAGATTGAAAACATTCAGCAAAATATTGTGATGAGTTTTTATAACTATATTTATAATTATTTTGCTTATTTTATTTTATCTTATTTACTTTTATATGTATTTTACTGTCCAATCAATTATAATCTAACCACTTGCAAATTTCAAATTATGACCGTTAACGATCTTTTATGTTTTGTTTACTTTTGAATTTCAACGGCTGATGGTTCCCATAATTCCCTGTAATTTTAAATCTTCAGTTAATTTCAGTTATTAATCAGTGTTATTTTAAATCATCCAATGAACTGTTAAAGCCCTCAGTCAATGACCGATCATTGTAAATACTCTATAAAAAGCCCTTGCTCTCCCTGAATAAACAGAACACAGGTAGATCCAGCTTCAGTCTACTTCATTTCAATCTACTTCATTTCACGAACCTCCAACACCACAATATTTCCACGAAAAAAAAAATCCATCCTATCCCAAGATCTCATCGTCTACGTAGTTTTAAAGACCCATTGGCTCGATTAATAAGACACTTATTACTATGGTAACAGTTTAATTAGTATTTAGTTTTGAAAGAACTTATTTCTGTATCTATTTCTAACTTTCACATACTTCTGTTTTCTCTTTAAATAAAGACGTGTTCGTTGCATTAGTTGGCACATGGTTTCAGACACATGGCATCAGTCGATAAAAATCAACCACAAAATCCGTCATCTAAAGACAACCATCGGGTGATTCAACATTTTACTATCTAATCTTATAAAAAGAATAATTTATTATAAATTGATTTTGTAACTTCGGCCTTCATTTAAAATTACTGATAGTTGAAATACGTCATTTATCTTTTAAACAAATATCAAATTCTATTGATAGGAAAAAAATGACGGATTATACTTCCAGTAATTCTATAAAAGTTATCTTTCAAGTTGATTTTTTTCCTGTTATCTATTAATAAAAATAGGTTTTAGTTGCCTTTTTTTCTTTCTTTTTTGTATTGTATTCAAGTGTCCCTGCAGTACGCAGTTTTTAGTCGGTCTTGAGAAATCGCCTGTAAAGGAAATTAACTTTTAACAGCGATAAAATTATGCATATATTCCAAAATAAAAAATACTTATCTAAAATTGATAAAGAAACGATTTATTTTCTTTTCTTCAAAGAGTGCATTAACATTATAATTATGTAATCGAACGATAAATCATCGAATACAGGAGATGGGGGTACGAAGGGTTGATTCACGTTTATTCGGTCGATTTCAAGGGCGCGCGCTATTTCGCACGTGCACGAGACGCAGCATTGTTGCCTTCGAATCAGAGGTCATAAGCCTGTAGTTGATTATCGAATAGCTGGAATTGCGTTGCATTCTAAATATGCCGCCAAAAATCCCAAATTGGTGGGAGGGGTACATGGTTGCCATTTCCGATGCTAAATATGCCGCTTCAAAAATTGTGGACATGTTTATAAACGCCGAAATTTTCATGTTTGCAGTCCACCGTCAACCGGATAATAGCAGAAAGTCGTTTGAAGCCCAACAGCCAAGAGCGGGATAAGCCACAGGCCCGAAAACTAACACCCACGACTGGTAGCAACTCCAACGTTATTAAGAAAGTGAAGGCTATGATTGTCGGCGAGAAGCCTAGCACCCAAAGGGCGATTGCCCAGGCTGAAGGAGTTTCTCAGCCAACGCAACGGTTGCACGGATAATTAGGCATGATCTGCTATTAGAAAAACATCATAAAGCTCGCGTTCATCGCCTACTTTCTCGACATGCTGCTGAAAGGAAGACCAACAGCCGAAAGCTTTACGAGCACCAATTATCGGGAGAAAAATGGAAGTACGGCACTACTTTGAACGAGGCATGGATCTACCTTAGTGATACCAAGAAGCCAAGGGCAATATTTTATCCCCCTTTTGATGTCAAAGGACGATCCGAGTGGTACCGCGAATGCAAAGTAAAATTTTCGAGAGGATTCATGATTGTTGCAGATTGTTACAGAGGCGCGAAGGAAGGTACCTGCAAAGATCAAGATTAATGCTGCCTTTTATCGAGAGCATGCCCTGGAACCATTGTATCGTGACGATATTCCCGCATAGTATGGCAGCGACAAAAGGAAAGTGTGGATTCATCAGGACAAGGCGTCGAGCCTTACAGCTAGAGCGACCCAGCTGTACATGGTCAATATGGCGACTGAAACCGGAATACGAGCAATCCCATACAGTATGATTCCTGTAAAATCCCCCGATACATCTCCAATGGAATTCTGCGGGTTCGGATTACTTAAACGGGCTCTGGGAACACGACGACCGAAAATAGTAGAAGGGCTTTGGAAAGCTTGAAAAGAGGAGTGGAACAAGATCCCCCTCGTCTACCTCCACGCAGCCTTTTTCAATGGAAACTGCGATGCAGAGCCGTTGTCAGAATATAGGGGAGCCCGCTGAACACAGTCGGTGGTGGAGAAAAGGGTTCTGCTAAGTCTACGATCTGATCAAAATCTACCGAGTAAATGTGAATCAACCTTCCGCATTCTGTGGGCTGGCTGACGGCGTTTTAATTTTCCTATAAAGTTCTACGTAAGCAAGAGTTCTGAAGTACTCTATATAGAAATTTAGTGCTTTAAAACTATTACAACTCCTTAATGATACTATTTTTTTTTAACAGTGTTATAGGAAAAACGCATAATTTGAGATCGCTTGTAGAGAAATAGATTTTGTCACCAATTCCTAATATGAGTATTTTATTTAAATAAGTGGGGGAAAAATAAGGAGATCAGTTCTTTAATTTTTGCAGTTCAACACAATCACCAGTTGTTTATGAAGCCATAATTTTACATGAAGCCAGTGGAGTATGATGCTAATATAAAACCCTATCGTCATAAACGGATATTTCTGCACGTGGGCTAATATAGAGATATTGACCCTAAATCTGTAATATATTATGAATTATATTATTTTAAAGTTTAATGTGTTGTTATTGTCCTCCAAATGAGAGATGGCCGGCGGAAGTTTGAACTGCGCAGCCCTTCCGGTAGCTGATCAATTATGTTTTCCTGTCACAATGGACGATGGCGTCTGTTTTCACTGAGAAAGACATGTTGATAACGCCAAATTAAAACTTCTCTCGACTATTTAGCGTTATTTCAATATCAGTTGCTAACAATAAGTATTTATATAAATAAATAAATATATTTTATTTATAAATACAATGAACTTTTGCAAAGTAACAAGCGATTACCGTAATGGCGGCGTCCTGTCATAAAATCAGACGGAAGTGCCTGACCAGACTAATCGATCATACATGCGCAGATCGCACAAAAACAGGGCGGCCATCTCTCATTTGGAGGACATAATGTCCATAGATTTCATGTGCTTTTTTTTTTCTGAAGTCAAGTCGTCTTCAGCTTCAAAACCACACCTACAACTAACAGAGATGTTGACTTTTACTAAAGTTCTTTGTAAGCTTATAATGAAGTTCTACGGATTCTCTTAAATTAACAAAATGAATGTTGATTCTAGAACGGTAAAGAAATCAACTGTAGGTCCAATATGTTGTATTGTGATACATCAATAACTCAGTTGAGTAATTTCTAGTATGAATATCGTGCAAAATGTTGAGATTCACTGCTAACAAGTGCGTTTCTTAATCTTCGAATGATTTAAAGCCAGACAAGATATGAAACTTTTCCTAACCATCCACATTCACAAAGGATCGTCTGTTAGCAACATTTTACAGAGACATCACACTGGGTATATTTAATTTTTCCGGGATCAATTTTAAGGAGCAAATTAACAGCTTGCTACCTTACTTTTTTGCATAACTTAACTTTCACAAATAAATATTAAAAAAACAAAGCCTTTTAAACCAATTCCATCCAGTACAAATTAAATAGTTGTACTCAGGGCCGGTTCTGATGAGCGTGCAGGCACGCAGACGACCCTATCCTTATGGCGGTCGCACCACCTATGTAATTTGGTGTATGATTACTCGAAGGATGTCATAAAGCTGATATTTCCCGGGCAATTAGAACTTTCGTTGTTTAATTTTTCCCAATGCGTTTATAATAATCAAAATATTGACATCTTTCTATCTGCTGTTAATTCAGTTTCGAGTTATGGGATGTAGCCTGGTAAGGTGATACGAGACCAGGAAACAGAGGTCCACTACACGTCAAGGAAATCAATCCAAAATATTTTCTGTTTCAAGAATATAAAACTGAACAATGGAAATGTCTTCCCATAGATTCACTTCTTTTAATTCTGATTTGTTAGTTAGCGAATGGGAGGACATATTGATCAATCTCTCTTTATTCCATTGGATAAAAAATGCCGCACGACAATGGGAAAATTATTTCTAAATTGTGCAAAAAAGGATAGATCAATTACACTAATAATGCGACCGCCTGCACAGTTAATTGAATTAAAAAAATTTAATACACATTAAAAATAATAACCAGTTTCGGGGACCTCTAATAACGGTTCCTTTCTTCTTGTATCCGAAGAAAGGAACAGTTATTATAGGAACCCGAAACTGGTTATTATTTTTAATGTGTATTATTTTTTTTAATTCAATAAATTGTGCAGGCGGTCGCATTATTTGTGTATTTAAATCTGCATGTAAAAATCCACCAATCAGGATAGATCAATCTATACTACTATTATAAAGCTGAAGAGTTTGTATGGTTGAACGCGCTAATCTCAGGAACTACCAGTCCGATTTCAAAAATTCTTTTTGTGTTAGATAGCCCGTTTATTGAGGAAGGTTACAGGCTATTGTTGTTATATACACCCCCTCCCCAGGGGATAAAAAGTAGTGAAATCCACACAAATATTGTTAGGCAACAATTAGAGCTCGGTGGCGACAATGGCATTTATACAACTATTGTTGTGGAACAATTGGAACTAAAATATTGTTGAGCATAATAGCGACGGGGTTCTCGGGTTAGATATAGATTTGTAATGATCAGATGATTTTTTAAGAACTAGGAAAGGTTTGAAGTGTTAAGGTTATGACGTTTCAAAATTCGATTAACCAGGAACTAGGGGTATAAAATGGACGGAGAAGGGGAGAAATTGGTAAGAATTCTTATAATTTCCGATCTCTATATTAATTTCATATCTAGGAATCTCGAGTTACAAAATTCTAATAACCTGGAACTATGGGTGTACAAGGGAGGGCGGTGAGTGGATGGGCAAACATGGTTCAAAGATACTTCTACTAGGTTTTCGGGCTAGATATACAGTAGATCTATACTTACTGTTATAAAGCTGAAGAGTTTGCATGTTTGAACGCGCTAATCTCAGGAACTATCAGTCCGATTTCAAAAATTCTTTTTGCGTTAGATAGCCCGTCTATTGAGGAAGGTAATAAGCTATATAATATCACGCTACGACCAATAGGAGCGGATTAGTAAACATAAACGTCAACTACTCTGGCAAACTGTCGGGTGCGGCGGCGGCGACGGCGCGCTGGGTCGGGGGAGGGTAGTATGTTTCCACATAATTTCCAGATGGTATTTATAGTTAATGAGATGCACTTAGTTATGTACGCATAATGTGTATGAAACAGATGCGTATAATCACAATTTAACGCGGGTGAAACCGCGGGGCCACGCTAGTGTTATATATGACTTGTATATCTGATTTTTACAGATTCGTGCAATTGATTCTTTCTTAGAGTTTCAAATATATATAATAACTGATGCAGAATTATTTTAGTAGCCAACAATGTTGGTATGAGTCACTTTGTCGTTAATTCAAAACCGCCAGTTATCCAGGGGAAACACGCCTGATAAGCATAATAGTTTACAAAGCAAAATTGGGATATAAATCCTAGAGCCACTTTTGTACCTTGTGATGCTGCCAAGTACATATTCTGAAACAATTAATTTCCTTAGCTGTGTGTAGAGATTGTGTGCATTTTTTTCTAGATCCACTTGCAGGTGGGACATACAACGTAGTAATGTCACTAGATTAACATCTCAAAGTGATAATAGCTGGGATAATAAAAGCAGTGCGACTTTCGAGATTGCAATGAAATGAAGTCATAAAGGAAAGAATAAAGGGTTGTTCCAGAGACATGAAAACTAAACATAAAGCTCAATGCTTATTAGATCAGGTTAAAAGTTCATTCATATGCTCCATAGTCATATGAGATGATATTGTGTCAAAAGTTATTGTTGTGAGTAAAATGCTAGAGTCCTCAATCCAATGTTGTTGTTTATTTTTTCTTAAGTTTCTTAAAGGTTCTTAACAAACTTATTAAAACTTAAATGCTGTAAGATCTGATGAAGCATTCCGTAAATATATTAACGATGTTGCAGATTTAGCCTCTGAATTGAATGTGGAGGCGGAATATCTTGTAGTAAGAAATATAAACAGAGTTCGTTAGTTTGACTATGAAAGCCCTGATGAACGAATCAAAAATCCAAAAGAATTGTTTTAGGTATAGTTTCATCTAACTATCATTAATATAGCATTAAATTCCATTCAGGAAAGATTTTTAATGTCTAATTGAATATAATGATTTCTCTATGAATTTCAAGAAATGTCTGAAAGTGATTTAAGAAAAGCTTCTTTAGATTTTGATATTTCCCTTCAAATTAACAAGGATAGCGCAATTTCAAAAGATGTTGATGGCTTTGAGTTCTACAACGAATTGCTGACGTAGCTTCAGGTAAAAGAAACTAAAACTCATCAAACATGTTTAAAGTAGTCAATGTCTGCCGTGCGAACATCATGCAACATTCCTGCAACTTAGTTGCGCGATTTTGACGTCACGAGTGATTTTGACGTCACGAGTTGCAATTTCTTTGCAACTTTTGAAGTCCGAGTCGAGTTGCATTGACACCTGCAACTCCGCTGCAACTCGAAAAATTGCATCGAATTCCCCAATCACAGGGCAGCATTGGAACACGTCAGTTGTGAAACCACGCCCATGAAAAAAATGGCGTCGAAAATTTTATCGCTCGATTCGTTTTGAAGACAGGCTCATACTCAATTAATATCAGAGTATTGCGAGTTTCTTTCATGCAGAAATAAAGTTTATACTGAAATGCAGTAATTGTATGCGGAAGAATTTATCAGAGAGGTTTCAAAACCTCGATTTTTTTTGGATTTTCCACATCGGGTTTGGCAAACGCGAAGGCTGCTGACGCAGAATGCAAAAGTTATGACGTCATTGTTTCCAGGGGAGCATGGTTTCTTATTGGCTGTTGGTCATTCGTTACTTTTCATTCGAAATAACAACATGAAATTAAATTCCATAGCGGCTAATAATTTTAAAGAAATATTTATCATATGTTGCAAATCATTCACTCTTATATTATGTTTGAAACGACATAACCGAATTTTGCTTGACGTCACACGTGACATATTTAAAATCTGCGTTGTCATGGGTCAGTTGCATTTTCGAGTTGCATATCCGAGTTGCAAGTGTTCGCGCTTGACAAAGGTTTATATCAACTCGTGACGTCAAAATCGCGCGACTAAATTGCAGGAATGTTGCGTGGTGTTCGCACGAAAGCAGGAAGAGTGCAGTTTTATAATATTAATAATAATAAAAAAAAACCGCTATCAACTGATGGCCGATTACATGGAAATAGTTTTAGTTGTATTATTTTTAAGAGAGCATTTCATTTTTGTAATATTTTGTTCATATTTTATTTCCAATATAGATATTTCATATGCTTTTTGTTTTGTTCGTTTTGTTGTAGTTTCAGTGTATCAACTCAAGAACAGGTGGAATGAAGCAAATTTAATACTAGTAATGGATAGAATAAACTAATTTTATGAATATAAATACGGCCTTAATGAATTATTATTTTGGAACAACTTTAGCAGTTTCAGTGTACACTAGCGGCCACATTCCGCGACCTGAGTAGTATTGAGAAACGATTGAATAACATTTATATGGGAAGCGGTAACAGTTCTACGGCACGCAGACGCTACATGCCAGAACCGGCCCTGGTTGTACTGAATGCAGAATAGGACAATCTAACTACAAGTCTATTTTTCTGCGCCTATCCAGTTCACACGAATGAAATATATGGAGGAAGTTGTATTGCAGGTCCACAACAGATAAAATAATTTTAGTGCCTTGTGGTCGATGTATTTACGTAACATTGTTGAATATTTTCTATTCTGTACCAGAAATAATAATAACATTCAGTGAAAATCTAGCTCTTACAAATTAGCCTAAATCCCAAGTAATGTTGGAGATTTTTTCCTAAGGTGACCGTGAAAACAGTTAAAGTGTGATCTTCATTTATAGAATGAGACAGATTAGATATTGAAAGTGAAAAGAGTCGTGTAGCTAAATGTCAAATTATTCTTACAAGAAAAGTAATAGGTGTGAAATGGATGTACCTCTACTAGAAATCTGCGCATGACAGAGAAAAACATTTATTAATATTTATTAACAAAATTCCCGGCAGAAAAAAAAAATCATTGAAGCAATATTTTATTGATTAAATAATTGATGTGCAACAATTAATGTCATTGTGATTTTTTTTAACGTAAAAATTTCTGAGAATATTTGAAATTCATTAAAATCGAAAATCTACAAAATTTTAAAATTAGAATTCGAGATTAAAATGTATAAAGCAAAATAATACCCCTTCTTGTATAAATTAAAGGCGTTTCTCTGTCAAGAAAAGAATGTCAAACTCATTTGACCCATAATTCAGCTGTAAATAAAATTTACAGATAAATTCAGATTTTTTTTTTTTTTTATTTTGATATCTGACTTTTAGACAGATTTATCGAAACTGATTACAAAAAAAATATTATCATATATTGACTAGAAATAAATTATCATAAATTATGCGAACAGAGAGATAGTGACGTTGAAGATGTAATACGCTAGAAGATCTGGTTATCACCTTATTCTGGTAATCAGTGAAAATCCAATAATTTAAATCGCTGTAGTTAATTTCACTACTGTTCCATTTTTGATCAGCATTTGGCTATGTTTGGGATTACTCGTGTTACACTCGGTTTTTGTTTTTATTTCATAAAAGCATTTTTTTTTTTTTTATTTATGGAATTATTGCAGTAAAGATTAATTCTTCTTCACATGGATAATACCATCCTCGTATCACTGATAAGGAATCAAACAAATTTTAAAATAAATGTGAGAAAACATTAAGTGAAAATATACCATTAATAAATGTATATAGATCATGCTAATTTGCTTTTCGAAATAAGTCTTGACCTAATAAGGTCAAGTCGAAACTTGACCTACTGAATATAATTCGCATCTGAACATTTTCTCCGAACAGAATTGAGCGAGCAACGAACAGAACGAGCAGAACATTCGTCTTTTACCGAACATTGTTATGGATTTAATAGTGGTAGCATAATTTATATGCAAAAATAAAAATAAATGCCAAGTAAATATAATTTACAATACATTAAATATATAGAACATAATAACGAATACAATGATAAAAAAATAAAAAAGATTATAAAAAGACAGAAATTGTATATAAAGAAATCGTAAATCACCTAAAGAAAAAATAAAGAAGCAACCTGAAAATTAAAATATAAAATAACAACAAAAATAAAAAAAGATTGTAGGGGTAATAGAAAAATAAAATGGTGACAGATAAATGTTACAAAGTAGGTCAGCTAAACGTTAGATAGATGGTTTAAAATTTTCCTCATTTCTCTGTTTGTCAGATAATTCTCCTTCAAGAAATTTAATCTATTTGTTCTTCTTTTCTTTTCTGTTCTTTTTTTTATTTATTTATTTATTTTCAGGTTTTTTTGTTTTCTTTTGAAAAGAAAATGAAGTCTATTTATTATATGTAATTTTTTAAGCTTTATCTGTCACTTTTTTATTTTTTCATTTACCTTTCAATCTTTTTTTTTATTATTATTATTGCTATTATTTTATATTTTCATTTTTATGTTGCTTCTTTTTTTTTTTTCTTTTTTTCTGTTAGATGATTTAAGATTATTTATATACAATTTAAATGTTGTTTGTTAAATCTTTCTAATTTTTAACTATGTGATCATTGTATTTGTAATTATATACATTAAAATCTCGATATAGCGCTCCCGCTTATAACGCTATCCCGTTCTTTATGCTCCTTTTATTCGGTCCTTAGACGTTTTCTATGTACAATAAAACCTCGATGTAGCGCTGTCCCGCTTATTACGTTTTTAGGTCAAGGTCCCTTGATGACTGCAATAACGGGGTTCTACTATGTATTTAATGCCCAGAAGCAGAATATCAAGCGACGGCGCGACATTGTCGCAGAACGAAAATGAGGGCTGCAAAAAGATATAGTATAGAACAGAGGTGGGCAAGACGTCGATTTGGAGATCCCGTTTTGTTTTGTTTTTTTTTTGGTTGTCGATTTGGAGATTCTATTTTTTGTTTTGTTTTTGGTTGAGGATAGTCTTAAAGTGACCGCGCCACTTGGAGTATACTTGAGGTAGCCCTTACCTTACAAAAGTCTGCCCACCCCTGGTATAGAAAGAACGTTTTTTGCGGGATATAAACGAAAAAAACGCCCGCACCCGCAGAAAGTTTTTCGTCTTAGCATCAATCGTTGCAGAAAGACAAAAGACATTCTGCCTCCGGGATTTAATATATTACAAACTATAGTTACTTAGTATTTATTTTATTCTCCTTTTTTTTTGTACGTAAATTACGAAGAATGCATCTGCTGTCAATGTCGAATGCATGAGAATGAACAAGAACCGAACAAACTGGACGTTCTGTTCGTTGTATTTTGCTTGCTCGTTCTATTCGTTCTATTCGTTCTATTCTGTTTGGAGAAAATGTTGAGATGTGGAAGCGATCTAAGATTCTTTGCCATACGCAGATCTCAACCTAAACATCATTTTGTCTTAAAAAGCGGCATTCCACATTAAAATAAAATCTGATGTGATCAATATCAAAAATATCTAGATCCCTAAAAATCTCTAATTTATAGTAGCTTACTTACGAGGGTTAATCGATAGATACCCCACAGTACAGTTACAGTTGCCCATTGAGTTGAATAATGCACATTATAAGAAATCATGTGGGTTTGCAGGCTTAATCTGATAATATTCATTTCCTGTGTCTTTGTGGCAACGTTTGAAGACTCACAGTTTTCCATTCCTATCAATGAAGAACAACGATTGTAGTGATTCATTTGAGAGTGTTTGTGTGGAATGTGTTTTTTATCAGAGGCTTTTTTCTTTCAAATATTTTTCTAGACAGATCCAGGATTTCATTTGAGTATTTCTTGTCATTTCAGTGACTCGGGAAGGAGGATTGCCCTTATTCATATATAACACTTTTGAACATAGTCTTCCGTCGTTGATACTCTTCTGAGGAAACACACTGTTCACTTATTTCTTTGAAATGGATTTTGTTTCCTCGTATAGTTTCAGCGCCTCACACCACAAGAACTGAACAGATCCCTGTTAGCGACTGTTTGTTAATCAAAAGGAATGCAACCACGTAAATGGTGCCTCAACAACATTGGGAAAGACTGACGAAGATCAAACTTAAAAACACATGCTAAGTTAAATTAGTGTAATATACAATGTATTTTGATGCCAACATATTCAAGCGAACAGGCAATAGAAATTGAATTACAACTAGATTGCGGATAATCTGATATTTTAAAGATCGGTAAGTCAATGCTACATTGCGGTCGATTGACTGGCCACCACTTTATTTATAAATCTCAAAATCTAAATAAACAAAAAACAAATTCCAGTCCACCAATGTATCTGGAAGCTGAGATTAATCCGCGAAAATAGGAAACAAACAAAACAAAACAAACAAATAAATAAAATAATAGAATCGACTTTGCAGCTTTTTTTCCCTCCGACTCGTGTTTTAAGATCCTGACCCAAGTAGCTGCGGGCGAATACAAACCTTTCATTTCTTTTATATATTTCTTTTTCCAACGCACTAAAATTCAAAAAACTTAAAAATGAACTTGTAAAGCATCTGAAATTTATATTTTTCCTTAAAATAAAAACTACTTCTACTCTCGAAACATTAAAAAATTATATTTTTTAATGCCAACGAATTTTCGAAAGCATATTCCTTGCTTTCTTTTTCAAGTTTGTTTGATAGCAATATGATTTCAGGTGAACTTACATTGCGTATACATAGTTATCAACAATCACAATAATACAATAGCATCTACATTCTCACATTAATATTACAATAATTGATAATTTACATTTCATTAAATTCCTTAATTATTACAGATTTTTTGTTTCCTTTGAAGCATTTTTTTACTATTTCATTAGCTAAATTTACTTCTAATATACTCTAATATATACTCAATACTTAATATATACTCTAATATATACTTCTAATATACTCTACTTCTAATATACTCTCTTAATGTTTCGAGAGTAGAAGTAGTTTTTATTTTAATTATGATAAGCAGAAGAAGAGATTTAAAGAAGACATATGGATTAGTAATATATTTTTCCTTGTTTTTAATTTTCAAAATATTCTACAATTACTTAAATTAAAACTCATAAACAGTCAATTGAGATATTACTCGGTATTTTCAACTCAAAAAAATTTGACGAAAACCTGAAATGATAAAAAATTTGTAAAATAATGTTTTGTATTTAAAATATTTATTATTAGCGCAATAGTTAATTTTTAATTGTGATTTTTTAAAATTGTGTGAGATTAAATTACTTTTTTAAATATTAACTATTGCACTAATAATAAATATTTTAAATACAAAACTTTATCTTATAAATTTTTTATCATTTCTGATTTTCGTCAAATTTTTCTGAGTTGAAAATACCGAGTAATATCTCGTAAACACCCAAAATTAAATTAATGTTTATGAGTTTTAATTTAATTAATTGCAGAATATTTTGAAAATTAAAAACAAGAAAATTGAAATCCCAGATGCTTCACAAGTTCATTTTTAAATTTTCAGAATTTTAGGTGCATTGGAAAAAGAAATGTATAAAAGAAATAAAAGGTTTGCAGTCGCCTGCAGTTGCTTGAGTCAGGAGCTTAAGTGATATAGAATTTAAAACTAGAATGTCTGAAACTTTACGTGCGATGTTTTGAAAATCTTAAAATGAATTGAAGCAGATGATAAAGAAGGTGAAAGCCAAATAAAAATTATAAGCTAACATCTTGACTATCATCTGATAAATATTCTCAAGGAACCAATTAAACAAAATTAAAAAATAAAATGATTTTTTCTTTCACTCTTTTTATTTTGTTTAATGAATTCTTATTGACTTTTGTCTTAAGAATGATTATCAGATAACTGAAACTTTATTTCCTAATTTTAAATTTTATTGATTTTTTACCTATTTATCATAAATGCAGATTTGGTTTTATTTTTTTGTTTTTTACTTTTTAATTTTAAAAAACAATTTAACGTGCTTTGTATTTTAATTTTTTATTTCTAAAATGCAATAATAAAAACACACTATATACATCCAAAAACTGTATTTAAAAATATTTAAAAATTACTGTATACATTACATTAATGTAAACATTACATAATTTTTAACTTCTTAGAATAGTTTAACCCCTGTTTTCTAAAGGCCTAAACTTACCAAATAACTGAATTAATAATCCATACAGAATATTAATCTAGATAGTAATTAATGTTTACTCAAGTTAATAACTTCTTTTTCGGTTTTTAAATGATATTTAAAAAAAAATTGCAGCTGCTATGTTAGCTGTTTGGAGTTTTATTTATTTATTTATTTACTTATTTATTTATTTATTTACTTATTTATTTATTTATTTATTTACTTATTTATTTATTTATTTATTTATTTATTTACTTACTTATTTATTTATTTATTTATTTACTTATTTATTTATTTATTTTGCTGCCAATAAATGGAAATAAAACCGATTTTTCCTCAGCAAAAGTATCAATGATCTTATTCTATGTACGATTTTTATTGTTTGTGAATATATTTCTATAATTTACGCGTAGTTTGATTTTTGTTATGACTGTTATAATAATATAATGAAATATAGATTCAAAAGCAAGGCACCTATCGTTCTCTCTCCACTTCCGAAGGCCATACAATTCTTTGGATTCCAGTTAATCAGACTGTTGCTGCTACCGTTTCATTCGGACACCCACTGTTTTATTATATTTAACAAAATGATCCACTAAGCTCGTGTGTTTTGCTGCAATCTCTAACCTGACTCAAAAGACCGCTTGTGTTGACTTTGGAACTGTCTTTTTTATCAACAGGGAAATATTGGTATAAAAACAATGTATTTGTTGATTTCATCTAGAAAAACAGTGCATTCATTCTTCAGTTGAAAACAACTCAGATTCGTTGCTGAGAAAATTAACGATTCTTATTTCTATCAAAGGTATTTTAAGTTGCTTACCTGGTGTCAGAAAGAAAAAGAATCGTTGCTGGAGATCATATTGAAGCGTCTCGCAGTGGCTTTCTTATCTGTGACGCATGCGCAGTAAAAATAATTTGCGTATATATCTGGTTCTTTGTAGTTAATCTCCTGCTATCGATGTTGTTTCTCTTTATTGATAAAGATATTTTTTTTTTTTTAGAAAACATGAAAGATTCTATCAATTTCTTTGCTACTTCAAACGAACGTCGAGTTACGTTCATACAAAAATAGCAATTATTTTTGTTTGAAATTAAACGCAAATCCTGAAGAACATCCGGGCTAACCCAGTGAATTTTCATAATCGAATTTTCATCGAGAAAAATATCAAGAGTTGCATGATATTTTTAAATTTTCTTCCTTGCTATTGTTATTGATAACATTAGTGGAGTAAGATCCAAAGTCGATGTCCACTCTTTGGAATGAGAGGAAAAAAAGTCGACTTCAAACAAACAACCAAAAAAAAGCTTCTGTTAACTTCTACATAAGATTAAATATAATATTTTCCGCAGTTGTTCTATTTACTAATTCGTACATTCATTCAGTTACACGTTGATGAATTGGTAAAACCACGATTTTTTTAGTCTTTCTCATAGAATCTTGTTCGTTCAACACTAATCTTAGCTTTTTCATAGCGGAAAAAAAAAAGTTGCAATTGTTTGTGTAAACAATAAAAATTATTGTTGAAATAACAAACTAAAAATATCTATATTTAATGTTTGCAGCTGAGATTCCACATCCATAGAAAAGGTCCATTAGTGTTTTACTTCAACCCGCGCTTGCTTTCTACTTTGAAATTTGTATTCAGTGATTCTTTCCCTTGACTATATTTCACTTTATAGCAGCTATTAAATTCTATAATGATGACGCTGCTGTGAAATAAATAAATTTTTCCTGTCAGTGAATGAATTGCTACCATAATATGAATGTTTGAAATATTTTTTGACCCTTTTGATTCATGTACTGTACATTGGAATCCAAAATGCTGATAACAAAACTTTCCACTTTCACGATGGATAACTACATTCTGAAAACATAGGTCCAAATCCAATTCTTGTGCGACCCTGTTCCTCTATATTTCGTGTAGTACCCTAATCGCTAGGGTGGGCAGTAGCCTGAAAGATTTTGGCATCCGTCTGTCAAAAACTAAAGTCGACCTACGATTAAAAAAAAAAAAAAAATAACAAAGGCCAACAATAGAAATAACATGTAAATCGTCACAAAATTTAGTTTGAGCAAATCATCCAACTTACTCCCTTCTCTTACTCCAACTTTACTACCGTTTTTAATTCGTTAACAATTTTTCATTGTTTTCCATCTTCTGAAATACATCTGGGAAAAAAACCTTGAAACCTGATTTGTTTTGTTTGTTTTTTTCAAGTGCGATCTGCGAGCACGGAAGTACGCATTTTATGGAACTCATCAGTTCCCATAGAGAAGGATACTGAGGTGGTTTCCTGTTGCCAGTATGGAACAGCTTCAGTCCCGAAGAGAAAGTGAAGAAGAGGCTGACGAACATAGGAAAGGAAAGGAAACATTCATGCCGTTACGGGATTCGAACCGGGTTCCGACACACCTGCCTCGTGGGAGGCCGCTGCGTAAACCTCTAGACCACGCCGGAGTATTTTTGTAAACGGTATACATACAAGTCAGTAGCTACAGCTGTGAAGTATACTTTTACAAATGGAAACTGACGTTTGTCAGAGTCCGTAATAGGTATTAATACTACATGTGTTAAGACTTTTGAATTTGGGGATCATAAAAATACAGCCTATGATAATGACAAATTTGTATCCCTTCTAAGAATCAATAGATTAGACTTATTGGAAACAAGAAACATTGCAAGAATTCTAACTTAAGCCTAGTACACAGTGGCGTACCAACGCCTTTGGGGGCCCGGGGCGGGCGTTGTAGATGGGGCCCCCTAGTCTTGCAAAAAAAAAAAAAAAGGAAATCTTGTGTGGAGGGGGCCCCCTAGTCTTGCTTTTTACAAGCAAAAAAAAAGGAAAAGTGTTGCTGATGGGGGCCCCTCCCAGGTGGGGGCCCGGGGCGGACCGCACCCCCCCCCCCTTGGTACGCTACTACTAGTACACACTGCTAGACATGTTGCGCGATTTGTCTATAGACCGTCTGAGACAGGTCTCGAGAAACGGTCTATAGACCGTCTAGAGACACCGTTCTTTGTCTCGTCTAGCGTCCACACTACAATGTGAATTTCTCAGTCTCATCTTCACCATGGAGGACATTGTTTTGTGTGGAATGAGTTCCTGCTTAGTGCTAATTACAAGTGAAAGAACGCGAAAACGTAAACGTTGGTGGACGTGCGAAGTGCTCGCAGAAGGACCTAGGTTCGGGAATTATTAAATAAATTATGGTTTTTAAATTATGTATTTTTTTTTCTATCTCCTACACTGTCACACTGTGCTGTGCAGCCAAAGATTCCAGGGCCGCTTTTCTTTTCACTCGGTTTTTGTATTCGGGACTCGTAACATCCCACAAACAATAACATGCATGGTAGTCTTCAATAAATTTTAAAATTTTCTCGTTAGACCACATGTTTTAACTTTAAAAAATAATTTCAGCCGATCCTCACCATTCAGTAGCTGGAGACAGACTGGGACGTGTCTCGCCTCTAGACGCCAAGTGACGTCCACACTGTCAAAATGTTGCGCAACATGTCTCACGTTGCATGCTGTCTCCCATTTTGGTCGGGAGACTTTAGACATGCGATTTTTGGTCTCGCAACAGGTCTGTAGACGGGGATTTGTCTAACCTGAAACAACCTGAGACACGTCTCTAGACCAAAATCGCGCAACATGTCTAGCAGTGTGTACTAGGCTTTATAAACCATTTGGTAAAGCTAGACATCACTTAATAAGCCCATTTACAAAACAATTGCAGTTAGTAAAAGTTTAAATCTTCCTTCCTTGCTGTTGTTTAATTTTATTAGTTAAATGTATGCCATTTTCATTCTATACAGGTCGTTAGCAGTTACACAGGTCCTATTCGAATAGTGTAAAGTTTCTTTGCAAACGGATCCATGGTTTTTGTTTTAAGTAATGAGCTAATGATAAGATCAATGATGAATCTTTCAAATGTAGGATTTTGCTTTTGAATGTGAAAAATATTTGCTCATCAAATGACCATCTAAATAGAATGGACATTTATTGTTTTCGACATAAGAAAAAGTTCTCGTGCCCTGTTCTTAAAAATTTTAAATATTTCAATTATGATAGGAACATTCATAAATCGAAAGCAATAAGTAATAATGTTTTATTGAAAATTCGCTCGAATGTTCGTCAACGTATGAATGTAAAGCTGAATTATTCTGCAGCGAAACGTGTAGACGGACAAAAATAACTTTTATTGCAGGCATCTGCTTTAAAAAAAAAAAATGAAAAGCAAGAATTATAGGGCCTATATATAACATAAATAAATAAAAGTACATTTAAACTAATAATAATAATAATAATAATTAAAATATTTGCTTGAAATAATTGCAATTTGAAAGTAAACTTTCATGTTTCTTTTAAAAAAACGGTTAGTTATATAATAGAAGTTTATTAAAAGGAAAAAAAAAAAAAAAACATTATATAAAACAGGCTGCAAATAGCTCGTTATCTCTGAGTGGCCGTGAGAGCAGTCACGTGCGGTCTGTTGATATTGATTACATGATTGGATTCAGAACGCATCCATCAAAAGAGAGCCCTTCACCTAATGACGAATAATAGGCGATCAACAGATGCCAGAAATCGACAAGCACCAGGGATTGTTTAAGAAAAACGAATGGTTTACAATAGAAATGTAGCGTTGCTTTACTTGGAATGAAAATTAAAAACCAACTTATGATTTTTTTCCTATCAATTACGTTGCATAGATTTTACAGTGAAGGGGTAACGATTGAAATACAGTAGTAAAGATTATTAGTTCTGATTTTCATTATAAATCCAAACATATAACGTTGCATTCGTTATAAATCCTAATGATTGAACCTACTAACATCAGTGATTAGATCCATATGTGGTCACCATCTAGGAAAGTAAAAAGAACATCCACATTAATGAATCGGCTATCAGAATTTCCATACTCTTTCCTTGTGGTAGTAAAAGCTTGAAAATGATAAGAGGAGAAGTACGTCAATGGAAAAATTTGTTTGCTCAATATTTCTATTATAAAAATCAAGTTTCATATTAAGAGTCCGGCACATATTTACTTCATTAAATGCAGTGCCATATCAACCCACATAGAAAAAAATTGGAACCTATATAATAATTAGAAATTAAAGTATTTTTATCTTATGAAAAGAGAGACATCTGCGCAGAAGTAAAATATATTCTGTAAGTTATGTTTTGTATTGAAATTACTAAGGATTTGAATTACAATTATTTCATTTTTATTTCTCTTAATTTAATTTATGAGGTATTCTTGTCTATTCGTTTTAACATCAAATTTTGTCCATGTAGCTCAGAGTCATTGCGTGGGTGAATATGACTGAGGAGCCTTGAGAAATACTCCTCCCACGATTGTCAGTTACAGGGAATCAATCTTTTTTTCCAAATGTTTGTGTCCAATGAGGTTTGCTTTAAAAAAAACAAAAACAAAAAACCACTTTCATGCGTTTAATGAAAGAAGTTTCAGTTATTTAATATTTTTATCTAAATTCGAGGTAGTGATGGTACAATCATTGTTGTCATATACCATAATTACTGCAAATGATATTGATGTGTAGATAAGATAGTTTTTCTTTTTCCTTTTCTTTTTTTTTAATAACGAAAAGTTATTTCAAAACGCAGTTAAGCGAACGACTGTTAACTGATTCGTTTGAGTTTTCGGTTGATAAATGTTATGAGCAAATGTTCGTTGTTTGGACGCAATAAATTATGTTAAACGTAAGTAGAAGATAATGAGATCCTTTATAAAAGGTTGTAAATCTCTTTGATATTTATGAATTAAAATTAGATAAGAAGCAAAAAGTAGAATTGGACGAAAGAGATCAATATGTCTTTTTTTTAAGACATATTTTTTTTTTTTAGGAAGATTTTTTTTTAATCGTATTTTGAAGGATCGTCCTTTTTTTCAGCCTATCAACTTACAATGGACTGTTAGTCAGATTAAAAACTCCAGGTAGTGTCGAAATTCGAGAGAATGATCGTAGAATAAATAATCAACTTGAGAGAACAATGATAGTCGTTTGCTTCTCAGAATTTAAGTTAAAAAAAAAACTAAAAATTTTGATTCTGGAACTATAAATAGATACTATCTGAAAATATAAATTTCACAAATCTCTTCATAATGTCAACTCTCTGTCATTCTCTCTTATAAAAAGAAAGGGTCGGGGGGGGGGGGGGCTTTTGCCTCTTAAGAATTTGAGAAATGAGTTTAAAAATTGATAAGCTGTTTTCAAAAGAATTTCAAATTTTTCTCTTGAAGCTCGCCTTGTTTCAAATAGGAGATTTCAGTTATTTAATTATTTTTTAATATGAAGGAATCGTCTTTTAGGATACAAGTAAATTTAGGACACTTCGTTGATAGTTTTAATTTTCTGGTGCCCTGAGCTACACTAATTTTTCCGTTTCTCTTAATAAATATTTGACAAAATGCGTGACAATAGAAGGAGAAAATTAAACTGAGATAATTACGTCGTAAATGCAAAGCTTTTATTTATCTATTTTCTTCTTCTAATCTATTTTATCTCTGGATCAAAAAAATAATGTTAAGATGAAAGATTAAAATTAGAATTTTTTTTATTTTTACCCATTAGGAACCCAAAAAATAAAGAAATACATTTTAAATTTTAATTTTTTATACTATATTATACGTTCACATCAATAGTATCGAAAATGATATTTAGATTCTTTCTCTATTATATATGGAATTAGTTTAACTCCGTGATCCACGACTATTTACAAATATGCCCCGAAAATATCTACAAGAGTGTGATCCGACTTTTGTTGTTTTCTCTTATATTGTATTTTGTTTTGTTGATTAAAAAGCACTTATAAAACATAAGCTGAAAAGGCATGACGATAAATAACTAATAATAAACTACAACGTATTGAAATTAGAGCAGCAGTGACACATTAGGCAACTGCGAGATGACTGGTGTCTCACAGTCAGACTTTGTCCAGCGCGGAAATACGTAGTTTCGCCATCGTTATAGTGAGATAGCGTTCGTTGTAATGGAGAGCAGCAGAAAATGAAATCTTTGTTCTTAATTAACGAAATATTCGGATATGACGGATACATACATTATAGGCTATATTATTGTACTACAGATTTTTTTTATTTTTTTATGTTTACAAGAAATATTGCATTATTAACATTTCAATAACTTAAATACTATTTTAGTTTTAAATAATAATAAAAATGGATTTTTTTTTCCTTTTATTACCCTTGATAATTTACCTGTTATCTTGAATATGCTTAAAGGAAACTGAACGATTGATTTATGATCCTAGACTTAGTCAGAATAACAGTTTATCCAATCCAGCTACTTTATTGCTTTGCCGATAGCGAGTGCAGGAAAAGACAGATAATATGTTATCAATGCCAAATCTTTACTTGATTAACACAGATAAAACGCTCATTGATAGAAATTAGACAGAAAGCACTTCGGCGCCGATGCTAAAACCCCCCATCATAAAACTGGCAAAGGGAGCGAGTGTCTTTGAGTCCTCGGAAGAATACTGCACTGTTTTCTTTTGTTCCTTTCTGGCATCTTTACAAATTATTATTCGGACTGCTATGTTTTTGTAAGTTTAAATTAAGGAATTACAGGTGGTTAATTACAGGTGGCGCACATAAGGTTGACATGACAAGTGCATCAAACATCTCCAGGTTTAGCTCTTTGTTAATGCGGAGTAAACTGTCTATCGCTAGCGATTCAATATTTTTTGCGATAAAATAAGTAGTATTACATTATTCTTAGACATCTCGGGCTTTAATAATAATGTTTGAATTGAGCATTAATAATACGGTGTAATAACTCGATTTTTCCGAAACGCTAAAAGATAATTAGAGAGTTTTTGCCATAACGTGATTTATATACGGGAAACGCAAATGTCACGTGAACGAATAAGGTAACCACAATAGCGGGCTCTGTCATGAAGAGAGTTTTTGCCATAACGTGAAAATTTACACTTCTCAATTGTCATCATCCCTACGGTTTATTTACGAAAAAAATAGCATTGATTTTTATAAATATCATTTAGTCAATGCATCGAATAGATGAATGTTTTTAATTAATTAAAATAGGAAATATTCTTTTTTTTTTTTCATCGTTTTGTCTTTCTTTGTTATTAGTTTCGATAAATAATTCAGTCTCGTTAAATCTCGATGAAGGGCGATATCTTTTCGAGATGCTCGGTCGCTGTCGATTCAAATTTTCAAGCCGAAATTATGAAATGGTTTTGATTAATAATGTAACATTTTATGAAAGCATCCACGAAAACATAAGGAAAAGATGCCCTCCGATCGTGAAAATCATTTTTGTAATCGGTAATTTCGAATAAATAGATACAAATCGATTGGACTTCAAGTTCTACAATGCGTCACCAGGAGCGCTAGTGTTGGCGATTTCCCTCCAACTCATGTTTATCGGAACTCGTGTTTCCTATCGTAAAGCGATACGCTATTCGAGGAAAGTTAACGTGTCACATTAACTGTATTTCCTCTACGATATAGTGACGCATGCGCAGAATACCAGTCATGTGACTTCAGCGTTACCGTAACAGAATAGTGAGCTGGGCAAAAACTCTCTATTAGTAATAGTAGGAATAATAATAATTAGAAACGTAGAGAGTATTTTGAAATCTTTTTTTTTCTTTTTATTAGAATATATTTACAGGTTTTGTTTTTCTATTATCCATCGAAAATGAAGGAATCATTAAAAATACTTATTATCTACATGTGTCAGTAAAAATAGTTTTCAAACTCTCACTCGAGTGAAAAAGAAAAAGACTTCTAAAAATATGGAATATATTTAAGGAGGCATTTAAATGTAAAGCCAGTAGGAATACATATCAAAATCATTTA
>JAFIDM010002131.1:62861845-62874195 GCA_023159025.1 Thereuonema tuberculata
ATAAAGATTTAGGTGACAAATTTCAAGAAAGTTTTTACCTTATCCTCAGTAAGCTGCTCAGTGATTTGAAGAAAAGAGTGAAAGTTTACAACGATTTTTCAAACAGATTTTTGTTTTTAACAAATTTATCTGAGATGAATCCAGACGAAATAAAAACTGCTGCTTCAAACCTTCAACAGATTTATGAAGTTGATATGGAGGAATCACCTTTTGTTATGGAGTGCATTCACCTTAAAGGTTTGCAGCGTCAAGAGAATTTTAATGAGGGTGAACCTTTGACATTGTCCAGACTTCACAAGTTCCTAGTTTCAAAAAATCTGATAGATTTATATCCAAATGTGAATATTGCTTTGAAAATATATCTCTGCACTCCTGCTTCAAACTGCTCTGCAGAGAGATTGTTTTCTATTCTCGCAAGGGTCAAGAACTACTTACGTCCTATCACCACACAAAAGCGACTGAACTTTCTTGCAGTTTTAGCAATTGAAAAAGATTTAACAACAAGTTTAGATTTTGAAGATTTAATTTCTGAGTTTGCCAACAAAAAAGCTAGACGTGTAAAGTTTCATTAGTCAACCAATGTAGATGTAGTCTAATTAACACATGTTTGTTTTGATAATAATGTTTTAATAAAACTCAATTTTTCAGTAAATTGTGATTCTGTTTCATTCAAAATACCCTAGAGCAAAGAAAATTACACCCACAAAAATAAATAATAGTCCTGGAACTGAAGTAATTGAAATAATTCCAATTTAAGTAACTAGGTAAGTGAAGTGAAAACATACTGAAACAAACTTGAGACAATTCAAAATTTTATTGTTGGGTCAAGTTGGGTTTTGCTATTATTGTGCAGGGAGGGGGAGGGGGCGGCAGCTTGTCTTTTGCCCATGGGTGGAGAAAACGTAAATCCGGGCCTGTGTGTATGTATGTGGTTTTGTTTTGTTTTTCTAATTTTCAAAGTTAAATAGAATATTTACAACTATTAAATTTAATCTAGAGTCTGCACATCTTAAAAAATAAAAGAGATGATTTAATCCGCTCATTTAATACGAGCTCCATTACTTACTCCTCTCCTGGCTTGTTCTTCCACCAGTCGATGTTGTACACTCAGTCCATTTCTTAAGGCATTCATTTCGTGCGCTTGTGTTTCTATCCTCGCAGCTGCTTCTTGTAGTTGGTCCCTCAGAGTGTAAACCATTCGTTCCATTTGTTCCTTGGATTGAGCCAAACGACCCACTTCTTGTCTCAGTTCCTGAACCCTACAAAATAGCAATGAAACAATGAAATGGAAATTGTTTACATTCAGTAATATGGCATTCAAGAAAGAACACAAACATTCTTTACTCTTTATAAGAAATTAAAATAGGTTTAGATCTATTCCATCCTTCTATCGATACATTCCACAAAAACTAGACAGAATTTCAATGAATAAACGATTTTGGAGAATTTTATAAAAATTCATGGACTCAGTACACGTTTCGTTCAGAGCGGCGAAATACAGATTGACGCTTACAACCTTAGATTATGAAAACGCAAAGAACATATTATACGAAAGCTACCTTATAAATGACACATTTTTTTATACGTTAGTATATAATTGAGTTAATGAGCGCCCACGCATTTTCTCGAGCAAAATCTATAAGCAAAATCTATAAGCTTACAAAACTTTATATTCTGAAATTAATATAAAGTAAATATAAGTAAACTAATCTATATTACTAAATTCTTTTATTTCTCTGTTTGTCCGGCGCAATTATTAATTATTAGTTTCCTTTGCTAAGAAAGTCAGATTAGAAAATTTTCTTTTTTTTTTTTTTACTTTTTTTTTGCCCTGCCTGAGATTTGAACCGAGGACCTTCGTCCTCGCAGTCGGGAACGCTAACCATTGTACTACTGCTGGTCCCCAATAGCCAATCCTACTTTTATTCTATTTGTTCGCGCGCTATCAAATAATGAGTTCATTGAAAAAGGAATAAAATATCAATTTTTGCCATAACCGCTTGGAATCGATTCTTCTTGGATTATCTCATACTTACCAGGGGGACACAGGGGTAGGGCCTAGTTTGTTATAATAAATTTTACCAGTTTTCTATTTTTCAGTCTTCTTGAGAGAAAAAACTTATGACTTTCATGTAAATTGAAAATTCTAGGGGGGAAGGGTCCCCCCCCCCCATGTCCGTATTTGCGGGCGCCTATGATTGAGTGCAATTTGTAATTAAAGCTTATTTTAGATCAGTGTTATACAGGAGGCCTAATTGACATAAATGAAGGAAGAAAAGTTCCTTCATTGCCTCCCTAGGAAGGAAGAATAATGCGATATTGGAAACAATGCATTTTTACTTTTTTAATGTAAGGTGTAAGGTCATTACTGTTTGTTATTTCATGTTATTGGAGAAATGTGGAAACTATTCGATTTACTTGTTAATTGACCAAGTAACACACACACACACATAGACACTATTAGTAATATTAAAACAGCAGACAAAAAAAAGGGGGTTTTAAGATAGGCTTACTTGTTTAAGCTCATATCTTTTTTGGCGAGAAGGTCCTGCTGCGAAGTGGTCACTGCTTTTTCTACATTGCGCGTGTGTCCCACTAGTTGAGCGAGGGCGTTTTTGGTTTCTGCGAGGCCTTGATCCGCCCTGCGGAGTCTTTCCTCTGCTTCAATCATTTTACTTGTCATCATTTGTTGACTGGTCTCCATCTGACGCCGCAGATTCCTTTCTTCCTCCAGCCGCTGTTCATTCTGTCTCACGGTCACTTTCATTTCATTCTGAAACAAAACATTCAGTTCAAATAAAATAAAACAAGATTGAATGTAATTTCATATTGCAATGGAGCAATCAACATTTCATGGAAGTGCGATTTAATTCCATCGTAATCCTTAGCTCTAATTCCAATAGTTACGCGCTCTTGCTTGAGTCCCTCGATCACTTGATTAGAAAAAGCGATTTTGCATTTGGAAGTTTTAAGATTGTTTTACTAAAGTAACTGAAGAAAATTGACATCATTCCTTGCTTTTTAATTATAAGGAATTCAAATTTCAATAAATTTATATCTTAATTTAATTCTTTCAAACTTAAAATACAGTATATAATATGTTCTTAATTCTTTCAAGATCTTTAATTCTTTACTGTTTCCTATATTTTCGATTCAAATTTACTTTCCTAATCTTGTATTTTCATTCAATGCTGAAATCCAGTAGCAAAGTGTAATTAACTACTTTTTTTCTTCCAATCTTATTTGAAATTTGATCTCATCATTATTGCCGTTATTCCATTCGTTTTACTAACCATGTTAATTGGAATTAAACTGATTTCAATCTTTATTTCTGATATGATTTTTTGCGAAGTAATTTATTGAAGATTACAAAGCTATAGTTCTAAATGTACAAGAATGAGATATTCCCTCCCAATACCTCAAGGTACTAAAATTGTGGATGTGCTGTTAGTTGAGGCTCACACCGAGATAAGCCTCATGATTTATACTAAATGAAATAAATAATAAAAAGGTGTCTTTAAATTCATTGTAAGTTGGCGAAGTCTTCGTGTATTCTCAATTACATATTTTGTAAAAATATTCTATAGTTTCAGAATATACATCTGTATACAAAGTTTCTAGTTAGTATCTTTGAAATTAACAAAACAATGAAAAAAAAATTATTTTAAAGCCAGCGATCTCTATGCTGATATTAAGTCTCATAATTTCAATGAAATAAGATAACTTTTCTAAAAAGCGATTCCAGTGTACATGTATACATATGTCTAATACTGGATAATGATTCCAACGTATACTTTTCAGAATTTAAACTTTAAAATAAAAATTTAAAGTTTCAGATGCCTTCGATGTAACTCCTCGCAATTTCTTGAGTGTATACATCAAAAGCTGGTGATTAAAAATACATTAAAATGGAAAAAAATTCCATTAAAATTTTCCAATAAAACTTTTTGGAGGAATTTTAGGACAGAAAGTCATTCATTCCACACTTTTTTTTTTTATATCCTAGTTGAGTTTATATAGGACAATGTTGTAGTTTCCTAACATTATCTAAATCAAGGATATCTTAGGATAAGAGTTATAACCAAATAGGTAACTATCTGTAACCTTAATAATTTACTTTTTTCTCTTCATTTTTTAAAAAGAATATCGCTGAGAATAAGGAAATTTTTTTTTTTAAATCAGAAATGAGAATTTTATTAAAGTCAGAAGAAGTTGGATTGAAAACGCTATTTTAAAATGTTGATTGTGTCTAAAATGACCTGTGTTAGTTTACTGATCGACACAAGAACTTCATTTTCATTTTTTTTTTTTTTTTTGCTGCTTTTCTTTTAAAAAGAGAGAGTGCTTCATCTACTAGAAACTAAGACGGAGGTTTTGAATGAAGACTTAGAAAAGTGATAAAGAATTAGGAGATTAAGATTATTAGAATAATTAAAAAAAAAAAAAAATAAGAATGAGTCAATAGCTTTACTTCATGGATTATGTATGATACCTGTATTATTGTAAAAAAAAAATCGAGCAATATGAATAAAAATAAGTAATTAAAAAGTTTTAATTTATCTACCTTTTTTATTTTTCAATTATAACGATAGGCGTTTGTAAGTTTTAATGGGAAAAACACAAGCAAACAACGATGTGCTGTGCGATGTAACTACAATAGTAACAATTTTGAAACTCGTATTTGCTGTAATAAAACAGTATTGGATCATTTCTGTACTGTTTCACACAAATTATTTTAATGTGTATTTCTTTCGTGTCTCACCTGGATTCTCATGACCTCTTCCAACAGAGCCCTGTTGCTCTGCTCAGCCTGGTTGAGCCTCAGCTCCAGGTGTTGAACTTTCTGATTGCTGTCCATGGAGATAACGCTGGGCATTTTGGACTCAGAACGAATTCCCGGTAAAACAGGTGAGTTCCGGGGGAAGGGATTCACCTGAGTGGAACCCAACATACTTCATAGTAGCTGAATAACTTGGGCGGCCCTGAAATAGAAAAGAAAAAAAAAAGCCTTAGGTTCTATTCTTATATAAGATCTTCTTCAAAACAAAGGTATCTTTAAGGAACTCCAAAGAAATTGATTACTTTCCTTAATAATGACATTGATAAGTCTGTTAATTAAGTGTCTATTAGTAGCATAATTAAATAATTGCATCCAGTAGTGTTCTCAACAGTAATGCGAAAAAATAATTTAGTTTCAATAATTTTCTTATTTTGAAGATATTGTTAACTCTGCAACAGTATTTCATTAGGTAATTATTTGGTTCTTGTCTATGCTTTTTAATCACCATTTTATTGAGAAACTGAAATTAACCATTTCCTATCTATATCCAGTTCTTTTCATATACCGTTCTTAAATAGTTCATTTAGGCTTATTTTTATTTTTTTCCATTTAATATTTTTACTTCTCGTCTTTCACCCATTTTAAAAAGCATGAACTGCGACTTTTGTTAATAATGCTTTAACATTGATCACAGCTGCTTTTACTGGTAACAATGCCAGTTTCTTGTGCGTTTTTTTTCTTTCTTTTTTTAAATAGTAACTGCTTTAATTTCATTACGTTATTTTTGTAATTTAAATTTAATGGAAGCTTAAATCTATGAATTAAAAAGTTTCATTTATTTTTAAAATTTCAATGTACGTATTTGGTTGCCTACTAGAAGCACCTCACATTGTATAAATTTATAATTTAAGAATTGTTTTATCCCTTATATTTCTACCAAAAGAAAAGCCTGAGAAAGTAAATTGATTGGTCTTTATTAAATTATATTTTCAAATTATTATTTAAAGCTTAAACTATGTAAAAAAAAAAAAAAAGTATAAGGATTCTTATTTTTGAAGTAAAATAACTGTTTTTACACTGCTCATTATAAGAATCTGACAACGCCTGATAATCAGTTTCGAATTTATAAATAAGCAAATTCGAATGTGAACCTCTTTCGGAAGAACCAATCATTGAATTGGTAGGGAAAAGAATAAAAAGAGAGAGTGTGAACAAAAAAAAAAAGCATAATTTCTCACATAATTGTAATCGATGACTAATAATTTAATCAAATTTTAAAAAGGGATCTTTATTATTTTGTTATTCATATCCTTAGTCTGTTCTTTTAAATTTAAATCCCACTCAAAAAGAAATTTTCAAAATATCGTTGAAACAATCAACTGATAAACTTTTCTGTATGACACGAAAGCTCAGTAGGGAAGCAATAAAGTTACCCGTGAAATCTACGAAAATTGAGATGCCGTAATATATTTTTCCTAATTAGCAATTTTATTTTCCTTTATCTTTCGATAAGATTGATTAATATCAGTTTAATTATATGGTCATAAATTAAATGCGAAATAAAGTGTTCGGTTTTATTTCTTTTTATAGCAAAGAAAAAAAAATAGCTAGTAAGCCTATTTCTGTTGATTTAAATCCTATTTTTGGAGAAGTCCATTCTGCTGCGGATTGCATTATTGTTTTGTTTCACACTGCAATTTACTACACATTGAGAATTGCTGACACTATGCTACCTTAATTTAGTGTTCTTCTTCCACAGCGTTAAATGACAACATACAAAATATAGTTTACGTTGGAGTTGCGATCCAAATGTCTTATTCAATGATAACTTAGCTTTTGTGTGATTTATTTGCCTAAGTATCTTTCGGAAGTACAAGAGCAGAGACACTGTACATGGTATGCAATAAATTTAGTATCTCTGTGTTCTCTAACACACGAAAGTGCTTGAGACAGTTAGGCTATATCCCAAGGAATGGTAGCTTAAAAATGTAAAATAAAATTACCCCCGAATGAGAAAAATTGAAAATTGTTTTTAATAAAACTGAAAAGGTGGTTTTGAAATTTGACGTTGATTTCACTGTCAAATCGTAGACAGTGAATTTTAGATTCCCATTTCACAACAAATAGACATCATTTTCATAATTATCAAAACATTCATTTCAATGTAATTGGAAATTTGGTTGCCCAAAAGTAAAAGAAAATTAAGACACAATTACAATTACACATAAATGATTTGCAGCACTATCTCAACAAGTGTTCAGAAAATAGGATAGATGAGAAACGAGACGTCAAAGTAATGGATATTATTTATATCTTCTCTTTGCAGATAACAATAGTTGTCATTTTCAAAGATATCGATGATTCAAGAACTTATTATAAAAACATAAAGCTTTAATATTTCGATATCGTTTGTTTTAAATATCGATTCGTACTACGTGGAACCTCACTAGGACGACGTAGACGTAGCAGAGACAAGGTAAATTTGTTGAATATTCACACTAGCAGATTCCTGTAATGTTGCATCAGAATAACTCGGGATCAGCAAACCAACAATAAGTTTCTGAAAGAATTTAACTCATCTTCCTTAGATTATCGTTCCTTACAATTTCTTTTTTTATTATTTTTTTTTTAAATTATTAAAACAACACAAATGAGAAGCCATTGTTTACATATAAATTGTAACATCTGTAAAATACAAAAGAAGACTGGAAAAAAATGTCTACAAAAATTGAAAAATTGGAAAAATGTTTCTAAAAAAAAATAATATAATTAAAAAAATCTCCTTATTTATTAAAGTTGCTAAATTTGATTTTTGTCCAAATGAACGCACGAGCATTACTAAATACAGTTTTATTGGATATTTATTGTTTTGTTTCTAATACTAGGAGAATTTTTATCACCTTCTCATGATAACTTCTCGGTAAGGTAAAAATTTCCAATGGAAAATTGGATCGACTCGTGTCCGAATATGTGCATGCCAAGTTTGATGAAGATCTACTCACTGATTCAGAAGTTATTAGGAGTAACACATGTCAGATTGATTTGTTTCAGCCTCACTTTCCTAAGAAGTGGGCGAATCAAGTGAAAACAAGGCCATGATGATTGTTTTTCTTTACGAAGGAGAAAATGGCATAAAACGGATATGGGTGGCATAAATTGCTTTGTAAGTGAAAATAAAGAAGGAGAATTCCATATCCTGTTTAAAGAGGTTCATGGTCATTTACTTACGGATGTGAAAGAATTGAAAGATTATTCTGTTGATAGAATTATCTGGAAGCTCTTGACGCCACAGAAGCCACACCACAGAACAACAAATTCGTAATCCTTTAACTTAGTGCTCTTAAGTGAAGTATTTAATTGTTATTGGTAGATACAAAGGATGGAGTCCCTCACGTCGGTGTTGGACTTTGTGATAGAAATACACAGTTCAACCTCAGAAATACCTTAACTAGGCAAATATGTAAGTGTGCCCGAAGATGCATCTTCTAATCCTGTGTCAGTCTATTTATTATCCTGGCTGGATTCTCTCTTAATAAAATATCTGCTGAGACTCTTTAGGTCCACATAATGTAACAACACAGTGAATTGATTGAAATGTCGGAAGTGTTAATGTAGGATGCACTCTAAGTTTAAAAATAGAAGTTACTTTCAATGGATTGGTTAGTAATTAAAAATTACGTCTCATTATTACAAATTACATTTTTCTTGAACAGAAAGTTACTGTGAATGATAAAATTATGATAAGAAATATCGGTAATGAAGCTAAGATGGAATGGTCTTTGCACGAACTATAGTAGCATTACAATGTTCACAAAGAAATCTGTTTGCCAATATAAGAGATTTACTCTAAATCTTAAGTTTTTGGATAGAGAACGAAAGAAATCTCAGTTTTCTGATAATAAATCATAGATTTTCAGTTGGGTTTTCATATCACGGGCATGGCTGATAAAAAATAAACAAAATCAACATAAGATTTTTTTTTTTTGCTATTATTTTGGAAGTAAACTTGAATGTTTTCGTGTGTTAGTTAGGTTAGTTAAAAAAAAAAGTGTTTTAAGGTTTTGATGTGCCAGAGGCTTGAGACCTACAGAAAGAAAACTTTTCAGAAATTACAGATTACTTTAGAAAAATATGGAAAGATGCATATTTACAAGTAGAGACGAAAAGAATAAAGTAATAATTGAATCTTCTATCGTTTTAGAAACAAAAATTGAAATAAATGGAGCGGACCATGTAGCAAGAAGAAACGTCGCACAACAGACATTCTAAACTTAATTCTTACAAATCAGAAATTCTTAGAAATCTGGGAAACGTCCAGATGGTAGTTAAGTAGAAGAAATTAGAAGCCATCTTGGTTCAAAAGCAAAAGAAAACCTTCAGTCCAAAAGAACGAGGAAAAGTTTAAGGAAATCTTCCTACTCTGGAATAACAGTAAAATGGTTCAAAATCATGATGTTGTTAAAAAGTATGCATTCTTAACATTATACGAAATGATTGCA
The DNA here is from genome assembly GCA_023159025.1 of Thereuonema tuberculata. Lineage (NCBI taxonomy): Eukaryota > Metazoa > Arthropoda > Chilopoda > Scutigeromorpha > Scutigeridae > Thereuonema > Thereuonema tuberculata. The sequence continues at coordinate 62,871,125 of JAFIDM010002131.1, forward strand.
TTCAGTGGGGTTAGCGTTTAGTTACCATATATATAATACACTATTTTGATTGTTATTGAAGTGCTTTTGTATATTTATTTTTTTAACTTGAGCTTATAATAAGTATTATATAATCTTGAACAAATCCAGAATGTTCCGTAAAATAAGGGTTTACAATTTTCTCTACCTTCTCAACACAAGACCTAATGAGCATGGACTTCCATGTATTGGGGAAAAAAAACTAAAAATACAATATTTTCGTTTTTCACAGATAAATAGATAAATAATAAAATGGATAAAACTTTATAAACTACATTTAATATTTCTCTTCTTTTTTTGACCATTTGTTTTTCGCTTGGTAACATATTTATTTCTAAAAACATATTCCCACAAATGCATCCAGGTCAGAGCAAACATTATTACATTTAATGTAATAGTTCCTTCTTTGTATTTATAAAGCCAGCGGGGCTTTATGGTCAGCACTTGACCTCATTTCTGACCCTGTTTCCAGGCTTATGACATTCCCTCCGTGAATTATCGATAGATATTGACTCTCTCATGTATGTCGGAAGGAAAACGATAAAAAAATAAAAACGGCCTGATATAGTTTCATGAATTCATTATTTTCTTAAATTAAAAATATGTTTAGTTATAATTAATTAAAAATAAAATGGAAAAATATGTTAACTGATTTCAGTTTTTTATATATAAAAATTTAATTATTTGAGACTTAAAAAATTCGAAATATCTATGTTAGTGCTTGTTGAAAAGCAGTTGATAAATAAAAAACAAGTAAAAAAAAATTGTGCATAAAATTAAGGGCGATCCATTAAAACCTACGTGCTCAGAACGTGTGTATAATCAATTTAAAAAAATATGAAGGGGAAAAAAAATAATAATTTCTATAATGAAACGTCCGCGACAGGAATCGAACCTACAACCTTCTGATCCGAAGTCAGACTTCTTATCCATTAGGCCACGGGGACTACATTCAAATTATTATGAAGTATCTCTTACCATTTCCTCTGTGTGTGTGTGACGTAATGAGCGAAGAAAAATATAAAGCTCAGAGTATGCCGATATTATTTGCACACAACAACAAAAAAAAAAACAGTGAAGTTTGGGATTTTTTTCCTGGACAACTACTGACCCGATCGACTTGAATTTGGATATGCTTTAGTTTAGAGTGTCTACTATATAATGAACATTTTTTTTATTTCTGCCTATCCGGAAAAATGCGGACAGGATCGAATAAATATATATTATATAGTAGACTCTCTAAACTAAAGCTTATCCAAATTTCAAGTCGATCGGGACAGTAGTTGTCGAGCAAAAAATTCCCAAATTTGCGGAAACAAACAGTCGGCTCTGTCCGCATTTTTCCGGATAGGCAAAAATAAATACTCCATTTCTACGGTGTTTGGGTCTCTCAACACTTTAGGAAAGTCCATTTAAGAGTTGTTAGAGGAAGACAGACACGGACGGACGGACAGGAAAAAGCAATAATTCCCAAATGAGTCGATTAAAATATGCATTAAATTAAAGATGTTTAAATTCACTGAAATGTAATTTTTATTTTATTCCCACAAATCAAAAACCAATTTCTTCCTTTATTACATATGTTTGTTTTTTTTCTATTGTAAAGATCTTAAATTTCTCAAAAGAAAATGAAACAAAAAGTGAAGAAAATGAAATGAATGCTTAAAAAGAATGAGCACAGATTAACTTCAAAAGAATTTCTGTGCTGACATATTCATCGGAATTTTTCTCTACGTTCCTTTGTCATCTGTCTTTTATGCCATTTTAAAGCATATCTAGGGTCTTAAACATTTTGGTAAAAGTATTACAGTATTTCTTAATAAGCTTTGTATTTTATTAATGCTGCCTATTTAATGATGTTATCAAAAGAATCGGGATTTTACTTATTTATTTGTTTAATTTCAAAAATAGCTTAAAGGAATTTATGCTCTTAAAATTTACTTGGATTGAAATCATAATTTTTTTTATTTAAAAATATTTATAATTTTTATTATTTTTTTTTTTTTTTATAAAACAAATGCCTGTTACAGCACGGCTCTGTTGCTAACACTTTTTTTTTTACTTCTTTTTCCTAAGAATTCGATAAATAATTCAGAAAGATGAAAGAATTATTAATCCTCAGCTAAATCATTATTTTTCATTCTTCGTTTAACACTCCTGCTTTGGATAGAATTCTTTTTTTTATAGTAAAGATCGACATCTAATCGGAATCGCTGTTAGCCTAATGTAATTGGTACATTACATCTTATTCTTATAGCTATTTGTTGTCCAAAGACTGCTCTTATTCTCGGAATGGACATTTTTGACAAATTACAACTACGATTTTCTTTGATTAAATCGAGTCACGTGATTCTGTAAATTTCCCGTAGGGACAATTTCCTTGTTTAAGTTAATGAAAGGTATACAACGTTTACACCAAATGAGATATAATCATACATGTAGATGTGGTCGCGGCTGCAATTGTGGTTTCTGGCTTGGATCCAATTGTACCAAATGAACCTTAACGTATCGTACCCTTTCAAATTGATAGTTAATCATCTCCTACTGCGTCGACTAATACCTTTCTGTATTTAGTGGCGTAATTAGTGATTCACCCGTTAGGAACAATGCAATCAAAAACAATAAAATATTTATTAGCTTGCTTATATATTAAAGAGACAGAATTCCAATCCATTATTCTCGGTTTTTAATAAACAGACAGTTTTACCAACAGTCGGTCACGCTAACTACATTGATCCCTCGTCTGTAGTGGTTCTGGCTCAGGTTTATAAAGATACAGTGGAAACTTAAATAGATTCATTTCAATATATAATTTATACGATGTTTTAATTGCGCTCTAAATTATAGAACATTGAAATTGATCGCTGCTTTGCTTAAGAGTGAGATTGATGTTGGTTGACTTAGAAGTACGAAGCAATTGTTTTATCAAATGAATATCACAAGGTTAAGGTGAAATTAAAAAAGAAAACAAAAGAACACAAGGAAACCAAAACAAGGTACACTTGAAAGTTGCACAAAGAAAGTCGATTTATTGCAATCTTACAACGCCACAC
>JAFIDM010002131.1:62896957-62919575 GCA_023159025.1 Thereuonema tuberculata
TGAGCATCCTTTCGGAATGTTTCGGTTCGCAATTTATAGATTCTTGTTACTTCTTGTTATTTCATCAACCCCAGGAATTTCTGCTACCTTTTTAGACTCCTTGAAAAATCGTCGAGCTGTGTTGCCGTCATTCGTAGTTCCACTACTCAGTATGACAACATTCACAAATAGACTAATTTCTTATCGAAATTTCAGAGCACCTCACATTTTTTCCCCTTTGTTTTCACGTCCTCGAACTGCCAGGTTTTCATACTCAATCGCTATTCAAAAAAAATCGGATATATGCATGTTAAGTATACAATCCATATTGGAATACACTTCAGGGCTTTTTCGTAATAGCATTAGGTCTTTCATTTGCTTTGGTGTCACTTGGCAAATATGTCAACTTTGGGTTGATGGAGCCCAGCTAGGACGTTGTTTATTTTCCCATCCAGCACTGTCATAGGTTTTTTGATGCATTTATTCTCTTAATTATTCTCAACGAACCAGGGCTTATAATTGTCGATTTGTTTATAACTTGAGCAACATGTCTCTTGCCTTTTTTTTTTTTTTGAAGCTCGTTTGAGTTTCAAATGCACGTTCTTCAGGCTACCAAATTCTTCGTACGCCTTCTCTTCGTTCTAATACTGGATATGTCAAATTCTTTTATGTCCTGGCGTCCAAAGGATATCGCAAGAACGTATTGTAGCTGAGTAAACTGGCCATTTGAAGTCGATCACCATTTCGTTTCAAAAAGCTCTTCTTATTTCTTCCACTTGCCTTCCAACGAATCAGAATTTAGCAAAATAGCGAAATCTTAGCACTAATATCCTCATCCGGAATGTCTGGTATTCTTGATGTGATGAAATCGTTCATCTGATTCTTTACATCTACGGTATTTGCTCGAAAAAGAAGAACTTCGTTTGAAAGAAACTCAAACATTGCATTCAAGTAACTCTCATTGGGACACCTAGTGGCAAATAAACAATAACTTCAGCAGACCTACGCACATTATGAGATAGATATATAAATACGTGATAATACTAAGCTGTTTTTAGCTCGAAAAAAAGGGTATTTTTTTTCTACTCTAATGAAATCTGAACAATAGTTACAAAAGTGTATTTTTTCTCTAAGTTTAGAAAAAAAAATATAATTTAGTCATCGCAACATTAAATACACATAAAAGTTAGTTAATAACTAAGCTGAAAAACCAGCAGACATGGATAGGAAGAAATTTTCACTATAAAACACTATATAAAGCACTTGTGAGAACAACTAGAACACGATCGACTAATAGCAACGACAAAGATGGACTAAGCGAGCTGTTTCCTTAACTGAATAGTAATCGTCCTGCGAATCCACGAATTCGGCCTTTTATTACCAAATCGTACAGGATAGCTGTCTGTCCTAAACAGGTTTTTGGAATTTCAATGAGCTGAGTTTTGGAGCAAATGTTCCCCTAAAAATGGAAAAAGGACCACTGTGCGATGGTTGTTCTTCGAAATTTCTGGAAAGCGTTTTGCTATTATTACATTGGTTAGTTTTATTGCCTTGTCCAGTATAGTTGTAATAAGAATTTGCACTTTTTCCTTTGGAATGGATATTTTACCAGTCTCGTTGAGACATTCACTTGTTTTAATATGTACAATGTTCACAGTAGACCGTTACTAAATGAATTTGTATTTCCATTAATTCTACAATCCAAGGTTTTTTTTATTAATCCGTAATGTAATTATTGAGAAAGCTTTATAATTAATCTCAACCTATCTTTGAAAAATTACATATGTTCCATTAATGAGGAAATATTCAGGAAATTCAAGGCGGTAACGACGACAATAATGATGAAGTGCCCTAAGTTCCCAATTTAATAGAAAAAAATTAAATAATTAAGACATGAAACAGCTGAATTAAGAAAACTAACTTATTGTGAAACTACAATCGAAATGGAACTCCTTTTTCATTGAGTAAAATAAAAGGAACCAAATAAACTCCCAAAGGTATCGATTCGGTTGTTTGTTTTCTTAAAACATTTCCGCTATTAACTAAATTGTGAATAGTTAACGAAGTGAATTGAACGTTCCTCATTTGCTGGGATGTCAGTGACCGTAGTCTGTAAAAATTTAGAAAATTTTAAATAATTTCTTTGGTCTTTTTTTTTTTCTTTATGAGTTTTATAATTTTTCATCTGCAATGAACCTTTTATAAATTATTCTTATTTTTTCTTAGCATTTATTTCTGTTTAATTTTAATTGATTAAGGTCTGTTCGTTATAATTTAAATAAAGATTCTCTTGTTCTCAAACGATAAAACATTTCAATTAATAATGGAAATGATTTCATTTGAATTATTTCATTTAAACTTAATCATTAAAAGCAAATGATGATAGTAACATAATTATATCTTGATATGACAAGAAAAGTAGACTCCAAGGTTGTTCATGAAATTCTTACAGTATTAAATAATTATATATTTTTTTTTTAACCTCTTAACTAGTTTCGAAAATAAGAATGCAAAATAAGAAGAGGGGAAAATGCTTCTTACTTAAGCCGTGTTGTACGAAAATCGTTCAGCTATATTGATAAATTAAGAAGAAAAACTAAAATATTAAATTAATTATTTAAAATATTAAATTATGTTTATGTGGTGAATGTGAGTGGCAGGGAAGCCAAGCACTGCGACCACAGAAGTAACGACAGATGGAGAGAAAGACTGAGAAAGAATGGTGGGAGAAGTGCAAGGGAAATGGGAGAATCCCGAGGAAACCGGTCCAGCCCGGATCATCCACCATCACGAAACCCACATGAAAACCGAACTCCAGTACTCAGAGAAGCCAACGTCATAAATATTAAATTAACTATTTTTTTTTTCTTTTGTGAAGCACACACTGGATAATTTCACAGTTAGATTTCGTGAAGGCGTTATACAATCGAAATCTGTTTACTAAGATTCATACAAAATATATTCTTCCTTTACAAAAACTCCATAAATGTTTTCTTTTTATATTCAGATATATTTTTAAGCTTGTCTTTTCTTTACTTCATTTATATTAGAATGAAATTATATAAAATTTTAGATAACACTGTTTAATTTTATAAATAAGATTTATAAGACATTAATTAATTCAAATTAAGTTTACAGAAAGTTCTAAAAAATAGTTTTTATAAATAACAAAAAAAAATTCATTTTTTAAAAAAACTACTTATGAAAATATCGTTGAATAAAAAAATGATTTTTGTTTCTTTATGTTATTCATTCAAATTCACAGTAAAAATTAAAAAAATAAATAAATCTTTGATCATGAACTTGTACTTATTGGCCTAAAATTGAAACAGTAGTTAAATGATTAATAAGAAACATGTTGTTTATGATTTCTGAATAAATCATTCAATTTTATTTACTTATGTTTCTTTTAATCTATCCCTGACATCTACTGACTCATTAACTACAGTATTTGTTTTGTTGTTCCTTCTTTCTTGGGTGTCTCTGCTAATTGTTGGGTTTTGATTGATTTCACATACATTCTGAATGTTCACCATGGTGACGGCATTTGTTTAAATTATCTTGTTTGAGTGCATTTTGTTTTTATCCTGTTTAGTAAGTTTTCTGAGTATTTATGTATTTAGGAAATGAACCTTCACTACTCGAAATGAACCTTTTTTTTAATTTCCTTTCAAACGTTTTAAGCCTCACAGGTCAATTGTGGGATTATAGTACGATCAATTTATATTAATAATAAATCAGTGGGAAATTAAGAATTACAAACGTTTCAAACTTTTAACAGACAATCACAATTAGACAAATTTCGACACAATTAAGGTATCGAAATTAAAATCGCGTACGTCAGGAATGGCCAAACCGTGGCGCATGCGCCAAACGTGGCGCATTGGATGATAACAAGTGGCGCATTGCATCCTTTGGTTGTTTTTTTTTATTATTATTTTTGGTTGTGAAAATAGGATTGTCGTTTTTTTTTCTTGGTTGTTAAAATAGAATTGACAGTTTCTTTTTTTTGTTGGTTGTTAAAATTGAGTTGTATGGTGCAACTGAACTTGTCTGTGAAAAAATTGGCGCATGGTATGCTTAAGGTTGGCCACCACTGGCGTACGTCCTTAAAAATAGTATTCAAATTAGGCCGTCTTCGTATATTTTAAATTGATTTGTTTCAAGAAATAAGAGAATAAAAAAAAAAAAACGCTGTAACATTAAGACGCTAATTCGTGTGGCGGCATGAAAGTTGACCAATGTGCGGCAGACCGGATGTTCACAGATGACTGGTTCTGGCTAAAAACGTGACTTAGCTACTCACAGGATGTCACTTATGGACACAAGATCTGCCTATATTATTAAATTTGATTAATGTTTTTTATTTAAAATTCTTCGCACATTTAATTCGTTTGTGTTCGATGGGATTCTGGCCCAGTGATTAGTTCCTCATTTTATAATAAATTTTATTTTTCTTAATTTTTTGGAGAGTATATCTTTTCCTCAATCGAAAACTTATACTTCCATAAGATAGACGTTGATGTTCAGAAGCTATTAGTCCTGGTGGATGAGCGCCGATAAACGCGAAACAGCTGTCTCCTGATGTTACTTGTGAACACAAGGTCTACTTTTATTAATAAATTTGTAATTCGTTCAATTAATTTACACATTTAAGAAGAAGCTATCAATTCAGCCGACTAACAGGGTTGACTCTATATAGAAATTCCTACAGCAGCAACAACTCGTTTCAAAGAGATTTGTAAAGGGAAAGACATGAGTCAAATTTTGCCTGAAATGAAGTTAAGATCTCGTGAAGAGAGAGGTTCCTTAATCTATATTAAGGTTATTATACAACTATTATATTATTATACAAATAATTTTTTACTATTATTACTATTATACAAAGATATTATAAGATATTGGTCAGAGAGTTTTGTTGTTTATTTTATTTTTCTTTCTAAATCACTGTTTATCGATGTGTTGAGCAAACGGTAATCATGTCTTACAAGAAATTAATAGCAAGTAATTTTCTCCTTATTGTACCAGTGTAACTTTTCAAACATTAAAATCCAAATCAAAGCATAAAGAAAGAAAAAAAGAAAGCCCTGCTAAGGCATTCAAATACTTTTCCAAAATTTTCAGACATAAGGAAAAACAAAATTATTAATCATTAATTCTTTAAGTTCATTTCTCTCCTTTCTGACCTAAGACGTAGAATTTGGGAAATTTGCTGAAACACATTCTTAATTTAAAGTTGCTCCAGTTAGGAAATTATGTTTCTGTTTCATTCGACGTAGGTTAAGCATTATTATTTATCTTTTTTCATATCTTTTAAAACGAACTGACCACAGAGGGAAACCTAACTTGGATTAAAAGTTAATCCTTTATATATTTGTTATTAAGGTTGAAAATAAATTACAGTTTCATTTGCTCTTTATTAAAAGCTCTTAATAAAATATCCATTCTATTCTAATATCTTAACTATTTCCTAACATTTAATTGTCATAAGTTCAATGAAAAGCAAATTTAGCGTCCGTAATTATTCATAAATATAGAGAGAAAAATCTCAACCGAACAACAAATATGCCTTCGCACGAGAATGCTTTTAAATGTCATATTTCGTAATTTCTTATTGAATTAATATTAGAGGAAATTGGAGTTTTAGACATTGTTAATAAATAAATTTACATTGATAAGCGCAGAGTGTTTTGAAAATTTCTCAAAATTGTGCAAATGTAATTTTGATAATTAATTTTTGAAAATACTTTTTTATCCTAAAAAGAATTTGGACCAAAAACTAATTGCTTTGGTTTCTTTTGTTTTTTTTCAATTCTTTGCCTTTGAATTTTTTTTTATTAAATTTTTGGATCGTGTTTTTAAAGCTTTTCAAATCTAATTTTCTGTGTTTTCACGAAATAAGTTAACGGAATGAATGGCTTCAGAGAAAATTCAAAATTACACACGAAATTCAATACAACGATGTCAGAGATGCATACTTATGTTTTTATTGAAAAAAAAAAAAAACCCTCCAATTTCCTCTAGATTAATTCAATAATTTTATTGGAAATCAACTGACTTACAGCTAAATTTAGGTAAATCCATAGGTTATTTTCGACATAGTCATTCTGCTTCTTCAAGCCTTCATAGTATCCTGAGAGCATACAAGCATAAAACACACTTTTCTGTATTACACGAGGAACGCAACAGAGCTTTGGTGAGCGTCTCTGGCCACAAAGTCCTACTGCCACGATTCCGATACTTTACGTTGACTGCTTTACATATCTATGGTAAAACACAATTCATTCTAACCCATTTCGTTCCTTCGTATTTTGATTGCACTTAACGCTGATTTACTAACTATTTTAATAAGTATAGTAATTACTCCAAACAGTAATCTCTGAATGTGTTTTTGACAATCACGTGTTCACTTTTGATTAAAACGTAAAACCACGAAATTAAACAATTATTGTAAAAAACTTACTTTTTGACGTTTCACTATGAATGAATAAATTTCAAGTAAATATGGGAAGATGGCCACACAATTTGAAATGGACAACATTATCTTCATCTATTATTTCCGACGAATTCAAATTAATATCCTTAATGTATCTGAATAGCTATTTACAACTGGTATGAATTACTTACCGCAGATGAGGCATGGAGATATCTAGTCTACGAAAGGTGTCCCATGTTGTCCGTCTTTGCAATTAGTTCGTTGCCGCGCTACCATTGTGAAGTGTGTGGCGCTGTCGTCAATAGTTGAAAGATACGGGGACGGACACAAACGTCACAGCCTAGTTTCTAATATTGATCCCAACGGTCAAAGTCAGCAGCCTCGTTTATTTGTGCCACAAGTATTTTGCATGTATGTTTCTTCATTATAAAAAGAAGCAGCAAATGAAAGAAATGTTAGACATTGTTAAGAGTCGAAGTTCCTGCTTGAAATTTATTTTAAAAATATTAATATCTCCTCTGTCTCTCACTCTCTCCTTTCTCTTTTATTTATTTATTTATTTATTTATTTATTTATTTATTTTTATAAGTCAGTTTGTTTCAGAAATGATTATCGTAAAAGCATCTTATATATTGTAAATTTGTAATGGTGTTTGTGGGAGTCTTGTAGGAGCGAAGAAACAACAAGTCAAGTTTGGAACTGAACTGAATTGATTTATTAAACAGAAAACATGGGTTTTTATAGATTTTACAAAGTTGTATTTCATTGGATAAATAATTAAAAATATACATAGTGATTGGACAAGAACATAATGAATTTAAATTAATAAACTAATTAAACGGCTGTAACGGAAAAGAATTTAAAAATAAAAAGAACAACAATAATTAGGACGAATGATTTAAAATAAATAACGGTAAAGATTAAAATGAATAAAATGCATATATATACAGATAAATACAAATAAATGATTTCTTTTGCTGTTTTCATTGATTCATCGGGCACGTATAACCCCCTTTTCTTAAAAATATTTCCATATAAACTGTTACAATATTATATCTTAATCATTCATAATATATTATATCTTATTATTTTTTTTTAAATTCTAAGTATTTAAGCAAAAATGAAGAATTAATCACAAAGGATAGTTTTATTATTATTATTATTATCTCTGTTTGTGCCAAATCGGAATCGATACACGGAATAATAAATAACTTTACAACAGTTACTGAATAAAAGAAACGATTTCAATGGCTAAAGAAAATTGTGACAATAGAGTACAGGATAAGCAGCCTCAATTCCTATGCATTGATGATGGTTATTGTTGTTATTGTTTTTGTTTTTTTAATGGTTTCTTTAGAACTGCACAAATTAAAATAATAGAAGCTTACTGTAAGTTACTATTGTTATGAAACATAAAAGCTTCTTGTTTAATAGCTAAATATGATTCAGTAACAAATCCCAAGATGCAGGGGGTGTTCGTGGGATTTAATTTCGGGGGAGGGATACCAAGATCTTTTCAACTTCCTATCAAACCAAAAAAAGAAAATAACGAAATGTTTACATTTGGATGTATACACTCATGGCCCAGTGCTACAATAAAATAGACAAAGGAATAAAACTTATCCCATCATTTTTTAATATGATTTTGCTTTGAAACCGATTCTTTAACAAGATATTATTTGTTTCATTCTGGGCAGTAAATGTATTAATAAATGGAATAATTTACTGAAGTGTCAGTTTTATTGAATATTTAAGAACGTATTTGTTTTGAGAAAATACTTAAAGAATTGCTCAAAATTAAATACAAATGTCAATATTTTAAGCAATTTCAAAATAAATATTTCACTGCAATTGTGTTGGAGTCAATCTTTAAAGTTATTCATAACTATCTGTTGTTTTGCAACGTTGACCAATCATTGATTGTGTTTTTACAAACCAATCGAACAATAGTTAAACATTTAATTAATGTCGGAAGCGCAGTGGTGCCTTAAAAGAAAAATGAACAATAAAAAACTCACTAATGAAAAAGTAGTGAGAAAACTCATGTGCCAACAGTGCGCCGAACTCAATGAATTTTTTTAAAGCATAAAAATTCAATTTATTAATAAACAACAATGGGAGAGACCAAATTGCTCGTGGTTGATGATCGCCAAAGAGCGTGAACAGCTGTCACTTGGTAAACAATTTGGTCTCTCCCATTGTTGTTTAGCATTTAATTACTGACAATAATCTGTGAATGAAAAAGAAAAAGTAAAATTTAATAATAAAAAAGAGACGAACAATTCATCTACACCCTCTGTAACAAGCGTAATTATCAATCTCATTCGAAAGAAAGAGAAATCGAATTCATTTAAATTATTTTCGAGGAATACCATCTCAATTCAACTATTTTACAAGGGAATCAATGTTATATTGAGAAACAAAATGCATTTATTGCTGAGAGAGATTTCTGATTTACAGTTCAGTTCAATGGACGAAACACATCCATTGTCCTTACTCTCTCAGAACATTTCCAAACCAACAGTCCAACATTAAAAAAAAATGCACTATCATAAAAACTAATCGATTGTTAACAGCATGACGTCGACACTTGTTGATCGATTCTGCTCGGTATAACAAAGCAAACGATTATTATCGAATGATTAATGGAAAAAAATATTCTAAATATATTATTCACAGATATTATATTCTATACACAGAAATAGTTATTATACACTGCCCCGCCACTTTATTAGATACACCCCTGCTGTGCGCACAAATTATGTGTCTCACAACAACTCTTCAAGCCGGTGAGGGCAGTGTCATGGTGTGGGGGATGTTTTCCTGGCACACGTTGGATTCATTGATACCTCTGGAGGCACATCAAGATGCTAGACCGTACCTAGAGTGTTAATAGTTTATCCTCATGCAGATGGCTACGTAAAGCAGGATAATGCGCCGGTGCACAAAGCCCGCATCACTATGAGATGGTTTGAGGAACATGACAATGACTTTTCCTTGCTGCAGTGACCCACACAGTCTCCGGATCTCAGCCGGATTGAAAATTTGTGGGATGAGCTAGAACGGGCTGTTCACTCCAGGCCTATATCTCCTTCAAATCTTGAGGAACTGCGTGTCACACTCATGTCACGATGGTACACAATACCTCAACAACGTTTTCAGCATCTTGTGGAATCCATGCCTCGACGAATTCAGGCTGTTTTGAGGGCTAAAGGAGGCCCAACACGCTACTAGGTAGATGTACCTAATAAAGTGGCCGGATAGTTTAAATTCAGTTCTCTCTTTTGCTATGTTTTCCCATTCTAATTGTCTTAATTAACTAGTATTTTAACGTTTGTGAATTAAAGGAAATAACACAAACGAAAAAAAGTTTTGGATATAAAATTATTAAAAAATTTATATAAAAATCATGTTTGTATAAAATCACCCAGTATTTGAAGATGCTTATGTAATAATTGCAATAGAGGTTTGTTTCTCTTTTCATTAAAATGAATTGTATTTGGATAATGTTAAGGAATTCGCAGATATAATTTTTTCTGATATTTTAAACAATTGTGCAACGCAATCCAGAAAACAGTAAATTTCTTGAAAGAAAAACAAAGGAAATAGAACAGAAGTGAAAAGAAGGTCCAGAAACTTCTCGAATATCTGACGAGTTTCCTTTATCATTTCTTGCACTCTTCTCAGTCTTTACACTTTTATTATTATTTTATCTTAAATAGAAAGAAATAATCAATCTTCTACGTCATTAACATTTCAGAAATAGAGAACAAGATAATTAATGCTTTTAGACAGTGTCAAAAACAAAGCGGCCCCATAATACGCACAATTTCATAAACAAACTTTTATAAACACAACTTTATCGGAAGCGACCACTTTTGACCCCCAACTTCCGGTCAGGGAGTGGTCCTAGAGGTCTGATTTTTTGGACGTGGTCACTACGTTTTGATGCTGAACACAATGGTGAAGGTTTCATTGTAATATCTCAACCGTTTGTTCGCTACAGAGTTTGACAGACAGACAGGATAAAACCAAGAGCGGTCCCCTAGCGGTTTTACAGGCAAGCTGTAACTTTAGGGCCGCTAAAAATTAAAGTTTACCACGAGAAAAAAAAAAAAAATTAGCTTATATTTTGAATTTGGCGGTCACGAGGATCGATTGGAGCTGAGCAAATCAAATTGTCATCTGGAAACGATTGTCAAGCATTTCAGAATGGATTACTCGCAGTGATGTCGTGTAGCATGTCTAAGGTCTTTTGGCAATCTTTTCTTTCGTACTTTATGATTTAATGAAACAAGGACAGTTGATGTAAGATGCTCATACAAAGATCGTGCTGTTGATTAAAATTAAGCCTAACCTTTCGATTACGTGGCAAGATATTGTTCAGATTGAGAATCGACTGCGTTAGCTATAGGATAACATAGGCCTAACCGGTCGAGTCTCGAGACACTTTGGCTCCATAATAAGAAACTATTCCAACGACTACAGCTTGAAATGTTATATTTCATTGGAAGATTGGTTCACTAAAAATTCCCTAGATTATAAAAGTTTACGAAAGTTTCGAATCACAAATGAAAATAATGGTTAATTCCAAGGCTGTAGCTAGGAGCTGGCAAACTGGGCGGCCGCCAGGGGCGCAAAACGGCTGGTGATATTAAAATTATACCTATCTTTTCTCTCAAAATCTATCGATTGTTTGCACATTTTGTGATGAAAATACATTAATAGCATGAATTTAGTAATAATTGTACTGGTGTTTTGAAAATGATAAGTAGAGGCTGGATCGGAGAAATTGTTTGTTGCTAGGGGCGCCCTTTTTGCCTCGCTGCGGCCCTGATTAAATCAAGCCAATGAAATGCTTGTAAAAATTAGTTTTTTAATGTGTGCATGTTACTAATTTGCTTGTAATTCTGGAAACTTATAAGATAATGTTAATTGACTATGTTGAACTGATGATTCTTATTTAGGAGATATTTCAAATGTGTGTTTCAAATCTTTTATCACTCCTATCTATAAAGGTGGATAGCTCTCTTCACTTAAGAAACTGAAAGACGTATCATAATTTAGGAACCGGATAGAATTTTAAGCGTTAGCATTGATTACATAATGTGACGGATAAAGATTGAATCGGGATCAAATACAAATTGTCTTTGCCAACCTGTGTTCACACTGACACATCCAATTATAAAATTGCTATATTTAATTACTTTTTAGCCAAAATTTTTACTAAAAGGATCAATAACTGGATACTGGAAAATGTCTTTATTGAGACCAAAACAAAAGGATTTTTTTTTCCTATTTTTTATTATTATTCCTGAAACCAGTGATTTGAAACTCGTAATCCGTAGTCCATGTTCATAATGAATGGGAGATGTTATATGCCGCCAGCCACCGAAGGCTTGCGAGTCTAAATCACCTTAAATAAAAATAATTATTCTCTTCTTAAAATTGTTATTGCTTGCATTGATACCCAAATGAAAACAAAACTTTTTTGATAAAAATTTTATACTTATTATTTTCAATGAAAAAAAAAACATTTTCTTTAATGGATTTGTTATTAAAAGTATTCTTTTTTTTTAAAAAACTTTGCCTTATTTAAGTGGATTCATTTCTCCCTAATTTTCATGTAGGTGCAGCCTGCAACAAACCAGAAGACCACTGACATATATCATTTGCTGCAATCAAAAGAACTTAACGGACGAATCTTTCAAACGGTATAACATTTGCAAACTGTAGAGGCCCTTCTAACGCCTCCTTCCGTAATAAATGTATTCGTAAGGCATGTAAATTCAGAGATCTCCAGCACACGAACAGCGATGTTTCTTTCTGAACACCATCAGGAACTACCAGTAGGCAGTGTCATTATTTGATATAACTGGTCTTGAAGAAGATTTCTTAGAAATTGAAGTGTTTCTGGATTTAACCCATATACACAATGTGATCAACAATATCTGAACGCTCCTCTGCAATGGAGAACTGAAGCCTAGATGGCACGACAACGTCACGTACCGGTAAAACAAGTCGTGTGTTGTTAATTGATATGAAGTAATAGCAGAATGGGTCAATCAGCAGAGTTCAATAACTTGAGCCACGTTAGTAATAAGTCTCTCAGGGATATTTCAACCCATCTAAAGTTGCCGAAATCGACAGTTGGTAATGTGATTGTGAAGTAGAAATGGGAAGGCAGAAGCACAACGAAACTGCGACTGGGTAGGGACGTGTTTACTGACAGACGAGAACAGTCGAGTGTTGAAGAAGGTGCATGCAAATAGCCAGACATCGATTGAAACAATCACCCATGAGTTCACTGTAGTACTAATACTTTAACCAGCACCATGATTGCTTGTCGAGAGGCCAGGGCATTGGGTTTAATGATCGAGCAGCTGTTAAGGGTCCAGTCACATAAATTGTCTGTGATGACCATTGCTTCTACCGCTCCGGGTCATAACGCGAGGTCTGTGAGGGAATGGTTTGTGGACAATAAGGTTCCAGAAATGGACTAGGCTGCCCAGAATCCCCATCGAACACAATAGGAGGAATTAGAATGGCGACTTCGCTCCAGACCCAAAAGTCCCACATCATGACTTGCTCTGGCTATAACTCTTCAGGAAGAATGGACTGCCATTCCTCCAGAGACGTTCAGGCACCTTGTGGAAAGTCTCCCCGGCAGAGTCACATTTGTGAGAAAGGAGGACCTACAGCATACTAATAACCACTACTGGGGAGCAGGGCCTGATCTAGCTATTTAGCCGCTCTGGGCAAAAATAATATTTGCCGCCCTTTACAATGACACCTTATAAGTCGTAAGCATGTTATTTCAGAGATGGTGCAATTTTTAACCGACTTCAAAAAAAAAGGAGGTTATCATTTCGACCCGTATGTTTGTAATATTGTTAGAAGAATTTCTCAGAAACTACTGATCAGATTGAAATAATTCTTTTTTTTTTATCGACTTATGTATCTTTCATCTTAGGGAACAGTGAAAATTTCATCAAAATCGGTTCAGTAGTTTAAAAGATATGGACCAAAATGTTATATGAAGTCGGTTTATATTTATGTAACTTTTGTTACATCGACTTGTTAATGACATGTTTTCCCTGCAGTTTAAGTGAATGAAAAAAAAAAAAAAAAAAAAACACACAAGAAATGATTTTTTAAAAATTTATTTAAATTAAAAAAAACAGTAATTATGTAGAGCCACAAAACGAATTAGTCATTCTTAAAAAATAAAGAATTAAATTAAAACACTTTTTGCTGAGAATATTAAACTCTAACTAGTAACTAAAATAATTGTCTTCGCACTTAGAAGTACCTTGAATCAGAAGTACCTTGAAAAGCCAAGCCACTTTTTGCCAACATTTTGATGATTGAGGCAATACCTAACAAAACTCCATTCCAGTTTTCTATTTCTGATTTAATTATTCTCTGTGATTCGGCATCTATCGTATGGGACGATTGGAGCCTATGTGAAAGTTCGAACCAAGATTTTACAGCTTCTACGTGGTTTAGTGATTCTCATGAGATTTAAGCATATCACCTATATGCTTCCAATTGTTGTAGCCACCTTTAGATAGACCGGAAGTTGTAGTTGTATTAAATATTTTGCAGCAAAACCAATACAACGAATTTTTGGCCACAGAATAGACAAGCCAATCTCTCAAAATTTCTTCACCGTTATTAAGCTTTCTCTTATAATATCTCGAAGTAAACCTTCGACCTTTGTTATCTCGTGGAAATTCAAATTCAGTTTGTCAATGAATAGTTTACTTAATAGGCTATTTGATTAATATATCCGAATAATTATTTTTGCCTCCATTAATTATAAAATTCATAAAATTACTTTTTTAATAGCCCCCACCCCCCCCCCATTTTCCCCCCCCGGGTTTTTCCCCGGCTTCCCCCCCCCCCCCCCCCCTAGATCTGGCCCTGCTGGGGAGTGTGTCACGGGGAAAGCCTGACTACTATTTCTGGTAGGTGTCCGGATATTTTTAACCCACATAGTGTAAAGTGAAAGAGACGAGATCTGATGACCATTCCCGAAGTGGAAAGGCCTCGTCTTTTTAACCTTCATTTATATGAATTAAATCCAGAAAACTTTCGTTTTTAGTGATTGCGCCCGCAATACCAGTAATACAGAAAGAATTTATAATTCAGTTTGGGTTCAGTAAAAGTTCGTGATGGGGTCTGCAGGACTGAAAGGGAATTTCGAATAGTCCTTAGAACCCAAATTGCAAAACATATTACCTTTTATTTTCATAGTTTTAAAACTTTGCCTGCCGCCAACATTTACATTGCATATCATTAGGTTTCTACACCCAAAAGGATGGTTTCAGGTAGAGACTGTGCAAATGGTCATCCCCATTCTTAATTTTAAAATCATGAGAAAAATTACAAATAGTTTCAATTCTGAAAATAACTTGCAATTGGATATTCTTAACAATTTGGAGAGGGAAATGTAGTTCAAAAATGTCACTGACTTAATTTCCTTGAAATATTTTTCTTTCTTTTTTTTTTAAACTTGGTCTTCTTTCGTCAACAATTGAAGGGCTTAGTGGAAAAAGGAGATAGCCTATCACTCACAAATATGTTTCTGAGATGTTCAGTGTTTTGTTAGATTTCCTGTATCTCAACACCGTAAAATATTAAATATTAAAACAATTAAGATGTTAAGTTGATTTGATATTGAAGTAACTTTCCGCAAATGTTGGGCATATTTTGTTTATTTTCATTGTTTAGATAATTTTACTAATAAGTTCTAAGGTCATACTTCCTCTTCAATTCACATCTTAACATATTGCAAAAAATACTTCACCTACGCTTCATATTAAATAAAAAATATATTTTAATATCGAATTTTCGGAAGAACATTTTCTTTCTTCCTTTTTCAAGATTGTCAGTTACAAAAATATACAATCAGGTGATATCATACACGTACACTTCTTAGATGTAGTTGGTAACAACCTTATCAACCCTTTAAATGCTACGAACATTATTATTACATTTCCGAACTTAATGTCGTAAGCATCATAGGGTTATGAATCCTCAACGGTCTGGATATCCAGTCCTCCGAGGCACATTTGTCTAAGAAATCTTAATGTTCCTCCCATCTCGCCAGTTTACTCACCTTCTTTTGATGGTCCACAATCCATTTATAAGTTCTAAAGCCATACTTCCTCTTCAATTCACATCTTCACATATAGTTGTTACCAACTATATCTAAGAAGTGTACGTGTATGATAACACCTGATTGTATATTATTGTAACTGACAATCTTGAAAAAGGAAGAAAGAAAATGTTCTTCCGAAAATTCGATATTAAAATATATTTTTTATTTAATATGAAGCGTAGGTGAAGTATTTTTTGCAATTTCACTAATCTTACAACATTTAACATTTTACATCAGAACAAAAATAATAAAACAAATGAATTATGAAACTTTTAATACTTTGTTTTGGTTAAATTTGCGAATCTGGCACAGGTGTTTAATGAACTTTTTTTCGGAAGTTGTGATGTCACCGTTGTTTTCGTACTACATCCAAGATGGCGGACATGATTTAGAGTTGAAATTGGAATGGATGAAAATGGCGGGGTTATTTACCAATACATACATCCTGCAGCTGAGCAAACCTAACTTTACCTAACCTATAGTTAATTGTTTTTGGTGAATAGTGAAATGGATAAATTTGAATGGATGAAAATATAGGGGTTATTTACCAATACATACATCCTGCAGCTGAGCAAACCTAACTTCACCTAACCTAAACCAAAATTTTTTTGTTGCATAATGAAATGGATAAAAAATGCTTACCTTATGTTTCTTCGTCAGACGTGTGTGAAGGATAGATTCTTTGAATGTCTTGCAGGAACGCTTCAATTAGACCAACATTCATAGAAAAGTCAATAACATCTTTGTTACATCCATCTCTGAAACTCACCAGATAAACAAAATCACATTTCCCGTCACGTAACCTTTGACAAGCATCCATTGTTTGGCAGGCAGAACAAAGAACAATTGAAAAAGAACAAAGAACAATAGAAATCATGTGACCAAAAAAAAACAAAAAGAAAATATCTCTCCGCACAAATAAACCAATAAAAGATATTAAAAAAAACACGTGGTGCGTTGTTCCGCACCGAATCACAATGTGTGCCGGATTCGCAAGTCTAGCCTTTGTTTTTATCTGTCCACTGTTATGTGCTTTCTTCCTGCTGTTATCCTTCTATTTCTTGGGATTTCTTTTCTTCTTTTTGCCTTTATTTATCTTAATTTCTTCATTTTCGTCCACTGAAGACAACATTTACATCAGCGGCTTTTGCTTGAAAAAAATTATAAAAGAAAGCTATTCTCGTATTGGTCAGTTGGAAATAAGATGGCCAATCAGAATAGAGGTTTTTAAAGAAATCTGCGATAGCCTCCTTATTCTATTAAACGTTTATAAATCGCTTATAATAAATGGCCTCTTATATTTTCTTGTTAAATTAAAAAATGAAGTTATCCCACAATATGATACTTCAAAAAAATGACAGTACAGATGTCACTGTTGGTGCTTACATAATAGAAGCTAATTAATTTTGGGGGTAAATGAAATTTAACCCCCCCCCCTCCCTTTTCCACAAAGCCCTTCAATTATTAGAAAAGTCCAGCAATTGTTTTACAGACAAGACTAAGCGAGTCAGTAATTGGTTTCTTTGAAGCAAGTAACAAACCTGTGGCCAAAGGCCGCTTGTGATGCGAGGCTATTTTTTGCGTTGGTTTGAAACCATCTTTCCGAAACATCAGTTTTCCGAGCTTTGAAAGAGAATTACGATTATTTAAATAACATTTTTACTTTATTTGTTTTCTCTTTATTTTTCACTGGGAGAAAGCGAAAAGCCTCCCTAAATTCTTTAGGGGTCGTCCATTAATTATGTGAGGTCAAAAGGGGGAGGGGGGGGGGCGGTCTGGCAAAATCTCACCAAGGGGGGGGGGGGGGGGTCAACGAAAATTTTTTTTTTTTGGTTGTTAAAATTTTTGAAATCTCACATGAGGAGGGGGGGGGGGCTTTAAAAAACACCTCATGTAATTAATGGACGGCCCCTTAGATCTAAGTTCAATGACTATTTCCGCAGTGCTGGTTTGTTTTTATCTTGTTTGTTTCTTTCTTTTATCTTTTGCTAATCATGAAATGGATTGCCAAACGTTTTCCGCCAAATGATAGTTATTATCATGATTCTCATGTTTCAGTTTATATTTTTCAGCAATCTCAAAGGGTTTGTTTACGGTGGATAGGTCGATAAAGAGTAGCAGATCGAAGAACAGATCGATGACTAGAAGATTAAGATAAATCATTGATAGGGAAAATGACAAGGAAGATAGTAGCAGCCTTTCCCCACTGCATTTCTCAAGAAAATAATAATAATAAGAAGAAGTAGGGAAGTAAAGAAAACAAAGAAGAAATCATCAGCGTAAAAATAATGATTTTTTTTTTCTTTGGGTTGGATGATATGAGCCGCCGACTTATTTATTTATTTGATAGTCCAAATATTTTAACCCATCTCCCTTTTTCAAAATGTCAAGGCATACCATTTTGGAAGTGTTTCAGTAAGCTTCTGTAATCAATTACAGCGCTTCTCGCGAAGGAAAACTTTTTTTTTTTTTTTTTTCAAATATCAACGAAGTGTTCTTTGCTCTGTATCACGAGGATGAACTCTTCAATATAAACTTAATCCTATAGATTGTTTATTATATACGTCGATCTTCCGCGATGTGTTCATCTATGCCGTAAACAAATAATGACAATTTTAAGTTTTACATTCTTTTATTGACCCTAAAACTTGATAATGCCCTGGACATTAAATTGATAAATAGTACAGTGGCCTGATTTATCTTTGAGACCTAATTCTTACATACGTATTCAGTTTTAAGGCAAGACAATCCACTATATTGTCTCCCATGTCTGCATGAAACTGCAGTTGGTTTCTATTATTATTTAATAATAGCAAAGTTACATTTCATACACGCATTTTAGTGAGTTATTTCCTGTTACTGTCACACGGAAAAGAAGCCTGGAAAAAGTTCTTTGGAAAGGAGAATGAGCAGATCTACCCCACCACTGTATAGCGATAAGACATATAAGGAAAGATCTCCATCAATAGAACATTTTTTATTATTACGACTTGTCTCAATTATTAGTCCGTTCGGACTGCGTTCGGAGTTATATAATTCTATTGTCCTCCAAATGAGAGATGGCCGGCGGAAGTTTGAACTGCGCAGCCCTTCCGGTAGCTGATCAATTATGTTTTCCTGTCACAATGGACGCCGTCGTCTTTTTTCACTGAGAAAGACATGTTCATAACGCCAAATTAAAACTTCTCTCGACTATTTAGCGTTATTTCAATACCAGTTGCTAACAATAAGTATTTATATAAATAAATAAATATATATTATGTATAAATACAATGCTCTTTTGCAAAGTAACAAGCGATTCCGTAATGGCGGCGTCCTGTCATAAAATCAGTCGGAAGTGCCTGACCAGACCAATCGAACATACATGCGCAGATCTCACAAAAACAGGGCGGCCATCTCTCATTTGGAGGACAGTAGATATGACTTATGTTATGTGGTGAGTGTGGGTTGCAGGGAAGCCGAGCACCACGACCGTTGATATGACTTATCTAGTTGACATCTTAATTCCCGGATGTATTAATTAATTATCATTTAATAATTATTTTCAGTAACAGTAAATATTATTTTCATTTACTACATTTTCATTTATTACAAATATTTATATACTTGAAATAAATGATAATATTAATTATTAATTACGTATAATAATTATTAAAAGTGAATTAAGTAATAAATTCGAGAATTACGATGTCAACTAGTTAGTCACATCTAGCCTTATATAACTCCGAACGGACTAATAATTGAGACGAGTCGTAATAATAAAATATGTTCTTTTTAAGGAGATCTTTCTATAGGTCAGCGATTCTCAACCTGTGGGGGGCGCCCCCTAGGAGGACGTCATAAAACTAATGGGGGGGGGGGGAGTATATCAAGAAAAAATCTTATTAAAAAACTAGGTTTGGAGTGGTTTTTTTTTGGGTTGAACAGATAGGTTTGGAGGTTGAACAGATTCAATTTATTTGCATCCTCCGTTTGTGGGGGGGGGGGGGCGCGATGAGAATTGTGATTGAAAATTAGGTCGCAAGTACTAAAAGGTTGAGAAACACTGCTATAGGTATATGTATATATATATCTTATCACTATACAGGGTGGGGCAACTTCCCAATAATTTTGCCCATTGTCCTTTCTAAAGCAGCTGTTATGAAAGAATTGATTATCATATAACGTTTCATTATCATTTTAATTCAAAAGAAGTTGGAAGAATAAATTACGTCATTTTGATTAACTCTCTGAATAGTGAATTTGATTTATATCATAATAATAGCATAGTATAACAAAACTTTTAATAACACAAAGTACTTTCACAAAACAGTGAAACATGGGGACAATTGAAATTGTTAGTAACTATTCGATTTTATAAACAGGCAATTATTTTTTTATATATTTACATAACTTTAGTATTCATGCAGAGCAAAAGTTAAAATAAAAAGGAATAATTCAAAAAAGCGAAATAGGATTTTTTTCTTTTTTTTTAAGTGGGTTTTGGAGATTATTATCTCTCATCAGCTGGAACTATCCACTTGTCGAAAGATCAGATTCGATTTACATAAGAAATATAATGGAGAATTGGAAAACAAATTAACTTTTGAAAATACAAAACTGAAATAGAAATTCAACTTTTCGTTTTGTGCAGTGTTTCTTTTATTCCAAATCTTATCCTGTTTTGTGCTTTTAAGATTTTTTTAAACTTACTAGTCGGCTACCCGTCGCTTCGCTCCGGAAGCCTCACTTATGTAACGGAAAACAACTTTTTATTTATTAAAAACACACACACGCACACACACACACACACACACACACACACAAATTACATCAAGTAAACTAAAACTTAAATTTTTTTAAGTTTTTTTTTTTAATTTAATTTTTGATATCTATATTCTCTCAATCCACGACTGCCTTTAGAACCAGTGTGTGAATCATATATCTATGATATATTTTTATTTTTTATAGAGATGAGAATGTAGTCCTCGTCTAATAATGTGGTCTAATGGCTAAGACGTTTAACTTCGGAGCAGAAGGCTGCATGTTCGATTCCCGTAGCGAACTTGTAGAAATTATTTCTATTTTCACAAATTACAACAATTGCACCAGACAGACAGAGAAATAAAAGATTTTAGTAATATACATTAGATATACTTTTCAGTGGTTTTTGAGTTACAAATAGTATTGGTTTTTAAGTTACAAATAGTGATTTTTCAGTATTCTACCTAATAGAAATAGTGCTTCTTTCTTTCTTGAATCTCTTTTTTTAATTACAATTGATACCTTTCAGTGGTTTTTGAATTACAAATAGTGACTTTTCAGTATTCTATCTAATAGAAATAGGACTTCTTTCTTTCTAGACTCTTTTTTTTATTCAAACATCTCCCGTGTACACGTGCTTGTTTTTCAATATCACATAGAATTTGATTAAGTAAGAATATTATATTTAAAATATTCCAACATTTCGGCAATTATAGTTCTAAGACAGACAGAGAAATATAAGATTTTAGTAATTCTTCATAATCGTCATTACTTCACCAGATAAGAGAAAAATGATTTTTTTTTAATCTTGAATTAAATTAAATTAAAGAAAACAAATTTATTTTTTTCCGTTGCACGCTATTTCTAATAATTCTAAAACTTATATATGTATTTAAAAAAAAAAAAAAGTAACAAAGTAAGGCACAACGCTAAAAGAAGGAATTCGCACCCTGAGCTGTCACCGGAAGAGACTGGGACGGACCGTTTCGTCCTTTTTAGGACTCATCAGCCAGCCAAACTCCACCGATGACAGAATCAGAAGATGCGAAAGGTCCCGAAGGAGGAGCCTCCCCTCGAAGAAACCCCAACCAAAAATAAATAAGACGCCTTTTTCTTTCTTTATAATGAGCATCGAAAATTCTTTGAGGCTATCGGAGGGCAGCACAAGAATTTCCTTTATTTTATTTTGAATGTGTATTTTATTTTTAGTTTAGTTTTCTGGAGGTGCCATTCCCATTCCTATTTCCATTTATATTCACCTCTGTGTTAAGACCTGGTGTGTTTGTAGTGACTACTATCAACTGATGATCGCCAATTTAGCGAGAAACAGCTGTTTGGGGATGTCACTTGTAAAAACGGTTTCACCCTTTTAATGTGCAAAAAGAAATAACAAAACAAAATACAAAAATTCCTTGTCCTGCAATCCTCTAGGCACAAGATAGATCTGATATTACACTCTGTCTCAAATCCAACAAAACAACGTATCCCTAACACTCCCAACATAGATAAAAAGCATTCAATCAGTAAATAATAAAATTTCCTTTATTTTAGGACCTAGAACAGAAAACAGAAAAAGCATTGCACCGTTAAAAACGGAGCAATGAAATGGAAAAGGTTTGCTTGGAAAGAAAAGCTAAGATACTGTAAAATTGATCGAGAACAAATTGAAGGTGTGCTTGTCGATGGGCTGCCGTCAAGAGCGGCACAGTAGCAGGTCTCTTCGGTGTCAGGTCGCCATTCTTCAACCGTCTTCCGACTTTTCAATTCACTGACGTCAACTCCCCGTCCTCGTCGCAGTTCTTGTTGAATGTTAATTCCGGTAAGGTGGCGATTTCGGAGTGAAGTTAAGACAATAAGCGATCGTCTCTCTGCGATGTGGACCACTGTCTGACTGAACCTGGTCTCTGATCAAAGGAACCAGTCGCCCAATACCTGTGATATACTCACGATACAGCAGACTGGCTCATTCTCAGCTGCCGAGCGACAGGGCGCTGGGTGTGATCTCTTCCAACAAGGCAACAACTCGAGCTGCTTCTTCAGACGTGATGTCCATTTCTTGAGTGAATACTGCAACTTAATCAAAGGAAATGTGTGCCTGTCAACTTCTGAAATGTGACTGATGAGTAATTTTTAGAATACACTAATTTTATAGGCAGTGAACGCGTACACACAATACTTGATATTATAAGCATTTGACAAAGTTGTTGAGAATAGGTCTGATATCACGTTGCAGCAGTGGCGTATATAGAATATATTTTCGGGGGGGGGGGGGCCCAAGATTAATGTAAGGTTAA
>JAFIDM010002131.1:62927494-62946063 GCA_023159025.1 Thereuonema tuberculata
AGACAAGATCTACACACACATCGAGACATATAACATTCTTTCCGAAGGGCTGTCGCAGGAATTCCCAGGGTTGTAAGGAGCAACTCCTTATTGACTCTGTAATCCTGCGCCAGGCACGCGCGAAGAATAGGAGCTTACATATCGCATACATCAATTACAAGAAGGCATTTGATTCTGTCCCTCATTCCTGGCTCCTACACACTCTTCATATCTACAAAATACACCCCAAGATCACGGCATTCTTAGCTGCCACGATGAAGAGTTGGAACACAACATTACACCTACGCACCTCTAACACCTCCATCACTACAGATCCCATTCCCATAAGGAGAGGTATTTTCCAGGGAGACTCCTTGAGTCCTCTTTGGTTCTGCCTCGCCTTGAATCCACTGAGCCACATACTAGATAACACAAAACACGGTTATAGGCTTACCACAGGCACTGTGACACCATATAAAATCACACACTTACTCTACATGGATGACATTAAACTCTATGCCACAAACAATGCACAACTTACTAATTTACTACAAGCCACCACCCAGTTCACCAAAGACATTGGGATGGAATTTGGAATTGACAAATGCCGCAAGTTACACATAATACGTGGGAAGACTTCGAATTTGGAGTGTTTTGAACTGGACCATGGTTTGGCCATCCAATCCATGGAACAGGGAGAGACCTACAAGTACCTGGGCTTCCAGCAAGCGCGCGTCATTGACAACGCAAACATCAAAAATGCACTGAAGAACACATACCTTGCTCGAGTTCACAAAATCCTCAAAACACAACTCAACGCCAGAAATAAAATTAAAGCTATTAACACTTTTGCCGTTCCCACACTAACATATTCGTTCGGCATAATTCCATGGACAAACACCGAACTCGAAGCACTACAACGCGCAACACGCACTACATTCACGAAACACAACATGCACCACCCCAAGTCCGCTACGGAAAGGATGACTCTTCCCCGCAAGGAGGGAGGCCGAGGACTCATCAACCTCATCACCTTACACGAAAAACAAGTACATACACTTAGGGAACATTTCCACCAAAGAGCAGAAGACTCTTCACTTCACTCAGCCATTGTCAAGGCTGACACACACCTCACACCCCTGAACCTCGAAAACTCTTCTCCAACACTCACCACCCCTGACACCCACACTCAGCAGCTGCGTGAATCATGGGCTCGTAAGGAACTCCATGGCAGACATCATCACGAACTCAGCCAGCCTCATGTCGACATGGAAGCGTCGAACAGATGGCTGACGAGTGGTGAGCTGTTTGGGGAGACCGAAGGGTTCATGATCGCAATACAGGACCAAGTCATCTCCACACGCAACTACAAGAAACACATTCTACACGATGCAAACACACATGACGACAAATGCAGGAAATGCCACACTACGCATGAGACGATCGACCACATAATATCAGGCTGTCCCCTTCTCTCTCAAACAGACTACCTCCACCGACACAATCAGGTAGCGTCGATCGTTCATCAACAACTAGCACACAAACATTCACTTATTAAGAGCACGGTCCCGTACTACAAGTACATACCACAAAGTGTATTAGAGTCACCCTCATATAAACTATACTGGGACCGCCCCATTCACACAGACAAAACCATACATCACAACAGACCAGACATCACACTTGTTGATAAGGTCAACAAACAGACCTATCTAATTGATATTGCAGTGCCTATCAGCAAGAACATGCAGAAAACTCACGCAGACAAGATCAGTAAATACACTGATCTAGCACACGAGCTCCAGAAGCAGTGGAGGCAGGATCGAGTACGTGTTGTACCCATCGTTCTGTCTGCCACTGGTCTGGTGCCTCACACATTGCACCACAGTCTCAGCACACTAGGACTTCACAAAAACACTTATGCACAACTGCAGAAGGCTGTGGTACTCAACACTACACGCATAGTTCGGAAATTTATGGACACAAGCACACATCCCTAATCATTCTTGCACACATCTTTACACTTGGCAGTATGTGCTTTGGTCCTTGACCCGCCATATTGTTTTTGCTGGGGAAACCCAAGGTTTGAAACATAAGTACTTCCTGGCAGCCATGTTTTTTAATGAATACTCCATGGTTTGTCGATACGGAAAACACGTGTTTGTGATCGAATGAGAGAATAAAAGTATTGCTGTTTATCGTACATCATGCCCAGTGTGTGTTCAGCGTACAATTGTAAGAATAGGAGTGATAAAACTAATGATATATCGTACTTTAGGTAAGTTTGAAATGTTTTTTAATTTAAAATATTTGTAGGCATACTAATACCTCGACGATTTTCTATTTTTACAGAGTAAATGGATTAAACATGGTTTTGATTGCTAGTTACTAACTTATATTATAGTGCAAGAAACTTTAAGTATAGATAACCAAATAAATATGAATGTACCGTATACATTGTGTTTCAGATTTCCATTGAAAAACAAAGACCTTACAAAACAATGGGTAGTCAACCTGAGGCGGGATAAATGGCAGCCCACGCAGTACAGTTATATATGTTCAAGTCATTTTGAAGACAGATTTGTAGATAAAACAAATGACCAGAAGCGACTTCTGGCTAACGCCATCCCGACCATATTTTCATTTCCTGAGCATCTCAAGAAACCACAAACTACTGTAAGGTGAGCTATAAGAAAACGTCCAATCTTAGAGGAATCAGCTTCCCCTGAAGTAAACACATCAACGGATTTATCAGGTAAAATAGGCCACCAGAAGTTTGTTATTGTAGTACAAATATGAATAACTTCAAAATTTTACAAATAAAATGGACAATGGCGATAATTTTAGTCAGTAGTTCTCTAGTAAATTAATTTTATATTATGAAAATCCTACCGACAACTTTGGATTACGAAATACAAATAGAATATTATTAAAGCTGTTTGCACAAATTGAAGAAGAATTAAAACAAAATAAATTTAATAAAACTAAAATATTACAAAAAATTAAACTGGAATATTTAAAAACACCTTCTCCTTATAGTAAATCTACAGAAGAGAGAAAAAAAAAATCTAACAATTTTACATGGTATATATTTTGAACAATATATGTTATATATTGAAAAAAATATGTTATATTTGAAAAAAAAAATTAAATTTATAAAAATTTCACATAGTGTATATTTTCAAAACATATATTTTGTCTATATGTATATTACTATTATTTCCTTATTATTATTATATTAATATTAATTTGTACAAACTGACAAATATATGTTTTACAGCACCTACATACAGATCCATCACTAGTGGTACCTCGTAGGACTGAATTTTTGTAAATTTATTATTATTATTAAATAAGTAAATAAATAAATAACTTCTTTTGAAGTTTGTTTTCGGTCTCCTGAAAAATTACGTTTTTTATTTAAGCAGCTATGACCGAGCTAGAGCGTCGAAGGTAATGATTCAATGTTAGCAGACCACATGTACCGCCCGCCTGGTATTCAATTTGCTTCAAAGATGGCGGCGCTATGGCCAGTCTATGTTGTTTATATAGGTCGTTATTTAGAATCGTCTGCATGTCGCCTTGCCAGATGTGATACCCAATTTCTCCACCAGATGTCATTAGGTTCAAAGAGACGATAGCTACTGTGAAGATGGCTTTAGCGAATATATTGCGACTATTCTTTCTTTTAATCGTAACATGCGCTTTTTCTGCAAGTGGTGAGTGAAAAACCATTAGTTTATTACATTTTCTGTTTATTCTGGTTTATGTTAAAAGCGCCATTAAATATGTACTTAATTATTCATTTATGAAAATCGGTTCCGAACTCATTGACATATGAATACTTCATTCCCTTAATTTTTATCTCCAAAAAGAAAGTCACGGAATTGCGATGAATTAATGATTTTTGTAATTTTCATATCTGAATGAAAAATATTTTTCTTAGTTGTTCTAATGTTGTCTTGATGGTAACTGGAAAGATTATGCCGATTTCTTTGAATGTTTATACTGACATTAAGAAAAAAAAAAAAAAAAAAACCTTAGAAAACAGTTATCGTCATGTGATGGCAAGAAATGTGGAAGAAATGCGGAAATAACTTAAAGCTCAAAAAAATTCATTGAAATCACGTTAAGATATTCTGTATTCTATTTTTACGTTTAAGCTCATCAAAACCGTAAAATAAAAATTAAAAAAATGGAAAGATTTCATAATAACGGAAGTATATTATCAGTGTTGCAAAATTCATGTTCTAATCTTTTTTACCAAAAGAAATCTTATTTTAAGTTACACAAGTTATTATTTTCAATAAAATGAATATAAATTTGAAAATTGATCTACGTATAATTGTGCGTAATTGTTTTAAGTTATTGCTAAATTGCTTACGCAAAGATTCAGCTTCAGAAAAAAAAATTAAGGAATATATTTTCTTTTTTTTTTTTTTAATTGAGAACAATTGAAATAGTTATAGCTTGAGGAAAGAACTCAATTTAATCGATGTTAAATTATACAGGGCTAGATACTGAAGCAGGTTTTCTCACAGTTCTCCCATTTCTCTACAGGCCCATCTTAATTAGTTTTGTACTTCACGTAAGGTATTATAAATAATCCTGCACCATAAAACAAAATGTTAGTTTATAGTTTTTCTTTCTGAGATTTAATGATATGACTTAGACAATTTAATAGCAAAAGTAAATAAGGGGATTTTATACATTAAAAAGTTAAATTCAAGAATTAGAATATAAAAAAAAAGTAGTTTCACAAGAAAGTTTTAAGTTTTTACTTTTCTAATTCTATTCTTTTGATGGTTTGAATTTTTTTTTTCCAGTTGTTAATTGTATTAGTAAAAGAAATCTGATTCATCAACAGTTGGTTTCTTAGGCTGATGGAGACAATGATCTTGTACCAGCACTGAACTGGAATAATATTGAATAAACACAATCAGAATTTCTTCTAGTGCACTTTGTATTATGTAACACAAAATTTATTGCAATCAATTTATATTCATGAATAACCTTCACATTGAAAAATCCAATATTAAATCCTTTATTTCATATGAATACAAAAGCTTAATAATACAAAAATCTATTATTATTATTACAAAACTATATAGATGTTGTCTATTGTAAGCAAGGATATTAAAACACTATTCTTAATCTGGTATTATCCATTATCTTTTTCTACAGTTATTGTAAGCTCTTTCTGAACATTAATTTAACTTATAATTGCAAAATTTATAAGAAAAGAAACCTTGTGTTTCTGGGTCTTTTATCGGGGAAGGCGGATCGGGCTGATGAGTCCCTTGCAGGACGAAACTGCTGTTCCCGATTCCTTCCGATAATTGAATCAGAAAGGCAGTTTATTTAGTCCTGTGCTGTCCTTGTTTCTTATTTTGTTTTGTTTAAAACCTTGTGTTTATTTGCAGTTTCTTTTAAAATATCTTGGCCCATAATTGTAAATTCAGAAGTAAGTTACACCATGGCTGCAAGAGCCTTTAAGAATCATTTAATGTTGAAGTTACATTGTATCCGGTAGATGACTTCTTCCTTCAACCTAACAGGATGCTTTGTTAATATTTCTAAAACCCAAATTTTAAATCCATTCTTGACCAAAGATTCATTTGAAGCTACTATTCATTTCTTTCCAATGACTTAATGCAGAAGATTTTAAAATCTGTTGACTCTCAGATTAATCTTTAATCAAAATACAGATTGTAACAAATCTTAAGACTGAGCTTTCTGGTGTATTAGCAAACGAGGAAATAAATGCAGGAACTAAGTTAAATATCAAATCGCTTCTGTTTCCCCAATTCATAGCAATTCTTATTATTTCCATTTCAAACTAGCAAAACAGTAAGACTTGAATTCAATTCATGTGAAATGTAGGTTTATTTTGTGTTTTTGTTCAGTGGCCTTCTTCACTGCAGATGTTCTTGGCTTGACCAGATGGTGTGAAGGTCAATGTTTATGTTAGGAATGTAATTTATTAAACCAAAATTGCTGGATTAGAAGGGCAGAAGTTTGTGTTAAACTT
This sequence comes from Thereuonema tuberculata, assembly GCA_023159025.1. Classification (NCBI taxonomy): domain Eukaryota; kingdom Metazoa; phylum Arthropoda; class Chilopoda; order Scutigeromorpha; family Scutigeridae; genus Thereuonema; species Thereuonema tuberculata. The sequence continues at coordinate 62,933,505 of JAFIDM010002131.1, forward strand.
TTTATTTCAATTAAATAAGCAAACTACAAGGTCAGTCCTACTAGACAGCATCTGCATATATTATAAATGTTGAAGATTGTTAAAAACCCAATCAACTAATAATTATAAATTGTTAATTCAATTAAAAATGTAAGTTTAATTGATCTTTAATTTCAGTTAAAAAATGCAATAAATGGTTTTCTGAAATTCTTTGTAAATAAAAAGAGAAGAGTTCTAACAAAAGACCTTGAAGCTTTATTTAGATAGATTTAACAGATTCCTCAGTTTTTTGTTTTTTTTTAATAATGTACAATAAAAAAATTAATAAATGGTTGATCAACAAAATATCAAGCCTAATTAAAGAAAATAAAGGAATTTCAGCAACGATCAGAAGAAAAACTGGTTGCTGGTAAAGTATTTTGGTTTTGGTTCCATTTTGTCATATTAAAAACTTGAAAAACTTCCTCTCCAACTAATAATTCTCAGATAAGAAGGAACTCAGAAATTCACATTGTTACAACAGATAAAGTTTGTCTTAAACTAGATGTAAAAAAAAAGATTTCAAAAGAAAAAAAAAATCATTTTATAGAACCCTTGTTTCTGAAATCAATAACGGAAGACAATAAATTCTCAAAATTTGAAATAACTTAAAGGAACTTTTGTCAGTACATTTGCTGACAGGCTTAATCTACTAACTAAAATTCACTAAAAATCATTAATTGTTATAGTCATTGCTACAATACTTCCTTGAAATATCTTTGCCAGGAGAACACTAATGTTCTGTCTGCATTCATTCATTTTTCTGTCTGCATTCAGTTTGAACACAAGTTATATCTTTAACTTCCTGCCATATATAGGCATACGCAGGATTTTGGAACATATGGAACAGCCTTATTACCTCTCATCACCCTTTTGTTAATTTCTTCAGATATATTATTTACATTGTTAATATTCACTCAGAGATATATGAAATCACTGACTCCTTCATAGTTGTAACCATTTATCTCCATTCTTTGTATTCTCCTTCTAGTTTCTGATGCTGACATATTCAAATATTTGAGTCTTTTCTTTTAAGTCCTATGATTTCTAGTTTTTTGAACATTTCTTCTAGTGTCTCTTTATTTCTTGCTATTAGTGCTATATCATCAGCATATGCTACACATTGTTTTGACTTATAGAGGATGTTGCCCCTAAAATTTAAAATCTTCACAACGCTATGAAGAGCTATGTTAAATGGTGTAGCTGTTAGCGAATCGCCTTGTTTAACCCCCGCTGTTGTTTTAAATGGGTCACTAATCTTCCCTGTAATGTATACTGTACATTGAGAACCGAGCATACAAGTTTTAATCAATCTTAATAATTTATTTGGCATTCCATCCTCTATTAGCACTCTGACCAACTGGTTCCATTTAATACTGTCAAAGGCTTGTTTATAATCGATGAAGAGTATACATAGATCAATGTTATAATTATAACATTTTTCCATTATTTGTCAAATTGTGAAATACAGTGGTGGTCAGAATTATAAGGACAACTGAAAATTGCACAGAAAAAAATTATTTCTGAAGTAAATAAAGTGAAATGTATACATAAAATGCTTTTTTATGCTAGAAATCATTGTAGAATGCAAAACATTGGAAAATGCAAAATATGAATGTATTGCCATACTTAACAAAAAAATGTCATTGTAAAAACTGGACAAAATTATAAGGACAATGAATGTTTCGGCCTGAAACACACTAATAATTAATAATCTTCCCCTTCTTCTCAATCACTTTTATCAGTCTTGATGTCATAGAGTTTGACAGTTCCTTCAGAACGTTTTTGGAAATTTTTTTTCCAAACTTTTTCGATGGAGGACGTAAGTTCTTGCTTATTTTGATATTGAATACCATTTTTGTATACTTCGTGTGCCAGAATACCCCACAGATTTTCCATTGGATTTAGATCTGGGCTTCTGGCCGGCAAGTCAAGTAGTTTCACAAAATTAGCATCAAACCATGCTTTCGAAGTTTGAGAAACGTGTACTGAGGCATTGTCCTGCTGGAATAAAAAGTCTCCACTCGTAATTAACGGTGCTTCTGGTAAAAGATTATTGCCCAATAAATAAACATAACTCTCAGAATTCATTTTGCCCTGCACAAAAACTATTGGAGTAGTTCCGCCAGTTGCGAAACCTCCCCAGACCATTACTGAGCGACCTCTAAATCTATGCTTTGCGAAAAAAAATTTTTCTTTACGGAGATCATACCAGAAGTAGCGAAAACCATCTGGTCCATCCAAATTAAACTTTTTCTCATCGGAAAAGATAACATCATCGCACTTCTTTTTCCATAGTAATGCATTTTTTGGCAAACTCCACCCTCAGTCTCTTATGAACTTTTGTAAGAGGTGGTCGTGACATACGTTTTCCATAATGAACCGTTTTTTCTTTTTGTAAAACATGTCGAACAGTTCGAACACTGCATCGTAAGTTTAATTCCCGTTTAATTTCCATTGATGTTTGTTTTTGGGAGCAAGCTCGCCTTATTATCATTCTTTTCACATGCACAGAAACAGAAGATGGCCGACCTGTACGTCTTTGCAGTCCATATTTTTCGGGATTTTTAAGAAAATTATAAATAACCGTTCTCGATCTATTCAGCTTTGTCGAAATTTGATGTACAGTAAGTCCTGAACTTTTAAAAGCAACCACTTTCCCTTTCTAAAACTCCGAAAGTTTCGTACCTAGGGCATGACTGAAAAAATAGAATACGACGTTCGCAATCTTTTACTATGCATTTATATCGTCTGGGAGTGCCGTATGCAGAACAAAAAACATGCAAATTTTGCTTTTTAGAACATACAAATAGCATTGTCCTTATAATTTTGTCCATATCACAGGGCTGTCTAAATCCAAAATACATTTTTTGAATATGAATTTCCCATATATTTCCATAAAAACTAATAAAAAATGCTGCATTTACCGTTGGTTTCCAGCCATAAAATTTGCATAATCTTCCGGACAACTGTAACCAAGTTTGGCGATTTTTTCTCTTGTCCTTATAATTTTGACCACCACTGTATCTGGTCTGTTGTTCTTCTACCTCTCCGGAATGGACATTGATACTCCTCGAGTATATTTTCAGTGAAGAAGTTTACTCGTTTCTGAACTATGCTTGAAAATATCTTATATACAGTGTTTAAGAGTGTGATATCTCTCTAATTTTTACAATCAAGCTGGTCTCCTTTCTTGTAAATAGAACAGATAAGCCCATTTTTCCATTCTGTTGGTATTTCATACTTTTCCCGGATCTTACATATCATTGTATGTAATATCTTCATCAGTTACTCTCTGCCAGCTTTTATCAATTCTCCGGGTATTTCATTTTCTCCAGGTGCTTTCCCATTCTTTAACTTTTTCACAACCTCCCGTATCTCTTCTAGTCAATATAAGCTACATGGTATTTTATTTGTTTATCTGCTCCCTTTGTTGTTGTTATCTAAAGCCTCTGATTGTGACATGAATGAAGGCAACTACAATGATTAAAATATGCAAGCATCTTCGTTTCACTGTAACAACAAGTACATGTATTATCTTGCAATCTTACAATTGACTTTTGATATCCAAAGCTGCAGTTCCCAGTAGGATATTCTCTACATATATTAATTGGCATTGTTTTCATTGGAGTCCTCCAAAAAATGCCATATTGTAAAGCCATTGCCATCCATTTGCCTGTTATATCCCAGTGCCTCCAGTGGTTGAGATTATCACTGATTTTGTCTTATAACTTCCATCTGCATTTTCAATGTTTAAAGTGTATGAGATTTTAAAAAAGTGACAATGAATGATAATACTGCTATTATCATTCTTATTAGCAAAATATTACCATATTCTACCATAAAAATTAAAGCAAAACCTCCACTTCTCCAAAATGTTGTAAGCCTAATTCATCTTACCTTTCTGAGTTTGAAAGTTCTTGAAAAAAAATTCATGTATCATGAAATCCTGGCCATTTGTTTCCCAGTGCCATCTACAAGGGTCGTTCAAAAAGTAATGCCTCCTATTTTTTTTCTCCTTTTAATTGTCAAGAAATTCAAATGCAAATACAAAGCTTGAAAACCACAACATTGGTGATTAATTTATCACTTTTCAATATAATATCCGGCCATTTCCACAGTTTTGGTCCACCTTTTAACAAGGGCTTATATTCCATTGTTGTAAAAAGCCTGGTCTTGCTTCCTCAGCTATTGAAGCATGGATGTTTTCACGGCCTCCTCATCTTCAAAGTGAATCCCACGATGAGATTCCTTTAGCGACCCGAACAGATGGAAGTCTGATGGTGCTAGGTCAGGGCTGTATGGGGGATGAGGCAAGATTTCCCATCCAATTTTGACAATCTCTTCAGTGGTGTGACGACTGGTGTGTGGTCTTGCATTGCCATGCAAAAGAAGAACATCCGCCACAGCTTTTGTTGGGCGAACTCACTGAAGATGTGCATTACTCTTTTTGAGGGTTGTGTCGTATTGGACAGAATTTATTGTGTATCCCTGCTCCAAAAAATCAACCATAATCTGCATCCCTGAACACTGTCGCCATAACTTTCCCTGCTGATTGCACAGTTTGAATTTTTTTCTTCCTCTGTGAGTTTGTGTGATGCCATTCCATTGACTGCCTCTTTGATTCAGGTTCAAATAAATGAACCCACGTTTCATCTCTGGTCACAATTTTTTCCGGAAACACTTCTCTCTCCAAGCGCTGCAAGTGTTCGGAGGCTATTGTTTTTCTTGTCTCTTTATTCTGGTCGGTTAACATTCTTGGTACCCACCATGATTTTTTGTACCCCAGTTGTCGAATAATCGTCATCACACTGCCTTTACTGAGGGAGAGAATGCAACACAATTCATCTTTTGTCACCCAGCAGTTACCACAAATGATGCCATTGACTCGCTGAATGTTGCATGGGGTCACTGCAGTCGCCGGCCTTCCTCTCCGCTTTTCGTCAGCCAACAGTGTTTGCCCTACAGCTTCGTTACAGCAACAAACCCATCGTCTAGCAGTGCTGACATCCACTGTTGCATCACCATACACATTTTTCAGCCTTTCTTGAATGCGAATGGGCATTTCACCTTCCGCATTCAAGAATTCAATCACAGAACGCTGTCTAATGCGAACATCAATGTCAGCCTTTTGCAAGCGGATGCAGTGCTACTAGTTGTTGCAGGAAGTTGCTACTGGAGTGGATTGGAGAAGAAGGTTTGAGAAATTGCGCAAAATTCAAATTTTTCACTTAACTAACTTACTTAAGGAGAAAAAAAATAGGAGGCACTACTTATTGACTACCCTCGTATTTAGAAGTCTTAAATGTTTTTATTTATGGAACTTTTAATAAATATTAGAAGTAAATTTATAAATGTTGAAATAATGAATTTGATGATTCTTTTTTTATCAACAGGAAAGAAATATAAAGATGGCAAAGAAACTTGGGGTTATGTTGAAATCCGACCTGACGCCAATATGTTTTGGTGGTTATATTACTCCAATAGTAATGCCAGTTATCAAGAACAGCCCCTTATTATGTGGCTACAGGTAGGCTTTATTTACCTATAATATGTTTTTACTTTATATTAGCAAATATTATAATCGTTACCATTCAGGACTTGATCTCAGTTGAGGAATTGTAAACTATTAAATAAATAAATAAATAGATTGTTCCTTTTTTAATTTCTGGAGGTGCCACACACTTTCTGATAAATAAATAAATAATTGGAATGCTTCGCAGAATTATATCAAAGACATTTACATCAGAAGTGTTAAGTAATTCCTGACACACAATTTAATGTAGACACAGATGAGTGTTATAAAATGTAGATACGGATGGTATTGCTAGGTTTTGCTTTGGGCACCTGGGCAAGATTTCACAGTGGCTGCCAATAATAGAAATTTGATATTTATTTCATTAAAATTATTTTTTGTTTTTGTTTTTTTGCATTTAGTTAATAAAGAAATAGGAACAACATTTAAAAATTTCATTGAAAATATTCTTTTCTATTGTCCAATTTGACACCCATGAAGACTTCATCACTTGCCGGACTCCCAAGCTACTTAATTCATTTTAAATTATAAACAAACAAATAGATTTAAATTATGTTCTTCATATAATGAAAGTAGTTGATAAATAAGGTTGTAGAGGATGGTTTGATGGCTTTATAAGTGAATATTAACTTTTTGTTGTCAATGGTAAATTTATTTGAGTTGGTTTTTATTTCTTTTTATAATTGATGGAACTTATTGTTAATTAAGAAACAGTCTTTGATAATGAATATAATGGTTTATAAGAATGTATCATCATTATTTTTATGTTTAGGGAGGACCAGGAGCATCCTCTACAGGATATGGAAATTTTATGGAAATTGGTCCATTGACTGTTGACTTACAGCCTAGGAATACAACTTGGGTAATATGGTTGTTTATTTCTTATTAAATTTTCTTTTTACTTCGTTTAACATGGACTTGAATGGATTTGAATAATGTCACATTCAAATAAAACTACAAAACAATGTTTAGCGTTTTCTAGAACTCCATACTAATTTTTGTTTGTTTCATTTAAAAGAATAGAAAAAGTTGCTCGAATGGTACTTTTTAATAAATATTTCTTTCATATTACTTTTATCGCTATTGTTTTTAATAGACTGGAGATTAGCTTTTTCTCATAATCTGGATGTTATAACAAATTTTTGTTTTTATGTGAAGTGGTCTTTTCCTATGTATCATTTGAAAAAAAAAAACATAAAATGTTTTGATATTCACCTTATTCTATAAGTAAGAAAATTGGTTTCATCTTCTCAACATACTTACAGTAGCATTTGTAAAGATCCTAAGCTAACCCACAAAACTTAACTGCAATATGTGCTGTCGGGTGCATTTCCAACGTCACATTGCAAAGTAGTGCTTTCCTACATTGCTCGGCAATAGGGTAAACTTCCATTCAAGCGTGGGGCATGCGGGGAAGCATCGGGCAGCTAACGTGACATTGGGAATGCCACCCACAGTTCAATTTGTCCTTGTGCGTTTTCATATAATAACCATAGCCAGTAGGGCAGGCCCATAGCCAGAACTAGGTTTAAGGGGGGGGGGTGGCACAAATATTTTCCTTTAGTTTTTTCCTTTATCCATATATCTTTACACATAAAAAAAAATAGGTGTAACACACCTATTTTTGATATACATTTATTTCGGTTTAGATAATTGTAATCACAGAGAATATAATATTAGAAGGAATATATTTTTTCATTGTAAGTGAAGATAAAAATGTATTTCCCTTCCACGTTTTTAATTATAAATGGCTACTGGTTTTACAAACTTTTATTTGCCATAACGGATGTGGAACTATAAAGATATAAGAGAAAAATAAGTAAAAGTTAAATTGTTAAGAATAAAAAACATGATTAAAAAAAGTTTTTGTTTACCTTTTTGAAAAAAATAAATTTCAATGGGTACTACAATAAAAAATCTTAAGATAAAAATGGATGTACGAATTTTAAGTATTTTTGTGATAATGATAAGTAAAAATAGTAATTTGAATTTTGACAGTATAGGGACTACAAGGTTCCCTTGTAACCCTCTCTGTTTACTGCTGTTGATTTTTTTTTTAGTACTGTTTCAATGTTTATGCTTTCTGTGCGTTTCCCCTCAAACAACAAGAAAACTTTGATGGGTCATTGAAAGCCTTTGAGGCTATCAGTGGAAAAAGTTGGCTCACAGGTGGCAGTGTTGCAGCCACAAAGTTTTCTACAGTAGCCAGAAGCTCGACTTGCAGTAATCTCAAGATTACCCATATGCTAATCTAGCCACCGAACTTTTCTGTAGATGATAGGAAGATTAACAGTACATAAGTTTCCTTCTTAATATCTCTTCAGCATTTATGTTAATATTAAATGGACTCGAGTTGAATTTTTTCTCAAGTTTTTAAGCATATTATTGTCTTTGTAATTATTTAACAGAAGAGAAAAGAATCTTCCAGTCGACCATCAAGGCATTAAATTTTATTTTTATCATTATTTTGTTTATATTTTTTTTACAAATATTCATTTCATTAATGCCCCCATTTTTAGTTTGTTTTGATGTCACTTTGCACAATTGTTCAGCATTTTCCTAGAAAATATCATTCACAGTATATTTGTAAATTTCATTTGTTTTTCCTTTGGATAACTTGCCTGAAATAAAACTGATTCAACTAGAAAAAGTAGTATTTGGTCTCCATGGAAACGTAATCAGATAGGCAAACTTTTTTATCATTAGTCTCATATAAGAAATCCTTATATTTACTGTAAATTGGAAATTTCTGTCCATAAGCAAACATAGACTGATTGTTTATTCAGTTTTCTTTGAATAACACACTCACACAATAAAATGAAGAATATATTGTTTTGTTTTTTGTTTATTTTTTTATTTTTGACATATATGTGTGGCTTCATGATACCTAAAAATATCTATTACTATTTAAATAAAGTAATGTAAGCTTACATTATGTTTTAAGAGTGAATTTGTGGATATGTAGGTCAATTTTAACCGTTTTTTCCCCTTTTTACTTTTTCATAGATTCAGCAGGCTAATGTGCTGTTTGTAGATAGTCCAGTTGGAACAGGGTTCAGTTATGTTACAAATAAATCAGCCTTAGCGACAAATAATTCGCAAATTGCAGATGATTTAGTTACATTTGTGGATGCATTCTTCAAGAAGATTCCTGAGTTTCAAGTAAAATTTTTATTTCATTGCTTGCTTTAATTTTTTTTTAACTTACTTTCCATTCATTCAAGAAGATTATTTACAAGTTATTGGCATTCATCTTTAAACAGGAGATTTTTGTCATTACAGCTTACTGTTTGTCATTTTATAATGATGTCAGTTCAGATATCAGTTGGTCTTATGTTTATGCCTAAATTAAATTCCTAGTTTTTTTTCTTTCTTTTTTTTCTTTTGAAACATCAGTGCATTCATTTTTAAGACAATGTCATTGATAAATAAAGAATATAAAAATTGCAGGCTGCCAGATTTAAATTATGTTGAATAGTGAAATATTAGTTTTTATCATAACATATGAATGATCTGTAGTTTTCAATTGACTTCTGTACATTTTGTCAATGATATTAGCATGATTAAATGCTAACATATCTCTTCTGAAGATATATGAATAACAGAACCATAGACTTTGTGATATCCATTTTTAAAATCTGTGTAGGAAATAGCTGGATGTATGCTGACAGCAATACATAGATAATTGAAAAACTGATATGAATTCCACTGAAGTAAAAGATACGAAGAAATAATGGAGAATGATCTGAGAATTAATGTCTCAATCATTTGCATTAGTCAAAAGACTGTCAAAGGAACATGTAATGGATAAATCTTTCAGGTTCATACTAGTTGGATGTGCTATTATCCATCGTCGTCGTGTAATGAAATGTTTTCTCAAGCTCACTATGACCCCAAAGTTGTCAGACTGTCTGAAGTACAAGTATTGTCAACTAAATATATTTGTCTCCAATAATACATTGCCCATTCTTAGCACATTTCATTGAGGTTGTAGTCTGACAAGAACAGTATATTGAACCAAACACATGGCACATCTACCAAATCTACACTGTGTACTAAAATACATAATGTAGAAAATTTAAAAAATGCTCATTTAACTGAATAATTGAAACTGGCTGCAAAGATTGACTGACTTGAACAGGCAGGGTTTGTTTCAATCCAATAAAATTTGAAGAAAATTTCTTTTATTTAATTTGGAAAGAAAAAAAAATTAATATTTTTTTTTGAATAAAATTAAAACTATATAAAATGCTTATTTGTAGAAAAATATTATTCATATAATATTTCCTTTTTTTTTTTCCCAGAAAATCCCATTTTATATATTTTCTGAATCTTATGGTGGAAAAATGGCAATTTCCTTTGCTTTGGCTCTTCAAAAGGTAATTCTTTTCAATATAAGTTTTAAAGTAAAATATAAATTCTCAGAAAAGTAAATATTTCTGTGAATTTATAGGATCAAATTTAAATTTGAAAAAGATTTTAAACTTATTAATTAGTGAACATAAATTTCTTTACAATATTTATCAGTGATATCTTTGCATTTTAATATAATTATATATGAAATTATTTCCTTGAAATAAAATCTTGGCATTAGAAAGAATATAAAGAAGTAGTATAAGAAATAATTGCTTTCAGGTTGGAATTTTTCTTCCTTTTTTTAAGAACATTTCTTTTCTAAGAAGTGTCAAAAAAAAAACTCTGTTGATTTTAAATGTGGCCTTGGTTTCATTAAGTTTTGAATCCAAATTGTGTCTTATCAAGGAACTATTTAAAGATGGCCAAAAGAATAAATTTTATGAGAATACTATTTTGAACAAACTCATAATTCTTCATAATTTTTTGATAATTTAATAAATTCATTTCGAGATTTTTAGCAATTCATTGTAATTGGCAAATTGTAATTAAAAAAAAAAAAAAATTATTTCTAAAGTTTAAAATTTAAATATTTTCATATTTTCATAACTTTTTTTTTTTCTTTTAATTTAAATGATATAAAAACAAATGTTGCCTTTCCAACTTTTTTACTGTTGCTACTTCTACTTCCTCTTGTTGTGCAAAATATTAGGAGAAGAAATTCACTGAAATTCTAAAGAAATTATCTATAAATCTTTTTAGTAACCAAAAAAATTGAAAAAAAAAACAACTCATCATTTTTTAGGATTTGTTTGTTTGTTTTGTTAATGTAGCAATAGTTTTATTAGTTTTGCTGACAGCTACACTGCTTTGGGGGCTTATTTCCCAGTGGTAATAAGAGAATTTTATTTTCCCTCCAATGATGAAGAAAAATCGTTCCATCAGTCATCCAATACAAATGAGAGATCCTTCATGAGTTACAGCTACTCAGTGTGATAATAAATTCAGTCATCTTGTTCTTATAGTATAATGTTTACATTGGAATGAATTTTGTACATGATTGAATAAGCATGTTGCTACCTTCTTTATTAATAAGAATCGTCAAAAGAATTTTAATTTCAAAATGTGACATGTTAGTCTCAGAAATTGTTAAAATTTCTTTCGTCACTTGAAATCTGTATTACTAAAAAGAAAATTGTGTGCGTCAACAATTGAATTTTGTAAGGGAATTGCCTGGCAACAGAAGTATTGTTGGTTAGTCAATCCTGTCTGCCACAATGGAATTTCTCAAGCTTGTTGCCAGGCAACAAATTTCCGACTGTTACAAATGGATTTCAAAATTATATTGCATGCATTTTTTTTAAAATTTAAACTTTAGTTTTAAGCTATAGTTTACTTGATGTAATTTGTTTTTGTGAATAAATAAAATGTTTTTTTCAGTTCCATATACAAGGCTTCCAGAGCAAAGCGACAGGCAGCCATCTAGTTATTTATTAAAATTTCTTTCCTTACTTGAAATCTGACTATGTTAACATTTATAAGCATGAAATTTATATGAAGTACTTCTTTTTTTATTATTATTATTAGGCTCTTGAATCTGGGAAAATTGCTTGTACCTTCAAAGGTGTAGCCATGGGTGATTCCTGGATTTCTCCAGTAGATACTGTTCTGAGTTGGGGTCCTTATTTATACAGCACAGTAAGTAAATAATTATAATTTAAATCAAAGAAATTTTTAAATACATAAGCAGCTTATTAACAAACAAAATAAAATATTAAATGGTGATTAACATTGACCAGTAGCATTCTAGTAATTACTTTGTGATGTGATTCTTTGAAAGATTTTTCTCATTTAAATGATAGAGGCATTTTTATTAAATATTTACATATTAATATTGAATATGTGACAGACATAAAATTCTTTCGACTACTTCATGACTTACTCTAGAGCAACTTTCATTTGTTCTGTTTCACCTTTCTTCACAAATGTTAATATTGACAGTGTGGAAGTCTTGAGCAGATAGAATTTTTCTATTGCCTAGATTCTAGATGCAATGAATAAGTCAGATCCTAGATGCAATGAGACTTATTGGCATATTTTTTTTTATTTATTTTGGAATTATTATTTTTTTCTTTTTTCTCCTTCCTCCTGTACATAAAGCCTTTGTTCTAAATGGAAACTGACTTCAACAATAGCAAGATTCCCGGACGGATCCAGGATTTTTCAAAGGGGGGTGGGGGGCTAACTTTTCTGAAGGACTGACTATACCTAGAAATGCACGCTAGTTGCCAGCTTTTTATTAGCAATTGAAATCATCATCATGGCAATATTAATGTATTAATGTCTATCAGGCAGCAGCTGCCTTTGGATATCAGATTTTATCCAATCTGTATTCACAGCTAAAGGGAGGGGCTGTAGCCCCCCCCCCCTCCCCGGATCCGCCTATGGCAAGATTCAACAAAGTGTATTTTAGATTTCTATGCATAATATGATTGAGACAACATGGAAGCTATACAGTATGTACATAGAACAGGAATGTAGTGAGACAAGAGGACTTGAGTGTTCTTCACTGTATAAAGCAATATCCTATCTGCAGTGGCGTAGCGAGCATAACTGGCGCCCGGGTCACAATACCTTTTCGGCGCCCCCCCC
>JAFIDM010002131.1:62946163-62959210 GCA_023159025.1 Thereuonema tuberculata
AAAAAAAAAAATATTAAACCCATCGACCCCCTGGAATCTATTTTACTTGTGCAAACTAATAAAGTACAGCACTCGATGTTAATTATTTAATTGGAAATCGAACATTTTATTTTATTCACTTGTTATTAATGAATGAACCAGATAAAAGGGATATGAAAAATGACATTATCATGTGTTTCTTTAAATATCGATATCTGCACAAAGAATGTTTTTTTAATTAAACTTTTTTATACATAAACTATCGACCACTTTGGGAATGACTGATATATCGAATTAGTTAAAAAGATATTATTTATTTTACATATTTATATAATTGTTTTAAAAAACATAGTTTTTAAACAAAGAAAAAAAGTAATATACCAGTATATTCTATATAGGTAGATACATTATATTACATTAATACAATTAATTATTACGTATACATTTTTCTTGCCTTTGATGAAGCAAATTTATCAATTACTTCATCAAAGTCGATCATTTCAAATTTTTCTTTTTCTACACTTAAAAATGTTAGATCATTTTGACGATCTTGTCCCATCGTAGATAAGTAAAAATTAATTTTAATTTGCTGAACGAACGTTCACAGCTAGCAATTGATACTGGAATAGTAAGGAGTATTTGAAGTGCGACTCTCAGGTTTGGAAAAATATCTTCTCCATACGAGATTATAAAGGTAAGAAGCTCTAATGGAGTTTTAGGTTCAATTTCTTTTCTACTGCAAAGTAACATCTTGCAGTCACATATTTTGACAAGGAGTTCTGTTCCATTAAAATCTGTATTATAAAATTCACCCAAATTTTTACAATTCTTTTCAAGATCGTCATCAACATTATCCTTGTTTAATAAATTTTCAATGTCCAGTAAAAATCCAAATTTGGAATTAAGATCACTTAGTCGTGTAAATCGTGTACTACTTTCCTGCTGCAGACGATCAAGAACGCTTTTTATAACGCGAGAAATTTCACTTTCTGCGGAAAGGCCAACATCTCTAGTCAATTCTCCGGACATTTGTCGGCGTCTTCTAACACGGTTTGTTGTATCAATACCCAATTTTTCACAAAGAGACTTGCCTTTTCTATAGCCTCTTCACATATCTCGTCTCGAATTTCTGCAAGTTCAGTCGCTAAGGATTCAAGATCATGGAACGCTTCTCTAAAATTCATTTTAGGATCTTGTAATCTAAGCTGCACACGATCAATTCTCCTCAAGATTTCATGCCAGAAATGGACTAAAGTTATGAAATTAAAATTCAGTGTATTTGCAATAAAATTGTAGCTTCACTTCCGGTATCACTTGTGGTAGTACTATCCTCTGCTAATTTTTCTAATAGTTCTACTATTTCTTCGAGCCCATCGACAATAACGCTAACCGCTTGTGCTCTGGCGCTTCGCCGTGTTTTAGATTCACGTTTAACAGTTTTCTTTAAAGCATTTTTTAATAATTCACATCTTAATGTTGAACGTGAGAAAAAGAGATATACAGTATGTTTTCAATTATTCCAAAACATATTACAACAATTGGATCTTGCTTAGCTGCAGTAACTCCTACTAAATTTAATGAGTGGTTATCTAACTAACTAACTCCATGGCACTACAGCCCATGTAGGGCCTTGGCCTCCTTAACAATATGAGCCCACTCGTTATCACAATTTACAAATTACGCTTATTATTTTTTTCCATAATTCTTTGTTGAACGCCAGATGTGTGACCTGACATCACGGCAGCATTATCATAATATTGTGATCTACAGTTTGATAACGAAATCTGATCGTAATTTAATTTTTCTAAAATTGTATTTTCAATTGAGGCTGCATCTTTAGCATGTATTTCAATAAATCCCAAAAAAGATTCTTTGATAGAAACTTTTCTGTTGATAAAATCAATATCTACATACCTAAAGACTTGCGACATTTGTTCTCGATGATCAATATCAGGAGTCGAATCAAATAAAAGTCCATAATATTTATTTCTTTTGATGTCCCTTATTAGTTGATTTCGAACTGTGGATGCCAGAAGATGAATAAATTCATTTTGAATTTGTGGTGATAGGTATGAGACAGTTCTTGGCATTTCCATAACATTTTTAAGATGATTTACTAGTAGTGGATCAAATTGAGCTACAAGTTTAAGTAAAGATAATAGGTTCCCGACATTTGTACCATCTTGAAGAGCTAGATTTTCAACATGACCACATAGAGAAAGATTTTGAATAATCAGATACTTCATACAAGCTAATATTCGTTGCAATATATTTCGCCACCGTTCTTTTTCGGACTGCATATTTGCTTCTAATGATGCATCGATTCCCGTTTTATTAATTAATCTTCTTTCTGTTTCTTTCCAAGTTATAAACGATTTTCAATGATTTGGACTTTTTTCATGGCTAATCAATTTATCTTTTTTCCTCCATTTATTAAAACCAGATGCTGTTATGAAAGATGATTGTGTAGCGGAATTTGATGTAATAAATAGTAAGCAACAAAAGCAGTATGCTGCATTATTTTTTGGTGAATATAATAACCAAGATCGGTTAATTTCAGTTCCTTCTTCTTCATTACCGACCCGTCGAGAAAACCAAGATTTTGGCATTAGACGATTAGATGATGTTGCTACTGCATTTAGACTGGATTCATTCTGAAATATGCGGGATCCACGAATAATCATTTCTGTGCGAAGTTGGTTCGATATTACTGGAAGATTATTACTGAATTTTAAATAAGCAACGTCTTTTAACTCCAGAACATCCGGAATTACAGTGAGTGTTTCTGTTGCATTTTCTGTACTTTTTAGATATGAGCATGGATTTGGAACTTCTGATATACTTGGGCCCCCATCTACATCATCTTCAGAATCCTGTATTTGTTGTGATGTGATGTTATCGCATAAAAGTTTAGCAATAGGATCTGATTCAGTCTCTGATTTTACTTCTTCATCTTCTGGTGTTTTCTTTTGCAATTTTTTTACTAAATATGATTCCATTATATTTCTTGATATCTGAACTACTTTTTCTTGCTCTAGTTTTCTTTTCCGATTCTGAGAACCGCTAAGTTTTTTCCTGGCATTGACATGGTCTAAATAAAAAAATAACTTTTATTATACACTAAAACTTTAAAAGATTTTAACGTGCGCAATAAAACAATAATAAAAAGAAGTACGCAGCCGCAACTTCTTAAAAATTATTATATATACATTTAAAAGGAACTCCTAGTTTCGATTCTCATTGATTGAATCATTCTCATCGATTCAATAATGAATCTAAACTAATAGTTCCTTTTCAATGTACATAGAATTTTTAACAAGGCACTTCGGCGTACTTCTTTTCTATTATAAAGTATTAATTAAGATATTACTTTTGAACAACGCAACAACAATAAATATAAATTAAATATATGTAATTTAAAACTTAAGAAGCTTACGTTTCGAGTCCCTTGTTCGACTCACTCTGGCGATCCACGAATCCACTGTCAGGTCGAGCTGCTACTGTGCTGCTTGTTTCTCCTCGAAAAACCCATGCAGTGGGGGATGTTCTCATAAACCGACAGTATTTCCTTCTTAAGAAAATCACTCCCCCCCCTTACTAATTACCAGTGCAATCTCCAGAACAGAAGAAAGAACGAACAAACAAAAAAAAATACGTATTTGAAAAAAAAAAATGTAAAGTTGTGGGAACAATGAAAAATCACTCTTTTTGCCAAAAAATAAAATTCATTTAAAAAAATAAACCATTACACCATCTGCCATCAGCTGTGACATTTGCGTACCATTTCGTACCAAAAAATTTAACCCTTTCTAGCTTTTTGTCCATTCAAATAGACGTAAATTTAACCTCAATTTTCACACAATTTGTGTGATTCCTGTCTTAATTAAAATTAAATTAAAACAAATAGAACTTTTTCAAGAGCAGATTGACTATAGTATAAGTCAAACAGTGAAAAAATTAAGCAGTAATTAATTAATTAATTAAGTTAAAAAACTTTTGGACGCAGAAAATCTTGTTTGTCTTGAGGACCATTTGGCGCCCCTCTGCGAGTGGCGCCCGGGGCATGATAGACCCCCTTGCCCCCCCCCCCCTCGCTACGCCACTGCCTATCTGTTGTTAGCCTACTTTTAACCTTTCAACTTCTGGGTGGATCTTCTGAAAACTTAGTATGCATATTTTTTGAGGACTAGGAACAATCTAGTTACATGTCAGATTTTTTTTTCAAATGTCCTGATCAAAAAATTAGTGTGGGGAGATTGTTATCCCATTCTCTTAAACAATGAATATCAAATCCTTTTAGCTTAATCCATTGTGCCTGGTTTGATGTGATTAAAATTATCTGATTTACACACTTTAAGTATGTAATCTGGATTTAATTCATTGTTAAAAGAAAATGAGAAATCTGTAACTGTTTTTATTCAGTAGATGTTATAATTTGAATATACACTCATTAACAAAAAAAAAACGACGCACCTAGAATGATGGAGACAAAAATTGGTGGAGAGGAAGATTATGTACAGAATAGAAAATGATTAAAATTTCAGACAAATTGAATGATTTATTTCAGAGTGACAAAGTAACGAGCTCAATAAGGTGTTGACCCATCTCTACCCGGAATGCAAGCTGCCACACGACGTGGCGTAGAGTGATAAAGCTCCCTGATGGTCTCCTGCGGCATTTCTTGCCAAATTTGCTCCAATTGTCGGGCTAGGTCATCCACATTCCCTGGTGGATGCAATGGCCTTCCCATCATATCCCAGACAAGCTCGATTGGAGAGAGATCTGGGGATCTAGCTGGCCAAGGAAGTGTTTCACAAGCTGCAAGACAGGTCATAGCAACACGTGCCGTATGTGGTCTGGCATTATCTTGCTGAAAAATAAGGCCAGAGTACTGCAAAAGGAAGGGTAGCAAAACAGGTCTCAGAATGTCGTCGACGTACCGCTGTGCTGTAAGTGTGCTGCTAATGACGACCAAAGGGGTCCGGCTATCAAGGGAAATGGCACCCCAGACCATAAATCCTGGTTGAGGGCCTGTGTGGCGTGCAATAGTGAAAGCAGGATTGGCACACTGCCCTGGGCGTTTCCAGACACGTCTGCGACGATCGTCAGGACACAGTTGGAAGCGGGATTCGTCGCTAAACACTATACGTCTCAGTCAGCATCATTCCAACCGGATCGAGCCAAGCACCACTGTAATCTGGCCCGACGGTGTGCAGACATGAGTGGCAGGTGGCGTAGCGGTCGGTACGAGCGTAGATGTCGCTCTCTCAGCCGTCTGTGAACGGTCATGGTGGACACTCGTGTGCGGGTCGCACGTCTGATGGTTGATAACGAGGATTCAGGTGCTGTGACAGCTGATCTGACAATCACTCTGTCCTCCCGCTCTGCTGTGGCCCTAGGTCGATCGCTACCTTCATGACGCTGAAATCTGCCATTGTCCACCCATTCCTGTCAGCATCTTCTAATCATCGCATCACTTCGACCCATGTGACGAGCGATTCTTGATTTGCCCAACCTGCCTCTTTTAATCCAATGATACGACCTCTTTCAAACTCTGACAGTTGCACGTAATGAGCTCGAATCCTGCGGCAAGGCATTTTTTCAGTCGTTGAAAGGTATCCTAACTTGCAATGCAGCAGAAATTTTGACCATCAGATTGAGAATCGCTTCTTATATACACCTGCTGAGTACGCAGTTCCGATGCGCTGTAGCTCTCACTATTCATGCATTGGACACCAAAGTTTAATCATTTGCATGGGCGGTCCCAATGTCTTTGCATACGAAATTTCGTTACAATCGGACAACTCCTTCTAGGTGCGTCTTTTTTTTGATAATGAGTGTAAAATGTAAACTTTGTTTTTGTTGAATGAAATTTTTATAATGCCATTTTAAGTACTTTTAAATTTCTTGTTATTCTTATGGAATCAGACGATTCTTTTTCATCAATTTTTCCAAAGTTAGGTTTTTTAGATCTGTATTTAGAACCCATTGATGATTGTGACATCAAGCTGTTGTCCTGCGTAATTGCTCCTTATTTAGAATTATGTAAAAAAATCAGAATAAGAATTAAACTCGGCCGAAGTATTATGTAAATAAATGGACTTATCTCTCAACTGTGCTACAAAACTGTAAAATAAAGTTAGAAATGCATTTTTAACCAAAAAAACAAAACAAATCATGACTTTCTAAAGTATCTAAGATGCTGAGTTTTTTCTGTAATAATGAAATGAAAATCAGCTGGCTAGTAATATAGCATTATACACAAAGTTTTATTCATTATTCATTAAATTTAAAAAAAAAAAAAGTGAAACAGGAATTCATTGCATTCTGAAATGTTAATTTACTATTTCTAGTAATGTCAATTTACTATGACATTATAACTATTTACTATTTTAAAATGCTTATTATTACAAATTATTTGATTTTTTTTCCCCTCTTATTATTATTCTTGCAGTCAATGATTGATGAAGTGGGACTGAAAGCCATTAATGATGCAACCAATGCAGTGCAAGCAGCTTTTAAAAGTGGCAATTATGAGAAAGCTACAGAGCTCTTTAGTGAAGCTGAAGCTATTGTTGAAAAGGTAAAAAGAACGGGTTTTTTGTCTACTATAAAATGATTTCAAATGTCTTGTCTCATTTTTTTGTATTGAATAAACATAGAATGTGATCATTTATTTATTTGCTCAATATTTGACATTGATTTACCAGTATGACCAGTTATCAGCCAGACTTACCTTTGCTGTCCCTGAAGTGTCACCCTTTAACTTTGTCATGCGCACTGAACTAGGGTAAATCAAGGGTAAATCTGATTGATGATACCTAATAAGGCAGAAACAGCTGTCCCAGATTTCCAAGATGATAGCTCAGGGTGCTGGAACCTTATATTTAATTTGCTAGCATTTGGTGTTTTTTATTTTTTACACTTTTATAATTATTGACTGTGAATAATCACTCAGATTATGAGTTCTGTTAATATGCTGTTTTAGGTTTCTTTAAAAATATCTTGTTCACTGAAGCTAGGGTTCCATAGGAGCTGCATGAGTCAGGTGGATAGATGAACTTGTAGTCTACCTCCAGGCGCGGTTGTACGCAGAAATGGGGGGGCGCGCAACCGCCTTGTGGATGTAGCTTTTGTAGTTGCTTCAGCCCAAGGTAAAGAGGGTGATATGCTTATTTCCCACACTTCAATGGACTCCTTCACTGAGGCAGTAATATTTTTCTTAAAGAGAACAATCAGAAAGAAAAACCTTAATTGGTTTACTATGTGATAGGCCCAAAAATAAGAAAAGTAACATCATTTTTAGAAGTAGGAATACAGAAGGTTATTTTAATAATTTAATTTCAAGGCATCTTTGAAAGGACGAACTAAAATTTCATGCATTTTTTTCGGTTAAATAGAAGACAGAAATTAAATTAGGAAAATCAGAAAAAAATTCACAAAGATCATAAATGAAATGGTTATTTTTATTCTTCTGCCATCTCCAAATATAAAAAAATCCAGATGCAATAGAAATTATTTATTTATTTATTTATTTATTTATTTATTTTAATTTATTTATTTATTTTCAAAATAAGGCTTTCTTTATGTAACTTTCAAATGTAAATGATATTCATCAATTTCAGAGGAAGGGAATTTAACTTTAATTGAAAACGTTATACATTAAAACATTATTTCAAATGAAATTTATGAAATTTAGCCACGTATTAGAAACAAATATTTTAAAATATATTGAATCCAAAGCTACAATGAAATAATTTTAGAATCTTCATTATCAGTTCTTTTTAATTATTTGTTTTCTTTTAATATTCCAGTATTATTCAGTTTTCATGTTTAACTTGTAATTAAATTAAAAATAAAAAGTTTTGTTGTGTTATTTCATTATAACAGTAAAAAAAAAAAACGTTTCTCAAACATAAATTCATCTTCTAATTAAATTGTCATAAATATTAACTTAGTCAAATATTTTCGAAATAATAAGTTTAAAAAAGATTAGAATAATAATACATTATTTATATCAATAAAGACGATCTATATTTTAATTGAATACCCTTATTTGTATAAATTTAGGTAATAGATGTCAACTTGTTTTGAATACAAATAATAAATACAAGATCTATTTCGATATTTTGGCTACAGCTAGAGAAACTAGATCCTGTAGTTACTTGCAGTCGTGAAGACTAGTCCTCCAGAGTGCCAGGGCAGAACTTCATTTGTGATTGTGAGGAGAAAAGCTTAAGTATCCTTAATTACAACAAAAGCCTGCCTACTGCCCCCATTGGAAACTCAATGCCAGTGGCTGTATGGGGTGGAAGGAGCTGTAATTACGGCCAAACCCGCCCAACTCTTGCAGTTCCTATGGAACCCCTCCTTGACAGTATTGAATTTGATGAAAATTCTAAAATATTAGTATTAGAATTTTTCTTTAGAACTATATAACTATTTTAAGTTAAAATAAATCTCATTAAACCATGTTTTCTATTTTTTGCAGTATACCAATAATGTCAACTTTTACAACATATTAAATAAAAACAGTCTTTTGACAAAAACAATCACAAAGACATTCAGCAAAAAGTATGTTGGTGAGTAAATTTCATTTATTTCTATTTAATCTGTAGATTTTTTTTTAGTGCTACAGAATCTTTATTCAGTTATCTAATTAAGGCAAAAACTTTTGAGCAGAAACAAAGCAGAGGAGATATGTTTAAGCATTAAACTAGTATTATTCTTTAAAAAAGGTATAAAAAAATTCTTTGGTTTTCAGGACTTAATCATTTAATACTTGAATATAAACCTTATTTATATACTGCACGTGAAGAAAAGATTGGTTTTTCAATACAGTGGCTTTTCATTGTTCTGAATTTTTCTACATTAAATTTTAGAGGAACGGAAGTAATGATCGCATCCTGCCACTTCAATAACTGTAGTGAGCATTTTTAAATTCTAAATTTAATATACAAGATCTGCCAATTAACTCCTTACCCTTAATCGGTGTGGTGCTCATTCAGTTATGTTGAATAATATTGAGTAACAATGTTATTTATATTGTTATGCCATTTCTGTAGTATTTTAAATATAAAATTATACTTTAAGCAATTCTGTATAACAGCTGAATACAATAAGCTACAGATGGTTAATTAAGAAGAATATTAAGTTGGGATACACAGATACTATTTTACACTGAAATCTGGTTGTTCTACTAATGGTTGCCAATTTTGATGTCTAGAGTTTTAGATGATGATTCTTTATATATATATATAAAGCTGATTTTGCATCTTTTTAGGCTTCTGATACCGTGAAGCCTTATATCCCTGGTTTATCTGTCTGTGGACAAGTATCAACTCAGCAACCATCAGAGCTAGAGACTTGATTTGGGTGTCGTTCAAAAAGTCTTGCGAAGAGTAGTTCAGAGCCGTAGCGTTTGTGTGTCTAGCTGGTCGGGCTCCAAGGTAGCGATAGCGATTAGTAAACCAATCACAATGCTTCGCAACGGCTTCTGATATGTGAAAGAAGAAATATTATTCAAAAGTTATTGAATTCAGTCTATTAACAAGGTTTGAGCTAAGAATGACTATTATTCCATATAAATAGTGATTTTTTCTGTATTTTACTTAATATAGTAGGAGCTACTTGCATCTCTTTTTTTAAATCATTTTTAGGAATTCAGTGTATTAAGAAGGTTTGAGTTAAGAATGACAATTATTCCTTATAAATAGGGGTGGGTAAGATAGCATGGGGTACCAAACAGACTCGCGCGTGCATTTTGAAGCCAGGGTGATCGAGTCACCTTTACATTAGAATAGACTGCGTCAAGACACGTTCCATAAATGGTAGGTATGGAATCAGAAGCTGTTGCGAAGCATTGTGATTGGTTTACTAATTGCTATCGCTACCTTATTTGTTGAAACTAACTTACCATTTAAGATTTTGATTAAAACATAAATGGAATAAATTAAGACAAAAATAGATGATGCAATTAGATTTTTTTTTTTTTTTTTGTCATTTTAATAGTAAAAAATTATATAATATTTCTACTCAACTTATATACAGGATGTTAATGAATACATGCAACAAACTTCTACAGTGTATAGGGTTGTGAACATGGATCCATAAAAGTACTGATTCCCTTTTGTGTTGCATTTTATTCATATAAATAGTTTGAATAGTTTGGCATGTTTTACTTAATGCAGGGCAGTAAATTGTTGCATACGCTATTTTTGTCGATAGCACAACACATGATGATCAGATGCAATCAGTAAGTATTATGTCACTCCCTTTTGCCTGTCATTGTTTATTGAAGTTCTATTCAAAGACAAAATGACCAGATTAGGTTTGCTGAGTACGCTGACATAATGTTAATTTAAGCTCAATGTAATGGCAGAATAGCTTGTCAACCTTATGAAGAGCATTTTCCAAATCGTTGAACTCTCTCTTACACTACTTTCGACAGTTGAACAGCAGCTAAGGGAAACAAGCACCTGTATAGTTAACAGGATCAACTGCAGGGCTGGTAGGACCTTTGTAACCCAGGATTTGAAGAAAAGCCAGGTATAAGTACCCAAGCCGTTGCACAAAGTCAGAAATCACATGAGCATCTGACAGTTCTAAAGGATGAGCTCCATTCCTATCACAGTCAGAGGTTCAAGCATTGGGTCAAGCTGATTTTGCACCATATTCATTTTCTGTCGCTGATATTCCAGCAAAGGGTAGACATTAACATATGAGCTGGTGCAGTGGCGGATCCGGGGGGGGGGGGGGGAACAGGCCTTTTTAAAAATGCAGTAAGAAAAGGAAGGAAGAGGGAAGAAAAAAGGTACTATGCCCTCCTTAAATAAATAAAAACAAAAATACTAGTTTATTA
This sequence comes from Thereuonema tuberculata, assembly GCA_023159025.1. Classification (NCBI taxonomy): domain Eukaryota; kingdom Metazoa; phylum Arthropoda; class Chilopoda; order Scutigeromorpha; family Scutigeridae; genus Thereuonema; species Thereuonema tuberculata. Next base: position 62,957,004 of record JAFIDM010002131.1, read on the forward strand.
TTCAAGGAAGAAATGCAGCATTTTGATTATTTCTGCCTATTGAGGTTGACATAAGTATTTGACAACCCCCCCCCATGGGTCCGGGCTAGATCCGCCACTGCCGTCATCGGATAACTTCTGCCAACCAGGCTCACCGGTGATATTGACATCTCTCAACAAAATGTCATCGGCAATTCGTCAACAGAAGTGGTTTCAACATGACTGTACACCAGCACACTTTTCAATCGCTGTCCAATCCACGTAACATAAAATTTGGTGCAGGATGAATTGGCAGAGGTGTACCAGAAGCATGACCTCCACACTTACCAGATTTGACTGCAAGGATTATTTCCTGTAGGGCCACAAGAAGAGTTTGGTTTATGAGACACCTGTCGAATCGAGGGAACATTTGATTGCACTTATTCATGCTGCAGGAATACAACATAGGCCAGACATATTTCAGAGGGTGTAACAGAACATGCATTGCATGTGCAACGCTTGCATCAAAATAGGTGGCTGTCACTTCGAGCATCGCTTGTAAACATGATGCAATCAATAACAACAATATCCTCCTGTTAAGCTTACTAACTTTCACGTTATCATTGTTCTGGTATACGTAGCAATCTACTGCCCTACATTAAGTAAAACATGCCAAACTGTTCCAAATTTTGAAGTGAATAAAACAGGTTGTAAAAGGGAATCGGTGTGTTTCTGGACCCATATTCCTTATGTTCATAATCCTATACGGCCTAGAAGTTTGTTGCATGTATTCATTTACATCCTATATGTCAATTACTAGCACAGTAGAAATAGTGATGAAACTAAATCATATTTGCAGTAATATGTAGGAACATATTCATTTTTATCAGGAAGGAACTGTTTTGGAATTGAGCCTTTTTTCTGCATGAAAGCAAGCAGTTTTTATAGTCGTTTCAAGTTCTTTTACTGATAAATTTCGGTATTGTGCAGTTCTAAAAAATGCATGTATTGAACTTGTGCTATCCTATCGAGAGAAGCCATAATATAATAACAAATGCAAGTACATTAATTTCTCTTGATTGTTTTTGTTTGTTTGTTTTTTATTTTTATTTCATTGTAAAAATTCTTTTTGGGTGTTCCTTTTTTTTTTTTTTTTTAATAGAGAAACTGCGATGTTTTGGAATGATTGCTTGCTGTTTATTGTTAATAAGAATACCCAATGGATACAGAAGCTGGTATTCATAGAATCAGAAAAAGAAAATTAGGAAGATAAAATAAAACAAATTGCTAAAAAATTAAGAAAATAAAATAAATTAGCTCAGCTGAAAGTAAACCATAAAGTAACTTGCAGTACTTGCCCTTTCCTTCTTTCTCCAGTAATAATTATGAAAGTGAAGGAACTGAAAATAAATTTGGTTTGAGTTGACTTAACTTTATATAATCATTACTGAATCAATACAATTTGTAGAAATATTTTGCATTAGCGGTATATCAATTGAAGAAATAAATTGAATGGTCAAACGATATAATTTCAATACTCTCTATATGATGACAGTTATGATTGAAATGTGGCTGCAAGGTTATTGCTGTTAGTAATCCAGAATTTGCAAATTTTATAAAAGTTTGGATTTTAAATAAAAAACAAAACAAAACAGAATGGCGCAGCTTAGCCACAGATGCTTTTGCACCATTAAACTCTACTCGCCAACCAGCCAACCAAAACAGCATTGATGTAATCAACTTGTTGAAGAACAATATCATAATACAATATAATAATGTAGCCCATTTTTTAATGTATGATTATAGACCAAGTTCAATACCAAAAATATCTGACTGATTGAAACAAATAAAAATAAAATACTAATGATTTACAGCTTTACTTATAATCCTAAACAAAACTGTAGTAAATATGAAAAAGTAATGTATACTTGTCCAAAGGATTTTAAAATTTATGTATTGTTGTTTAAAGGTTACTGAAATGTCAGTTATAGTTCCTTATGGATATTCTTTATCCTATTTTGTCATAATAATTTTATAAAACTTGAGAAGTTTCACTCTCTCCAGTTAGTCATAATAATTTTCAAGTTATCTATTCTAATAATATTAAACCCTTTAAGACAGTGGTGCCCAACCTTTCATAATATGGGGGCCAAACTTTACTGTGAATTTTGCGGGCCACAACGTATTAAATTTAAACGTTAAATCTGTTCAACCAACAAAAACGATGCAATCCTATCTGTTCAACCAAC
>JAFIDM010002131.1:62959220-63051401 GCA_023159025.1 Thereuonema tuberculata
TATCTGTTCAACCAACAAAAACGATGCAATCCTATCTGTTCAACCAAAAAAAAAAAAAGGGTTTTTAAACTTGACATACTGGTATTATAAAGGAAAACGAGCGGGCCACATGTAACACCTTCACGGGCCGGATATGGCCCGCAGGCCGTAGGTTGGGCATCACTGCTTTAAGATGTAGTTAATGAAATAAAATTTTTGCAAACAAGTAAAACTGGATCATGTTCTAGTTTCCACTTTTGAGTATAAATGTGTTCTCAAAATATTACAGAAATAGAATTAGATATGATATGAATTTGTAATTGCTCAAAATGTTAACTTGTTTGTTTTTTCAATGAGTATTACGTCAACTATTAATGTAAAAATTTAGCTAAAAAGGTAATTTAAAAATTTAGCTATTTTTGAAGGTAAAGACAGATTTAAATCTTTACCTTAAAATCAGGTAAACTGTAAAAAATATGTCCTTAATTATATTGTATTATTCTTAAGGTGATCTCTACAGAAGGCATTTGCTTGTTTATGAAGACAGTCCTTTGGATAAACTTATGAATGGAGTTGTTAAAATGAAGCTAAGAGTAATACCAGAGAATGTCACATGGGGAGGTGAGTAACTAAAGTTTTCTATTGTATTTGTTAAAGCCAAGCTAAATAAAGCTTCCAATAAAATAGTTTTAATTTCTTATTATCTAATTTGAAAAGTTGTATGCACCTTTATCTGTATAATTAGAGAAGTCTTGGTGAGACATGATTTTTTCCCCCCTATGTAGTTCATGCTAGGGCCCAAGCTTACTAATTCATTTTTAACATTTAAATCTGTGATAAATTTTAATCCTGTAATTTTAAAAATATCCTAATGATTGACTACAGTCTTGTTATTTTACAATTCTGTATATAGAATTATAATTACACATTTAACAAACATTGAGCAAGCAGAAAAAGTGAATGGGATTTAAAAAAAAAAAAAAAAATCTTCATAGATAAATGTAATCCATAGGTAGATTTTGGCTTAACGTGCGCGCATTTGAACTAGGCTTAATAAAATGATGACTTACAGAACTAAAAACTTTGTTTAAAAAGATATATTAAACACACACACACACACATTAAAAATAATTTATACATAGGACCAATTTCGTCATTTCAAAAATGACATTATCAATTATAAATGTAATCCCATATCAGTTTTATTAGAAGTCGTACCAAAACAATCACAATACATTCCTCTAAACACTGCCTAGGAAGCGTGTGTTTTCATTTCCTTCTCTTGTGTATTATTCTTTTTGCCTTCTTTAAATCACATGATTTGTCTTTCAATGCCTCAGCCACACTTTCCTGTGTTCTTCTTGGTCTGCCTTGTTTCATTTGCTTTTGAACCAATAGTTTAGATAGGATAGTAAGAAAATAGCTATCCCACTATTTTCTAACTTCAAAGAGATTCAGTTCATTTTAACCACTTAGAAGAAACAATTGCCATGGTTTTGGGTATGAAATAAACATAATTACAAAAGAGAAATTCTGCACATTATGGAAACAGTACAAATTATACAAGTTAAATTACTTTACAATCCAAAGTCTTCAACATCTTCTGTGAGCCATTCTCAGGTCAAATTAGGATTTGGTCAAACTTTTTTTATTTGTTCAATAAATCAATATATTCTCTGCCTTCAATACATGATTGAAACTCCCACTATGAAATATTTATTGAATATGAAATCCATTTATCAACAATACCTCTTGCAAATATTAAACAAATCTAACTTTGCATCAGACTGGTATATTTAAGGACTATTGCAAACCAGTTTTGATATCAAAGGAAACTCTGCATTCATTCAACCAGTGGTTTAATTCTGACGTTTACTCCAATGTCACAACAAAGTTGCATGATCTCGTGAGAAGATAAACAAAAGGGAATGTTTCTCAACTGATAAGCTTATTTTGAATTGAATAGCTTTTTTCAACAATAATTTCTCATGTTTCATATATATATAAAAAATAAAAAAATGTCTCTTCAAAAACCAAATCCAATTTTTTTTTAAGACTAGACGGAGCAGAAGTAAATTAACAAAAAGAAAAAAAAATACAAAATTGGCTAAATTAAATGAATAAAAGAAAGGGGCACTTATTGATAGTTAAAATTCTTTAATATTGGGCGAAAGGCAATCTGCACTTTTTTGTTTTTTTTTGCTTCTTATATGATTTGAATTGGGTATCAACTTTTACTAGATACTATAAATATCCATTAATCATCCTTAAGACATATGAAGGTTGACTCATAAGTCATGGCAACTATTTTTTATCTCTCAAAAATGTGCTATCACTGCAAATCGGACATATACATTTGAAAGTGTGAAACATGTAGTACGAAATCTTGCAACCAGATGAGGCATGCGTGCAGGAATTGCTGGGAGGGTAGAAGGAACAAACATGACATTTGAAATCATCGGTTTATTCATGTACAACCTGTTACACATAATGAAACATTACTGGGAAATCATTGTGTTATGCTATACACGTACAACCTGCTTAACATCCTTCAGAGTAGTCTCCCAGGTTGTGCACGGTTTGTTGCCATCGATGGGGAAGACGGAGAATACCATTGACCGCATGCGATTCGTTAATGTGCGCCACCTCATGCCGATGCAGTGATATCCTGTGTGTTGGCAAAGCATTTCCCACGCAACGGCTTCTTCACTTTAGGATTGAGATCAAAGTCACACGGACTAAGATCAGGGGAATACGCATGGGTGTGGCAGGACCTCCCAACCCAATGCTGTAAACAACATTTAACAGTGTCTACTTTGTGAGGTCTAGCATTGTCATGCAAGATTATTGCATTGCCGAAGAGTTCGAGACATTTCTCCCGTACTGCACGACGTAGGTGGTACTGCAAATATGAGGTGTAATACTGGGCTGTTATAGTGTGTCCCTCCTGAACTGAATGACACACCAGAACACCTTGTCTGTTGTATGCCAAAATGATCATCAGCTTCATGGGGATGCACTTTGGTGGACCTTGTGTCCCAGTGGTGACTCAGGATGATTCATTGAACTGTTGTTCAGTTTCAGTTCATAGGCTCATGCCCATGTTTCATCGATTGCAAAGATATGATGCAGCATGGTCGTTTCCTTCACGCAGAAATCTCTGTAGATTGATACAATGCCTCATAGCGAGTCTATTGCTCTACCTCAGGTGATGTGGCACCCACTTGGCAGCAATCTTCCACACATGTAAGTCCTGCTGTAGAATGCAGTGTACCGATGATGCAGGAATACCTGTATGCCGAGCTAATTCCATCACAGTCCAGCGCATGTCTCCCATAAGGCACTGTTTGATCACAGCCAACAGATACATCTTTATGAGCTGACACAGAATGTCCACTGAGAGAAAGATGGACAGTTGAGGCTCTTCCCCGTTTGAAGGCCTTTACACCTTGCTACGGTACAACAGGATAGTGCACGATCACCCAATGCTTCACAAAGCTTGACATGACACTCGTGTTGTGGCCACGGAGAACAGCTATCTTCATGTACGAGCTCTGTTCAACTTTGGTTACATCCATTAAGCACCTCTGTCACCAAAGACTGACATTGGGAGTGTGCACACTGCCACGTATGCCCCATCTAGTTGTAACATTATGTACTACATGTCACGCACTTTCAAACATATCTGATTTTCACTTATTGTACGTTTTCGAGAGATAAAAAATAGTTGCCATTACTTATGAATTGACCATCATATGTATCATGAGGAATCCTTTGAAGGTATTAACACTTCATTTGGAATGGCTAGCTCAGTTCCTCCTTGATCCAAGTCAAAGATCAATGTAAAACACTGATGTACAGAGGGTATATATAGTAATAAATTCAACATGACATACCTCTAAAATAATCTCCTTTTCCCACTATCTACTATGTTTAGTATGTGCACCATGACATCAGATAATCTCTCTGCATATAATTTCCACTGTATAAGACCCCATTGTAGATATATCAAGGGAGTACTTGAACCACTCCTCTTTGTAGCATTCCAAAGACCTTCAATTGTGCTGCAATGCCGATTTCCCAGGTCACAGAAATCCACAAGACTTGTGTCCGGGGACTTGACAGGGATGCTCTGAAAAGATGTGACCATGATCCCAGTTTCTGGTTCTGTGCATTCATAAAAGACTAAGGATGCTCTAGCAATATGGCTAGCAGTTTTATCCTGATGGATGTGAACAGACGTTGCATCACTTCTATAGATAGCCAGGATTTCCCTGATGTAGATTGGCCTCATTATGTTTTCCTGATAATAGGCAGCATTGATTTTTGTATTTCGTGCCACCTGTATTTTTTGTATCTGCAGTTTACCCTTACGACAATATCCAGCAACGGTCAATGAAGCCTTTGGGAAACAGTCATTGCATTGATGGATGAAGTCACACTGTCCCTTCTCTGCTACTGGCTAGGATGTTATGGCCTGTAATTTACCATAGCCATTGAGATAAATCCATACTTCATCCAAGATTGTCACAAACTTTTGTTTGTCACAAGCAAAAATATCTTTTTTTGACTATTCATTTTTCGCTCGACTCAATGTGTTGCAGAAGGTCCTTCTACCTTGTGAATCATCTTTACTCCCAGACATTTTGGATGGCCTTAGGAATGTGGCTGTGAAATTCCACACATTTTAGCAATACATTTTGAATCGGAGTTTTCCTGGAAGGCCATGCATTGAATCTATGTTAACACCGACGACGTTACCTTAGAGCATTGTCACTTCCAATAGGTACTGGTTGGTGATTTCTTGTTGATTGGCCTTGACAACTTAGAAATGCCACACTTATTGACTGATCAATAAGTTTTATAATACTGTTTTATAATCTCCATGTAACTTTGTATAGAAAAGGGCTGTAAAAAAGCATTTAATTTAGGAGCCATGTCAATGAAACTAATACATTAAAACATTATAGGAATGTACAGGAATGCTGTTCTGTGGATAGCTGTCTTGTTCAAATTCAGTTATCACACAGAATGGCTAGCACTAAGTCGAATTCATTATTATATCAACCCTCTGTAATATGTTATTAATATCTGTTACTTTATCCTTTGTTATCCATCCTTCCGTTGCTTTTAGATTTCCTGTATAACTTACTAGATCCTTAACTAAGATCATCAAAGTTTTAATTTTCCCCCATCATTTCTCAGATCTCTTACTCTTTTGTTCGCTGTGCAGGCACAGCCTATCATGTGAGTGATACAATTGAACCAGAGTTCAAATTCCTGTATAGACTTTCAATGACATGTGCTCAAATAAATACTAACATACAAATGCAATCAAAGAAACAAAAAACGAAGAAAAGCTTATTCTAATATTCATTGAGAATTAAAAATAAATTGACTGAACTTCTGTTGCTGGATATTATGTTTTTTCCTGGTTCTTAATTACATTGTTAGAAGACTTTGTTGTTTCAGGACAGTGTAAAAAACTTGGCATAGTGAACTTGCTGTGTTGCCTGAGAACAGTTACTGCTAAGACTGTTGATGCCACGATCTGTATTTTTCTGTCCTTATTGGCATCTTTATTACATTTTTCCATCTAAATATGGAATTCGGGCAATATAAATATTAAACAATAAAAAAAATGAATATTGTACATTATTTGTTCCCACCAACCTTTTCTTTACTTGGATTCATTCTTGAATGACACTGCAACCTATTGATAAAGTTAAGAAAAGATCTCACAAACAGACTCCACATTCAAGCAACAGAACTTAATATAATATTTATTTGCATGCCCAGAAATGTTTTCATTATCTAATATATTTACTGAGAAAAGCTATATGGATTATTGCAGGCCAGTCAGCAGATGTTTTTGATGCCTTAACCAAAGATTTTATGGTTCCTGTTACTAATGAAGGTAAGATATGAACATTAATTATAATATATAATAGGGGAGAAGAGTTATTGTAGCCTCTTAATGAAGGGAAATGAACTATTTCAACACTTCAAAAGGGGGAATAATAACACAAAATGAAATATATATATATATATATATAAAGCTTATAAAAAGCCTAGAAAATAAAAATAAAGAATAACTGGTCTTCTGCTTACCAGTTTAAACAGTTCAAGAAGTTTAGAACTTTTTTTTTTTATTCTCAACTTAAAAATCTATTAAAATTAGCTTGCCTTCTATTAGATTTAAACAATTTTTATAATTAGAATTAACATTTTAGCTTCAAGTAAGGTTCTTGTATACTTATGGTTTTCAACTACGTTGTTAATATTTGCTTATCAATCCTAAGTAAGACGACATCTATCAAACTTGGGAGGTTCTTTAAAACTCATTATTATTGTAGAAAAAGAATATCAGTATTATTATTTATATTCTTCAGTCTGTTAGAATGGAAAATAATATTTGTTTTTGTTTGTTTGTTTTTGTCTTTTTTTTTTTTTCATTGCTCATTTCAGATCTATAATGTTATATTCATTTATATGATAATTATTGATAGAAACTTTCTTGTTACAAAATTAAATTTTTATTCACAATGTGTAGATGAAAACTATATAAGATATAATGCCTTATAACAAGACTAAACGTGCATGTATTAAAATAAAGAGAAAAATGAAAATATGTGCCCTTACCTGTACAAAAGAATAAACAGGATTAAAATGATGGTGATTAACCGACAGTTTCGGAATACTGAGCGTATTCCATTGCCAGGGTCGACACAAACATATAAAATATAGAAGACATCACAAAACACTTAAGACATCCTAAGTGTTTTATGATGTCTTGTATGTTTGTAAATAGTGATGAATGGGAAACCCTTTTGAGTCAAGCAAAACCCCCAACAGCTTCCCCCAAAAGGCATATGAGGGGAAGAATAATATATTCATGATGAGACAAGTTTTGTGTTTTTGATTCTATATGATAAAATATCTTTTGAGGTAGCGTAAAGCTGCATAAAATTTTGAATTCCACATTTGGTTGTTGTTTTTGTTTTGCTTCTCTTTAGTTTTGAGGGGTCACTTGTCCCATCATAAATATATTATTCTTCCCCTCATACTCTTGGGGTTTTGCCTGCTGGGTAGCCCTAGCTGAGGAGAGCCTAATAAGCATGAAACAGCTGTCCCAGTCTCTCAATTTGACTCAAAAGGCTTCCTCTTCATACAATGCCTTACTTTCTTTTAATAACAGAAAAAATTAGTTCCTCACTATTTGAAGGGAAAAGAGCAAGATATTTTTAAAGATGACGGTTGGGAATTTAGCTAAAACAGTATTGAATTCTACACCTTAACTTAATCTTCTTGGGTATTTCCAGTAGCCACCGTATATTTCATTAGCTAAAATTGTGGTCTTTTGCTCATTTAGCCACTGCCAAGTATAAAACATTGTCTACCAATCTCAAAACTCCAACTTCTGTCACCTTGCTAGTATTATTAACGTTAGACCAGAACAAGAAGAAATTTGCTGCAAATCCACTACAAAGATTCTGTAACTAAGAGTGTAACTGAAATTTGATTCTAGAGATTCCTCCTGAATTCATCTATTGATAATGCAAATGAAATTTTAACAAAAATGAAAAGCATTGATTCATAATTCTACATCCCCCTGAAATTGCCTTTTTTATCGTAATGTTCAGTGGACTACATGCAATACATGGTTAATAAAAATTGCAAAATGCTGTTTTTGTTTTTGATAGAATAACTTACAAGCATTACAGTGCTGACAATGAAGTTTTGACAACTTTAAATACAAAAAAATGATTATAAATAAATGTTCCTCTATGCATCATGTAGTGGGGCTGAGCATGAAGCTCCAAGGGAGTCAATATTGGTGACTGGGAAAGGCATAAGAGAACAAAATAATTTTGCATACAGTTAAATAAACATAGAATCAAGTTTTTAAGAAATTAGCAGAATCATTTGAGTGAGAGATTTTGGGAGGTCATTTTTGAGGAACGTGAGCGGTAGAAACCAAAATAAAAGTAACTATGTTTTAAGTCTGACTATAAATAAGCAAACTAACAAATTTTATGAAAATCTGTCCACTCGTTATAAATAAGCAAACTACCAAATTTTATGAAAATCTGTCCACTCGTTATAAATAAGCAAACTACCAAATTTTATGAAAATCTGTTCACTCGTTTTGGCATGACTTGCTTAATGAGAACAAAGAAGAAAATATTTCAAATGGAATAGGAAGTCTTCACATACTCAGTTTTCTTGAAATGCTTTGAAAGTTGGATTATAATTCTGTGTTGCATTAAAGGAGTTTATGATACATAAGTGAAACATGAGAAAAAGGATGAAAAGTACACATTTTCAAAGGATGCTGTGGAATGTTCCTGATAACACTTCATGTTAGGCTGTTGGCTGATAACACCTCATGTAAATGCTTGTGAAAATGTGCATTTGTCGCTGTTTTCATCTTTCACCTGTAGACATTAAACCCTATATTTATTGCTAAAAGATACTGATGTTTTTTTCCATTTCATCATTTATGTCAAGAAGATAACTGGTCAAGGTTTGAAATCTGGACTAGTTGCAGTAAATTTATTTGTTTTGATTTTCTTTTGATACACTGAGTTCTATAACTTTCCCCACCCTCATGAGCTGTTCATATACTGATAAGTGGCTGCTAACAAGCATAAGCAGTTGCCATGGAATCCACTAACTAATAATAGCTCATTTTATGCCTTAAATTTTTATTTTTGATTTTTCAGCTTTTCAATTCTCAATAAATACATGAATGAATATTTACGAATATTAATGAATATTTTTTTCCAATTTACAGTGATAATTCCCCTACCCCCCCCCCTTTTTTTCCCTTAATAGTAACAATACATCTTTATTCTCTTAATTACCTGAGTTAGGCAAATGTAATGAATAAAGCATGAATCCTACAATTGTTTTTGCTTTGTATTTCAGTTGAACTGGCCTTGAACACAACACGCTTATCTGTAGTGGTGTATAATGGACAGTTAGACTTAATAGTGGATACATTAGGTAAAAATGATTATTTCATAATTTTTTTTTTATACATATCTATAATTTTATTTTGTAGCTTCTGTAAGGTTCTGACATTTCTTTATGAAAAACATACAACAAATTTGAGATTAACAGTGTTATGCTGGATTAAAATTTAACAAAAGTATTTTAATACTAGCGAAAGAATTATGGAACTACTGAGATGAGAGCATGTTTTTTCCCTGCAAATAACATCTGATTACTAGGTTCCTTTTTTTAAAAAAAAAAAAAAAGCTGAATAAATTTAATAAATCTGTATACTTGGAATTTGATTTACAATAAAAGATGATTCACTAGTATTTAAATAATAAAATAATCAGGGGAAAATGGATTTTTCCTAAATTGGGGTTACAGCTTATCAAGTATAATAACACTGTACAGAGATTAAATAATCATTAAGAATGGTAGAATTAAAGCAAAATTCCTTAACAGATAGTTGCATTCCCTTTTCTTTCTATGATTTCAGGAACTGTTTCTTGGATCCAGAATCTGAAGTGGCCAGGTCTTCAGTCCTTCAATCAATCGACACGATCAGCTATTTCTATTCCAAATGATGACACTGCAGCATTTGTGAAATCTTATAAAAATTTTGCACTGTATTGGATTTTGAAAGCTGGTCATATGGTAAAGAATATTTTTTTTTCTCTCTTCTTTTTAATATTTCTATTTACTGATTGAGTGTTAGCACAAATTTCAAAACCAATCAACCATTGAAATATCTCAATACACTTAAATTTCCCAGTGGCTTCAGGAGGAAACAATATTATTCAAACGCTATTACTATTAAAAAATCTAACTTCCAGACCTCTATATAAGCTGCAATTTTTATAATTCCACTCTAATAAAAAAATATAATTAAAATATTATAATTACTTTTCTTACTGTATGTTTTCAATTTTCTTTCCAATTGCTAAGCTCTCTTTTCATACACACATGGGAAAAAATAACTACCAAAGAATATTAGAGATCTAATGTTTGCAGAAAGTTTCAATACTGTATTTAACTGATTATAAGCAGACTTTTTACTTCTTTTTACTAATTCAGAATTGCTCTAGGCTTAAAAATTGATGTTAAAAATATCTCCAGTGATTATTGTAGTCGGGGTAACCATATTTTCAAACTAATAGTCGCAAAATTCACATTTTGGTCCCCTCCCTCACATACACACTATCTCATGACTATATTTATGTATTTTATTCCCTGTAGTCCTCTTACTTAAGAGCATATTTTCAGTTATATATTTACTCCATGATGGGATGAACACTGCCAACTTGAAAAGGAAAGTGATGGCCTATGCAAAACAAAAAAACAAAAAACTGGATTTCTGCTCCAAGGAAAGACATTTTTAATGATTTATGTTTTTTAAAAAGCATTTCATTAAAAATTTAGTCAATAAATTACGATTTTCTAATCCAATGAGTGAGAAAAAGTGGAAAATATTCATGTGATGCACTTTAAAATATATATATCAGGGGCGAAGATTCTGGATGTGCTACATATGCATGTACACACACTGAATCAAAATGCCAAATATTATGTTTTTGCATTTATTCTTGTTAAAGACTTCTCTAATTCTTTGCTGATTTTAACGTGATTTCTAAAATAAAAATGTTTCATGAAAAAAGTTTCAGCTTGTAAAAACTGTGTCCCATTTGCATTAATAATCCATTAATAGCTGGGTTGTGCGATCTCAGATTCTAAATCTTTTGAGTCCTGTAAACTTACATGCACATGAAACAGCAGGTGAAATTATTAGCCTTCCATTGATTTTAATCCAATATGTAATATCCAATTGTAATATGATTGGATCCAAGAAAATATGAACCACAAATACCATTATGTTTTACTATTAAAATATTTTAAACTGTTTGTCTTAGAAAACTTTCAACTTTCATTAAAGAAATCATTAATAGTAGTCGATTGACATTCAGGTCAACCTTCTCTTGTTTGATTGTTGTAAATCTTATTGAAGATAGATAAAGGGTTACAAAGCACTGTTCAAATATTGTAAAATGTCTTCAACTGTTTTTTTTTAAGGGAAATGAGAATGGTAGATATTTTGTCAGCTTCAATTCTTTCAGCTAAGAATTAACTGAAAGATGGTATTGAAATAGACTATTCATTGTTGAAAGAAAAACTGTCAAACTAAGTGCAAGCAGAGATTTCCTCAATAGATCATTTACAAATAAAATTCCAGCAGTGGAAAGCAAAACAACTGAAATTTGTGCAATGGATAAATAATTCCATTTCAAAAGTGCTTCACCAACAGCTTTTAATAATGGTTTGACAAACCAATGGTTTGATCAGTGCATTAGTTTATTTCTTCTTTCTACTATCAAGACTAATAAATACATTTTTTTTTTTTTACAAATACAGTAAAACCTCGATATAGCACTCCTGCTTATAGCGCTATCCCGTTCTTTACGCTCCTTTTATACGGTCCCTGGACGTTTTCTATGTACAATAAAACCTCGATATAGCGCCATCCTGCTTATTACGCTTTTAGGTCACGTTCCCTTGATGAGCGCAATAACTGGGTTTTACTGTATTTTGTTACACCTTATTTAATAGTAAAGATTACGAAATTAATAACTTACATTATATATACATTAAATTCTATTTCATTGGAAAAAATAAAATAACAATAAAATCTTTAAAAAAATACTATATTAGTAACTATTTTGAATTCATTCAGTTACATGACATTACACAGTTCACAATGAAAATGAAACAACAGATGAGCAACCACTTTACATTAGCAACATGAGCAACTACTACTACACATTAAATAAAGTTTTCAATTTCAATTTATCCAGGAAAATTATCTGCCTTGAAAATTATTGATGAATTTATTTTTGTTTTGACCTTTTGTTAACAAATTTTTCCAGAGGCTTGTTAATAATGAAGGTAGTATCAGTGTGTCATAATTTCATTATTTTTCTTCTAGGTTCCTCTTGATGCTGGAGTTACGTCATTGAGACTGCTGACGTTAGTCACTAAGGATGGAAACAAGCCTTGAGAATGCAATTTTTTTTTTTAAATTTCTTTCTTTAGAATCTTTAATTTTTTAAATTATTATAAATATTTTCTATTTTTTTCTGCTTAATTTGCAAGTGGTCTTCCATTTATTTGATTAAAATTTTCAGAGATGATATTTAAACAAACAAATTACGAAGCTATGCTTGGATAATAAATTGTTTCAGAGAATTGTTTATTTCCAGAATTTTCTTTTGTATCTTTATTTTTTCTTTCATTCTGCATTGTTGTATATTTTTAAAAAAGTTTATAATGATACCTTAATTTATAGGGATTATTATTGTTACTGTTGTTGTTATTGATAAAAATAGTTAATTGCTAATCATGACATATTAAATGCAATGCACATTAACTGTAAATAAATATTTAAATAGTTGACAGTATTGATGTAAATAAAAATGTAACATTCAACTTATTTTATTTATAAATACAGTATATGAATTTATGTTATTAAAATAGTTATATCTGCCATGTTAATGCAGCTCTACTTAAATTGTACAAAACTTTTTATGGTAGATTTTGCCATCTTGATTATTTCTTTCATTTGGCTGTATTACAGCTATTTAATTATAAAATTTAATGTGAATCTCTTTGTTTGTTTGTTTTTTTTTTAAACAGAGTGAGAAGAATAATATACAAGATTTACCATATTTAATAAAAGTTTATGAAAGAATTTGAAGCCTATTTTAAATGTTTTATTGTTTTTGTTTTTAAAATAATATAACCAAAAAAAATTCATGATATCTGCTGAATACAGACAGGATCTTCAATTTTGTCATTTTAAGAAAATTATCAAATTTCAGAGATTACAGAAGTTTTTTAATACAACATTGATTAAAAACACATTAAAGGAAGCACAGATGACGACATACTATTAATCAAGAATGCATTGTTACATATCAACAGAGAGTCATTGTTTCATTGCTATTACTTTGAAAATTTTTGTCACATTGACATATAAAGTTCTTCAATTTTTCTTTTTCAAATGCCAGTTCGATCATTGTCTGTAAATATACATGCCACATTTCAACAAAAACTTACAAAAATAAGATGGAAAGAAAAATCTTGGGACAATAGATCTTTCGTTCTTTCTCCTTTAAAATTTCTTGTATATAAAACCTACATAAAAAAAAAAAAGATTTAAACAAATTTCTTCTGTGTGTATCTACTTTGACAGTTTATGATTCGAATATAATATTATAACTTCAGTACATCAATTTGAAGGCAAGACAGGAAGTTCATATGAAATGTGGCGATTTGAAAGGAAACAAGATTCAGCAAAAAAAAAAAGCATGGTGTTGGTCCACCTCTGATCTGGCTACAAGCTGTTACCCGATGTGGCATTGATTGATAACAATTGGCAGATGGTGTTCTGATGGATTTCTCCACACAAAAAGGCCTCCAATTGGCAGGCTAATTCATCGACATTCTGGGATGATCTCAGGCAATGCCCCATTACATCCCAAATGTGCTCAATAGGAGAGAGATCTGGTTGGCTAAGGAAGTGTCACAACTACAAAGACAATCAATGGAGAGGCGTGCCATGTGTGTTTAGGTGTTATCTTGCTGAAAAGTAAGCCCATGGTACTGCAAAAGGAATAGCAACACAACAGGTCATAGAATTTCGTGTTCGCTATGCTGCGAGGGTGCCACGGAGGACTACTAAGGGAGGCCGGCTATCAAACAAAATGGCACAATGTAGCTCTGGCTATTGGATGTGAATTTTTGATCATTTGCATATTCAGTCGAAAGGTTTTTGCATGTGAAGTTTCATTACTATCAGATTATTTTTCAGGATGCATCGATTTTTTTGTCAGAGTATATTTTACACTGAAAAAAAATCCGTAAATTAACTGAAGTAAAAAAATAATAGTCGAAAGGAATATGGTATTTCCAAAAATTAAACTTAAGAAAAAATACCCATTAGAAAATTGCAGGGGGGGGGGAGATGCAAGTGCCTCTTGCCTGTATCCATGCATCAATGGTTAAAAAATGTGTATGTCCTCTCAACCTTAAGCAAGCTGTCACCCTCCTATACATTAACTGGGAATAGACTGTAACATCATAGGAGTACCCAGGAATTTGGGAGGGGTTATGATGGGCTCAACTATTCAACCCAAGAAAAAAAAAAACCAACACATTATGCTTTTTCTGAGATTGGAGGGGAGGAGAAGATTACAAACAAAAACGATGGGTTTCAAACAAAAAAAAAAGATCCAAAATGCTGTTTCTTCTATTTTTCCCGGATATAATGGGGGGGAGGTACAACCCCTTTGTAGTTCACCAATGGTCATGGTTATCCTTTTGACCTGTTGTGGCATTTTGTTCTGAATCATCCTGTTTATTACATAACACAGTTTGATTACTGAGCATTCAGTCTTACTATTGCATTGAAACAGTTTTGTCAGTTTGTATTTGCCTCACGTTAAAAACGGCTAAGACAGATTTCCATCAAATTTGTTACATAGCTTATTAACGTTCCAATTGAAAACATAGGCACAATTTATTTTGGTCTCCATCCTTTCTATCCCTCAAAACTGATTCCTCCCTTAAACATCTATGATACATTTTTCTTTTGAAGATTTAGTACGATACTTATTTATGGTCCAACTTGTAATATGAACATCATTATCTCTCCCCAACCTGGTCTTGAAACAGGCTCCACAGCACTGCATGCTTAGTCTCCACTATATAATGGAAAACTAGGCGTTTATGTACTATTTTAAATATATTTAAAATTAAATATTCCTCATTACATTTTAATTTCTGTGCCCTGGCATACCAAGGGTGGGTTTGGTAGTGGTTAGACCTCCTCCCCCTTCCCCCAAAAGGGAAGAAATTTAGGATTTTGGACCTGTCTTTTTAGTTGGAAAGGTCATCGGTTATTCTATAACCCCATCCGAGATAGGACATGGCATTTTTTTTTTTATTGAACTATGGCCATCATTGTAATCCTTTCCATTCCAAAATCCTGGGTACACCTATGCTTCTGTGCAATTATTAACTGAACTTCTCTTGCTTGAACATTTTTATTGTCTCAAAAAAACTCGCAACAACTCCTTCATCCTAAACTTCTTTAATCAATATTTCAACTTCTTTAGCAGAAGTTTTCTTCAGGAAAAATTACAGTAAGCGTAGAGAAAACCCTAAGATTTTTTCCCTACACTTAAAAAACAGAATTCAAATATAAACAATCGTGGAATTATTCATGAACCGGTCTTTCTTGAACAACAAAACTATTAATACTCATACAATTCTTCCTTAACAATAAAAAACTTATACACTTATAACAATTTATTTACAATTAAATTATAACAATTTCAGTTTTTGTTTCAAAACTTTATTATTTTTTATAATTTTTTCAAAAAATCCGAATGAAATAGGATTCATTTTTAAATTAAAACAGTATTTTACAAAGGTAATGTATTATTCAAAAAAAAGAAAACAAGACAAGATCAACATATTATACAAAATGGGAGTGATTTGGACTGTGGAGGCTTATACATAGGAAGTTCCGGCAGATCTTTTAAAGAACGTTTAAGGGAGCATACTAATTCTTATGAAAACAATAGACCAGAACTGTCGGACTGGGCATATCACGATAAATTTGGCCCATAACCATGATCCAATTATTGATATAATCTATGTATCCCAAGATGAATCCGAAAGATTCATTTTGGAATCTGGTTTTATTAATTTGCATTAACAAAAGTAAAGCGTTAAAAATGAATCCTATTTCATTTGGATTTTTTGAAAAAATTATAAAAAATAAAGTTTTGAAATAAAAATTGAAATTGTTAAAATTGTAACTGTAAATAAATTGCTATAAGTGTATAAGTTTTTTATTGTTAAGGAAGAATTGTATGAGTATTAATAGTTTTGTTCAAGAAAGATTGGTTCGTGAATGATTCCATGATTGTTTATATTTGAATTCTGTTTTTTAAGTGTAGGGAAAAATCTTAGGATTTTCTCTACGCTTACTGTAATTTTTCCTGAAGAAAACTTCTGCTAAAGAAGTTGCAATATTGATCAAAGAAGTTTAGGATGAAGAAGGAGTTGTTGCGAGTTTTTTTGTGTTAAATACAGTAAGGAAGAAGGTTAGTTTTTCATTATTTTTACTGTCTATTTGTACATGCATTACATTAAAACCACTGGAAGAATTTCCACAAAACTTGGTACATAGCTTATTTGTTGTCCAACTTAAAAAAATAGCAGCATGTTTTTTTTTTGGTTTCCCCCCCCCCCTCCCCTCTGTGCTATACGCTGGATAAATGAGCATTTAATCACATATGTAATTAAAGTATACATAAAATAAAGGGTGCCACTATAGCATGCGGTTTACCGGACATTTACACTATAGCGTGCAATAACAATGACACACACTACGTACCCCTTCTTTTATTATATTAGTAATGTATTAGATATGAAATGATGGTGGTCTTCCTGTGATATTTACATTGCTAAATAATTTATATTTATTATCATGAAAAAAAAATGATGATACATAATCAATAATAATAACATACACATAGTATCACATCCTTAATAAATGATTTATATTTAAATTCTTAAACTATATACACTTCGAATATCATTTAGAAATGACACAAATAAATCTGCTGCATCTTTTCTTAGCACTTTTCAGCAAATGTAATCAAGGTGTGATTGAAATAGCTCACTGGTGATGCGTCTCATTTTCTTTAAAATGTGTGTTTTGGCAACCAAACCACTATCGTTCATTCACTTGCCTATTTAAATTTTGCCACTGGGTCCACACAATTTTCTTGATGGTTATATGTAAAATGGGGGTAATCAATGGCATTTAGATTTCCATACTTAGGCCATTCATCCAAATAAATCACTGAACCTGTTTCACATTCGCACTCAATGATGAGTGTCAGTGTTTGTGTCACACTTGCATATAAAAAGATCGACAAGCAGAGCCTTGTTAATAGACCAAAAGCCCATCAATTCTACATCCATGGTTCCTGTTGTTTTGTACATCTGCATCATTATCTTCGGAGAGGGGAGACTTATTGGCATTTAGCAATCTCCTATGATTATATTTCCATTGAACAGCACACATATTTTTGGATGGGTTTAACATATGTGCCATCCATTTACCTTGATGAGAAATGATGGCTCTACACATCTCTTGGCACACAGTACACAAGTTATTTACAATTTTGAAAGACTTTCCTGTAAAGTCACTGTCGTCGTCTTAGGTATTTCCATTATAAAAACGAACCCCAGTTCTAAAATTTCGCCCAAACTGAGATTACAGTGCAATTTACTGGTAATGTCTGTATAATGGAAGAATGAGTTTCATTTCCGAACAGAGCGTGAAGTTTACACCCTTTACGAGGACAGCGAAATACAGGCCTGCTCTCCCACCTCTGTCCTGTCATGTTTACTTTTTTCTTGCATGACACTACCACATCGATGGCAAGGCTCTGCTTCTTGTAGTGCAGTGAGAAGATTGTTTTCACATAAAAATGCAACTGTGGTTTCTTTTGTCAAGATGCTATAAAAATCTTTTAACAGCATTGTAGAGGGTAAAATATATCATACTAATGTTATTGGCTTGAACTTCAGAAGGATATTGATGTTGGGATTCATTGATTGCCTTTCTACAACGTTGGGTAGGGTCTAGGTAGTTAAATAGACTGGTCGGGTCAGGATTGGGAAGGTCATAGACATAGGTGGGGAGGAAGATATACTGAGTGTGCCTGTGCACTCCCTAATGAGAGACAGTCAATAAAACTTTACCAATATTTTAAAAAAAAATAGTATCTGCCACTAATCTTTTATATCTCTTGCATAAGTTTGTATTTTTGCTAATCTGCTTTAGGAGTCTTATGTGCACACCACCATCATTTTTGCCTATAACATGCAACTCAGCTATAACCTATGTGCATTCTGTAGTATCGATGAGCCAATGTTTGCGTGAATTCAACAGTGGATATTGTTTTGCATTGCCACTAATTAATTATAAAGTGGTTTAAAGCAATGGTAAGCAATACATCGGTTATAGTGAACAAGGACCAAATAAAAGTGTCGAATGTGAAACTATCCCCACCGAAAGCAACAAGCTATGATAAGGTGAAAAACATTCAAGAGATCAGAGATACTCTTCACGGACTGGGCCTAGGCCTATTGCAATAACAAAACCACAAAACCTTGTCTTCGATGGGACGCCCGCACATATGGGCAAGGGAAAGGGTATTTCGCCCATCTTCGAATTTTCAATTTCAATGAAAGTATAGAATATTTCTTTTTCTTTTTTTTTCAAGAGAACTAAGAAATAGAAAACTGGTAAATTTTATTATAATTAATTACTTTAGTTTACTTATATTTATTTTACAGAATTTCACAATATAAAGTACAATTTTCATAGACTTTTTTACACTGCCAATAAATTTTCCTTCCCCCCTAGAAAAAATCTTATTGGACCTCATTGTGAGCCACCTTTAGTATTGTAATATCAGCATCATCATCAAGACCATTGCAATAAATCCCATGCCACTAAATAGAACAAAAGAAGATGTGAAGTTGAAAAAGCCCATATCAGTCAAAACTTTTTTTCTCACAGAATCGAAATAGGGGATAAGCAGAGGGCTTTTCAAGAAAATTGGTATAAAAAATACAACTGGTTAGTGTTGCTCTGGACTCAGCCTTCTGTTTTAATTGCTGAATATCTACTTCAAATGAATTGGGGTGAAAGAATATCTTGATCCAGCTTTTATAAGTAAATGTTTCACAAGCTAATGACTTTTTTCAAAGTCATGAAAAGTCAAAAGTTCATC
Source organism: Thereuonema tuberculata (assembly GCA_023159025.1). Lineage (NCBI taxonomy): Eukaryota > Metazoa > Arthropoda > Chilopoda > Scutigeromorpha > Scutigeridae > Thereuonema > Thereuonema tuberculata. The sequence goes on from JAFIDM010002131.1 coordinate 62,978,072, forward strand.
AGCAAAGTTTAGTGTCATGATCGAATCATGAAAAAAGTAAGTCAATTAATGTCCTTCTAGATGAAAGCAATGAGGCTTTTATTTCAAAGCAAGAGCAAACACGCATAAAAATAATGAAGAGTTTGATATAATTTTCTGCATAGCAAAAGGAGGACAGCCCTTAAGGGATCATGATGAATATCAGCATCACATGGAAAATCGTGACAAAAGGCTGCTCTTGGATTTGGTTGGGCTACTTTAAAAGTATGTCCCTGTTTTGAAAGAACATCTTACAAGTGGGCGAAAAACTGCTCTTACTCCAGTCCTCAAAATGACCTTATTTCTTGCCTAAAGAATAAGAAAGAGAAAAACAAGTCTGAGCAATAAGTTTGTGTATATAATTTCAGGTGATCAAGTGACTATGGGAATCATGAACAAATATCTATAGCTGAGAGGCTGAATGATGATAAGAAACAATCAGCAGTTCAGCACTGCATTACCCTTATTGAGGCGGTTAGAACACAAGTGGTGTAAGTCCATATAATGCAGTTTTGAGATAATGAAGGTTAAAGTTAAAAATTAATAGTAAAATCAATGTAAGTGCACAAGGAGATGCTGCCATTTAGTGGCAAAAAAAGATGATTTCATGCTGACACCACTTGTATACGGACAGGTTGGACCATAAGGACTCCAAATATGTGCGTAACTCCGATTTTGTCAAAGCTGGACTTACACCACTTTTGCTCTAACCGCCTATATAAACGACAACAGGTGCACAGTCCACTTTCAACCAAATGGAAAAGATACTTTCTAAATTTGGAATAATGTCTTGTCTGTTTGTTTCAATGGTGCCTCAATTATGTCCGAGGCCAAAGGTACAGTACAGACTTTGTGTAAAGAAAAAAAAAACCCTGCAATAATGTATGTTTGCTGCTATGCCCACTGCCTGAATTTTGTCCTGGTGGATTCTTGCAAAGCAGGAAGTGGGAACAGACTGGCCTCAAATTTCTTCAGCGTTAAATTGCAGCTAATCACACAGTTTTGGAGGAGGTTTGCACAGAACTAGTGCTCTCTATCAAAACACTCAAGGCTTTATCAATGAGCAGATGGGCTTGCCGAACAGAGGCAGTGACTGCAATTAATTTGATGTATTCTGCAAACTCTGTAGGAGATAATGCCAGACAGTAAAGACAGCGAGTAGATAGCAAAAGACAAGGGATTGATATTCCAGCTTAAATCATTTGATTTGGTTGTTTGTCTTTTTTATGATGCACCCTGTCGTTCAGCTTATTATCAAAGTGAGCAAAGAATTTCAAAACCAAGAGTTGAATCTCATTGGAGCTGTTTCCAGAAATAAGGCATTGAGGATAGCTTTAAAGAACAATAGGACAGAAGAATTCAACGAAATATTCTGTGAAGCTGGAGAGGTTTCTAACGAAAGGAATACTGAAATTTCTCCAGTCAATTGGCATAAGTGTCAACTCGCATAGATGAAATACCAAATTCCAACATTATATTGAGCAAGGAACATGAAATAACGTGCTAATTCTCTCTTCTCGGCTTTCTAATTAAAGGACACGACAGAAGATATGATCAAGAAAAGAAGGAGGTTATTATTATCATGGGAAATATACTCAGTTTGGGTGCAAAAAGTGCAGAGCTGGAGGTTTATGCAAGAGTCTTCAGAGTTTTGCCACATGAATTGACTGCTGAGATAAGGTTGCTAAGAGGTAAACCGACAACTCCAAAGGAAAATTCACTGAAAACTCTAAAGGAATAGATCCAATGGTTGATGGAAAATGAGAGGTTGAATATCTATGTTTCATTTCACAGAGATATTAAGGGGTTTGTCACAATTCCAGGGACGAGCTGCATATGTGAACAATCATTCTCCAGAAGTGAAAAAAACAAGTGATCACACAAGTGAAAAACAGATTGAGAACACAAACTTAAGACTAGTTGGAGTCTTTGTTGCTGTCAAGCATTGAGCAGCACTTTCTTTCCTCTAATTGATTTAAATGAAGTTATAGATGAATTCAAGAACATGGCTCCCTTTGAGAAATGATTGTTGTTTTAATTTGTTTAAAATATGTTAAGATGTTTTTCTTCTTTTTTTTATATGTTCTAAAATTTTGTAATTCTAAAATATAAATATAAATAAAATCAGAAACATTTTTTTTCTTTCTAATTTTTACTGCCTTTAACAACCAATAAAATGAGCACATATGAATGTTGTAGTTGCAAGATGTTTGGATCGTAGATTAAATAAGAATTCTTATTTAATCAATGGTTTGGATTACCTTTTGCACACCCATATGAAAAGTTCTGGCTACTCTTATGATAGGGTCCAGATAGTAAAATAGACTGGCCAGGTCAGAATAGCTAAGTAGACCGATCAGGTTAGGGATACTGTGAACCGCACGATAGAGTAGCACCAAAAAAAGTTTTATCTTTAATATTTTGTAAATTTCAGTATTTTTAAGTTTTACAAGACTGTCTGCTGAAGGTGCCCAATCAGCTTTTAGAAATCGCTCTGGTCTTGTTAAAGTTCTTTTCTTTCCTGTGGTCACGTGTCATTGCATACTGCGCACAATGGACTGCGCAGCGTTCGCATATCTGGACACGGCATAAACGTGACGCCATAGTTCTGCATGACGTAAAGTGGAGAGACTGGGAAGTGCAGTTCAGTTGTAAATTCTTTGACGCTCTTTGTTTACTGACTATCCACATTCTTAAATTCGTTTAATCATGGGACGTAAGAAGAAGAAGCAGACGAAGCCGTGGTGTTGGTATCCTTTGTGTAATTCGAAAGCAGCATAGAATTTTAATTTTATTTGGTCGCCAAATAAGATGTAATGGCGCCTATAGTACGATCCGAATTCCCATTTATTTGATCTTGTTTTTTTTTTTTTTGCTTCTATTTAATTTTGATAGTTTCTAACTAAGCTAAAGCGAGTGAAATGTTTTGTAATTAACCTGTAAAATTGGGAGTAATTCATTTCCTAGTTATTTTCTTCCGATTTTTTTTTCTTTAAAGAACTCCAATATCATTGGTGATTTAAGTCCTTTTAAGTTTTAGGCTTATTACATAGCGTTTCTATAACATTTATTCCTCATTAGATAACAGTGTTTACACCATTTAAGAAATTTTAAGCTGGATTTCTTTAGATATATTCTGAAAAATACATCAATTCCACCCCGGAAAGATCTTGATTGGACTTAAAAGGAATACACCGGCGTTTAAGAAATTGCTCGTATCTGATGAAAAGTGAATTTGAAGAAATAATTGTTGATCTCCTTAATTCAGGAACAATTTCCAAAGAATTATTATATTATACAACAAATGCAAGAATTATCGCGTAAATTTAATTCACTAAGAATTATATTTACCACAGAAATAAGTTTTAATAGACTTACTACTTACATTACATAATAGTTTGACCTAGTGTTTGATTAAATCTATGGATGATGGTTCAGGAATAAGAATTAAAAATTCGGCAGCAATAATCTTTATTAAATATTCACAAAGTGATCGGTAAAAACTGTTAATAAATATTGGTTCTAAAATTAATGATAGGCCTACTTATTTGAGCCCAACCAATCGGGTGTATATTTGATGAATCGAAGATATTTGATTAAGAAACATTCTTCACTTGTAATTTAACTTTATGTGCTTATATTTTTTTTTAATTAAAAAAACAAAACAAATACAAATTACGCTACATAAACGTTTATTTGTATTATGTGCGCATGAGCATCAAATGACTTGATTCATTGACCTTGGACAGTAAGAGATTGAGTTTCATAGTTACTGATACCATTTAACAATTAAATGGATTGAAAAAAGTGAAGCCCGAAGTGCTACTGAAGAAAGTTATTAATTTGAGAATATGAAGTTAATTGAGGCATTGATTAGTGATATTTAAGGTACACTTACCTCATTAAAAAAAAAAAAATATAAAGTATAGTTTACCTCAAACTAACTGAATATTGGCCAAGAAAAAAAAACGAAAGATTACATTTTAAAAATTAATTCCAATAAAAATTAAAAATACGTTAAAAAATTGAAGATATGAAGATAAATCCGATGAATATCTTAGTTTTAAAATACAGTGTAAATTCCAATATTCAAATTCTTGGGACAATTCAAAATCGATGTGGAAAGAGTGGGACAAAAGTGAAGGAGTGGAGCAATTAGAAGTAATTATGTTTAGCAAGTGCAGTTTCGGTTCTGTTTCCACATTTCTCTCTAGGAATTATTTAAAAAATTTTGAATGTAATGAAAATTTATATTTAGAGCATTAATAATAAATATATTTATCTGAATATTTTATAGTGGTTACTTTAAATTCATGATAAGTGTTTTTATGAAATATAAATAAAATGAAACAGTTCACACTTTGATAAATTTGCTCATAAATGGAATTGTTGGCAGCATGAATTAAGGGGCTTAGTAGAAACAAGGTAGGGAAAGCGATTAGTAAACCACTCGCAATGCTGCACAACAACGTCTTCTGATAAGAAAATATAATTGATATTGATTTAATTTCCTTATTATTATAAATGTGATTGTTGAGAATGCAATTGTTGCGATTGTTGTGCTTGTTGTAGAGCCGTATTATCAATGTGATTGTTGCACATGCAGAACAAGCAATTGTTGCTAATGAGATTTTAATGATACTTTCCACAGTGATTATAAGTCTTCTGATCCTTATCAGAAGACTAAAAGGAGCATGTTCATAAAAATAGGTAATGTAAGATGTTATTAGATTACATTACATTGCATTGGGCCCGGTAGCCGAGTGGGTAAGGGTGCTTGGCTGCGGGTTGGAGGTAGCAGGTTCGATTCCCGGTCTCGGCGGAGGGCAGGAATTTTTCCACGCTCCTTTCTCCTCCAAACGGGTCCTAGGGCCTACCCAGCCCTCTGTAGAATGGGTACCGGGTTCCTTTCTCGGGAGTTAAAGGCGGGCGGGCGTTGGGCTGACTTCCCGACCTCAACCTAGTCCCGTTGGTCAAGAAACGCCGGGAGCCTTACCTCCCGCGAGCCCTTGGGCCTGCATAGGCCTGTCGTGGCATCCTTTAACTTTTTTAACATTACATTGCATATTGTTTTGCTTTCATTCCCATTTGTAAAACAAAGGCTTATCAAAGAATCCCAGGAGGTTAGTTGAGTTACAGTAAATGGAGAAAAAATTTAGCTTATTGTACACCAAATGTGTAATTTGCTCCTTTTCCTCTAATCCCTTCACTTTTATCATCCAGATGAAGTTGCTCTTAACATGGAGATTTCTTACATATTCCCTTGGTTTGATGTCTTACTACAAATCGTATTGTAAAATGTAGATAGTGAAACTAAAAATATTTACAGTAATAAATAAAAGCAATGAAATGATGCAAGTCTGCAAATAACTTTTGATCTAAAGCAATTAAACAGATGTAGGTACATTTTAACTAAAATGTAAATTGAAAACTACCATTATAAGAGAAAACTGTATTTCTCCTATCTCCTTTTGATTTTTCAATATCTCCAAAAAGAAGAAATAATTGTTTTAAATAAGTTCGTTTCGGTATATATAATTTGATAAGGCATTTAAGGATTCCATTTTTTTTTTTTAATATTTTCCTTAACAAGTTTCTAGGTACTGCAACAGGGAATTTGATGATGAGAAAATTCTCATTCAGCACCAAAAGGCTAAGCACTTTAAATGCCACATTTGCCATAAAAAGTTGTACACTGGTCCTGGTTTAGCAATTCACTGCATGCAGGTAATAGAAAAAATTTTGAATGCAAAGCAATGGGGGAGATTCCTAATGTTTTTAATGAAAGTATGGTTGAAAAAAGTGAGGAATGAAAAGATTCCATTTAATTTAAATAAATAAGTTTAAAGGGGAAAAAAATAATGTATAAATGGGTTAAAAAACTTTCCCTTATGACCTACTATGATCAATTGCATAATGCTTTTAGCAGCCAACTTTTTTAATTTTCGAATTTAACTAAAATTATTAAAAAAACATTACTATGACATGAGGAACAAAAAAATGATACAGCATAAGTCATCTATTAATAACTTCAAAAACAAAAAATATTAATTTCTAGCACCGGGATTCTTCCATTCCTCCTCTGTTTGTAAGGGATGGCATTCCACTATTTGTTACTTAGTGTTTGAATAGTAATGAGTCAAAATTAAGTGATTAAGATATTTTTTTTAATTAAATAGAACAGTTGGGCAAAAATGGAAAGGGTTGATTTTATTCTCTGATGATGTAATTGCTTTGCGAATTTTCATTTAAGTTTGCTAGTTGGAAACTTTTCCTTGTTAGAGGAAGGATAAATGAAGTTCTATGATAATGATCATTGCAGTTGGGGCAGAAATTAGAATCCACCAAAGCTTTTTCAAATAGATGACGAATTATGACAGTTGCCTGTTAACTCAAAACAACTGGAAATATGAGCTATAAAGTTTTAATTCTTGACTAATACTGATTTTTTTTTTTTTTTTTCTAAACAGGTGCACAAAGAAACGATTGATAAAGTACCCAATGCTTTACCAAATCGAAATAACATTGACATTGAGATTTATGGAATGGAAGGAATTCCTGAAGATGATCTGAAGGAGCACGAAAAACTCAAACAAGGTGGTGAAAAATGTAGGTGAATTTGAATTATAATTTTTTAAATTATGGGTGACTTATCCGAACTGATTTTTACTTTAATTATTTTGTTCGAAGTTAACAATAAAGTAATTTTCGTTAGTCTGTTGACTATTAACTTAATATTTTATAAAAATGAGGTAAGCTATAATAGAGATGAAGGTTGTTACAGATAAAAATATTAACATTTGTAAATAGCTATTAAAGTTTACAATTTCAGATAATTTTTTAAATGTTTGGGAACATTGGAACAGATATTTCTGTTTTAGCGCTAGTTTTCAGCCATGGTTACCCAAGTAACAAGTAATCTAGAATCAGAGGGGACTATTCAGAATAGAATTCAATCAGAAAAACCTCTAAAGAAAACTTCTTAAGACATCACCTTTGCTGACTCCGGATAAACTTGACTGACAAGTAATAATCCAGAAACAGCTTTCCTGATGATGTTAATGATGAGAAAATGTTCTAGAATCAGAAATTTTAATATGTGATCTGAATGAAGAACTTGATTGTTTTACTTGATTTTTTTTTTTTTTATTAATTATTCTGTTATGCTTTTTGTTTTATTATAATGCTTCAATAAAACACCTTTGAACTCTGAATTTGGACTAAAGGCTGCTACAGATGTAGCTGCGTGCATGACAACATGCTTGATCAAGCATTTGTACAAGCAAGCACAAATTCCCTTCGCCATCACATGGTGCAAGCATGCTTGAACAGCGTCAGTTTGTGCTTGAGATATGTCGAGTTTGGACCACGATGCTGCACTTGCTTTGGCTATGTATGTCCTGGTTTAAAAAAGAAAAATACGAAAGAAACATGCATGTGGTGTAAAGACTGGTTACTGAAAAGAAAAACCTATTCTCACATTAACTTACTGAGTGAATTGAAAATGTATCCTAATGATTGGCATAATTAATGATTAATGATCGGCCACGCTACCAGGCAAAGATCCAAAGGTATTTAAATGCAGCTGATCACTGAATTGAAAGATTTCGTGTCCATTTTCACTAACTTGAGTAGTTTTAATGCTTACTAAAACATTTTTAAATTATAATCCGACTAAAAAGAAATATTATTATTTAACTTTGTTGTTTAAATTATTAATTTGAGAAAAACTTCTATTTCTTCCCAACTTCCTCACTTTGAAAGGGTGGCTTGTTTGACACAATTTTATTTCGAAATGTCAAACAAATATTAACTCCAGGTATTATCATTGTTGATGTTTTTGAAATATATCCATTTTTAGAAATGATTGGTGTCCTGTTTTCAGTAGATTTAAATTTCCTGTTGTAATTATTCAAAGCTGTTGTCACGAGGTTCCTTCTGCAAGAAGACAGTTATTTGAAAAAGATAATCTTAATTATCAGTAACACAAAGAAAATGCTTTTCTTTATTTTTTAATAAAAATTAATCATGTGTATTCTTAGAAGTCTACAGGAAATAACATTTAAAATGTCTTTCAGTTTCCTTCCCTGTTGAAATGGTGGTAGTCTTCAATTTTCTTCTTCTCCCTTCTGTAATTCGTTCGGATGCTGTTAATCTTCTTCATAACGATATCCTGGTCGGCGTTTGGATCAATTCCTTTATATATTTCTAATAATACATTATAAGCTGCTTCTTTCGTAGCCTTATCATGATAATCTTTTGATTTCATCCGCCAGAGACAAGGATTACTTTGGTAAACCCGAATGAACTCTTCCAATACTTCTCGTTTCCTTTCCGCAGATCATTAGCCATGGTGGAAACTACGGATAGATGCGTCTCAGCCGAGAACCTGAGTCGCAACTGACCTTTGCATGCACAAACGACATACACACTTTCAATTTTGCTTGAGCATGCACGGCTTGTCAATCAATCTTCCAAGCCGCTTATACAATCACAATGCTTGCACAAATTTTCCATACAGACGCTCAAACATGCTTGTGCAAAATGCTTGATCAAGCTCAAGCTTGAAATGCAGTTACCTCTGTAGCAGCCTTAAGGCAAACAAACTAATATGGAATCTTTATTTAGAAATTACTATTTTCCTTATTGTGAACAGTTATCTGGTGTAATTTTAAATGGAGTATCGGCTACATAAATCATGTTAATTTTTCTGTTGAAATGAATATACTGAGGTTATTTAAAAATATAATTATAAATCTGGCTGAAATAAAATTTGTTTAAATTGACAAAAAATTAAAGATTTTTTTTCTCTTTTTCTTTCCTTTTTTTTTTTTTTTATCCTTTTAGTTCCACAAGGTGATAGTGATGAACCAGTGGCCAAAAAACCAAAGCCTGAACCAGGTCTCACTCCACCACTTGGTACAGTGCCTGGGGCACCTGGAGTGCCTCCTGGCCTGGTGCCCAACCATATGATGCCTACCATGCCCAGCCCTTTGCCAGGACCAGTTCATGGAGGAGTACCAGGGATGTTTCCCCCTGGAGGACCAGTCATGCCTGGTATGCCGCCTGCCACTATTTCACCAATGATGGGACCAATGGGGCCAGTACCTCCTATGCAAATGGGACATATGGGGCAGATGCCACCAATGGGTAAGTAGTTGGAATAGATATCATCCAAGTGAGAGGAGGGGTTTTAAAAAACACACACACACATGTATGTATTGAAAATGCATGTCCTTCTCTTAATACTTTTCTACTTTTTTAAGCCTTTTTTTTTTACTACTATTTTTGTTTTTGGTTTTTGATGAAGTATGAGAATTCATTTCCCAATTTACTGTTAAAGAAGCCCTAAAGGTATGGAGAAGAACAATTATTATTACTTTCTTACAAGGGATTTTTTTTTTCCTCTACTAGTTTCATTATTTTTTTTTATATATATATATATGCAATGTTTTTATATCATTTCTTGTACTTTTCTTGCAATGTAACAGTATGTCTTTAAGTGTAGAATAAAACTATCTATACTGAAGTTCACTGTGCACAGCTTGTTTCAGAAAAATTAATGAGTATGGGATCAACTTTTGTAAATAGGTGATAGAAAAGATTCATTTTAAGAATTTGTGTGTGTTCTTACAAAGTGCACACTTTGAATTGTATTGGGTTCAGATTGTCCGATTTAAAATAAAATAAAACCCAAGGCAAAAATAGAAGTCGTCAAAATAAAGTTTGTGAGATTTATTATTTTCTGTGGCTTATTTATATTATCAGATTAATGTAATTTTCAAAAAAAAATAAAAATAAATTAGAATACGGTTAAATAAAATGATGGACAATTTGATGAATTGGATATTATTCCTTATAACTATGAAGCATTATCATAATTTTTCAAATTTCCCGAAATACATCGTCCTGAATTCACCAGAAACAGGTAAGTCTGTTATAGAAAGAAAGATATCGATTTTTGTCTGTTGGCTGCATTTCTTCCAAAGTTTGATCTGATCTACTTTCTCATTGGATATCTTGATAGGGTTTGTCTGAGTTTGTTCTTTTGAAAGATTAGATAATCTGAGTTTGATGTGAAAACTGCTTGTTTGCGAACATTTATTACAATCAAGATAAAAGACTTAAAATTATTATTCTTGTATTGAAAAAGGAGTTTAAGATCTGAGCTAGAAACTTTTGTAATTATATAAAATTTGGAAGGTTAAGCTGTAGAAATCTAAATAGGAAATTTTTGGGAACAGGCTGCTAGACTTTTATTTCTGTAGTTGAAATAGTTTTAAAGCACCTTATTGATCCTTATTTCAGGGTTTTTTATTTTATTGATGTTGGGGGTTTTTTGGAGAAAGTTTGAGGGGTCTGATATAAGTATATATTTCCTGCAATCTCAAAGCTGTTTTGTACTTCAACCATTACATACAATGAACACGTGTCGTTCTAAAATGCTTAAAGCAGTAGAAGTAGGGGAAGTGAGAAATAGCAATGGAAAACTTAGAAAAAGGAGCAGCGTCATTTTTTTATTTACTAACTGTACTTCCAAAAACCAAAATAACTTTTCTATTACTTACAATATTTAAAAATCATATTTTCTCAAGAATTGTTTGCAAACAAAGCTGTGCATAGTTCTTTCAGTGTTACTGCAATGAATTGATGTCATTTTATTTTGCTGCAGTGAGCATTTCTTAAGTGTTCGTAATTTCATTTGATTTTTTTTCTTTCCATTTTTTTTTTTAGGTATGGGTCCACCTTTTATGGGCCATGGGTAAGTACCTCAATTTATTCTGTGATAAACCAGAAATCCTCTTGATAATAACTATCTTACGATAAGCCAGTTATTGCATTTCTTCAGAAGTTTTAAAAGCCACAGTATTACTATGAATAGTTTTACGTTCTTTCCCATGTTAATTGTCCTACTGTCTTTTGTGTCTGGTCTCGCCTTTTCTTTTTGTGAAAATGCAACTTTTTAAGACATGTAAATCTGAAGTTTAGGTTTATTTTCTGCCTTTTTCAATAATATCCAAAAATAATAGATATTATTGAAGTGGTTGCTTTGAAAATCCTTGTACAGTTTTAAGATGTCTTTAGATAGACTCGATATCCAAGCTGGAATATACATGTACGCATGAAGTCCACCAAACTTCTGGTTAAGGATTTGCAGCTTGTCGTGAATCTCATCAAAAAATTTCTGTAATGAGGATATGGGGCTTAGCCAGCGATTATCAGAGGAGTTAAACAGTTTGATTTTGCTGAAACAAAACAGTGTAAAACTGAGATGGTATAAGAAAAAGAACTCCAGATGTGTCTATGCAAGTGAGGGCATAGGTTAACCTTGTCCATAGGTTAGCCTGTATGGGTTCTGAACTCCCACCCTTATTTTGCTATGCATGCGAGACTGTGTCCTAGAAAAGGAGGAACCTGGCAGGAGCATCTTTTCATCTTGGTTGCTGCTGCTGCTATATATATATATATTTTGCTTTTATCATTTTAGCCCCCCCCCCCCCCTCCCCATAAAAGATTATTTGGCTGATCACCTTCTGCTACTTGGGTAGTAAGTTTGGCTAGGACTAACTGCACAGTCTGGGAGGTTTAACTGAAAATCTTGTATCTTCCCTTTCTGTTGGGATATATGGTTATTGTTTATTCCTAGCTTTGACTTAAAAACAATGCAGTTGGTGGAATGGAAATTTTTTTCTTCTTCCTTATGGATACTATAACTTCTAGAAATTCCATCCGTTTGTGTAAATTAGAAACCTAATGAATCTATGTTAATTAGTTGTTTCTGCATCCAAGCATCGGACCTTGAATGATTCAAAAGGAGTTATTATAGAGCCTCATTTAGGTGGAGTAAATGATGAAGAGTTTCTAGAGGACTATTCATCTTAGGGTGTAACTGCTGTAAAATGTTTACATATCTGCTGCAACAATCAAGAAGTCCCAACCTCTTACCATCATCTTGACTTTTGATTCTTCAATACTGTCAACCTCTCATAACTGGTTACCTTCATTGAATGTTCTTTCACATGTCCCTAATCTACTGTGCTGCTTTAACTGCCATTGCTATGACCCCGGGTTTCAGTATTAGAGGCAAGGCCACCTGTCCTTAAGTGTGGAGAGCTTTCTCATGGCACAGAAGCTTTCAAGTCACCTTTAAAATGCATTAATTGCTTCGAAGACCAACCTTCATATGTTCTTGCTCTTCTACGTTGGAAAGAGAAAAAGAGATCTCATTAATACTCTAATTATAATGCTGCAATAATGCCAGGAAAATGATAACAGCACAAATAATAACAAAGATCTTATCATTTATTAAATTAAAGCAGATGTTCTCTATCTCATTCCAGACTTTTACGTATCCACTTATGAGTTGTTCTCAGCTGATGTTAAAAACTTTGCTACTTCCCTGACTTTGTCTCCAATTGAAGCTTCTCATTCACAATCACTGGTATTCCAGCTGTACTAAACTTTTCAGAGAAGAGGCCTTCAGTGCCTGGATTGAAACTTTTTACACGGTCTCATTCACATTCATTTTCTTGTAGTCATAACGGGTATTTCTTTCAGACAATTTTATGAGGATAATATGGATATTATCTGTAGGATTTCTTCTGCATTTGGGCCAAAACCACCATCTCCACACTAACTACAGTTACGTTTATGTTTTCACATTTTAAATTAATTTTTTCGTATTGAAATGTAGAGGACTCTGTTCCAATTTAAATGATACCAAGGCCCCCTTCTCATACCAGTCTGTCTTTGCCTGCAGAATAACTGTCATTTGGGAACCAATTCTATCAAAAGGATGACTCAATGCTGAGCAAACTGTGTGCTGATAGAGAAGGAAGAGGAGTTAGTTTCAAGTGTTCCAACAACTCCTGTTGCATTCTGTACTACTTTAGAGGCTGGCCTTTTGGATGACTACTGAATATTTGTATCTCCTAGAAAATCCTAGTTGATCAACTACCTTGTTCTTTCTTAATGACTGGAAACTTGCATACTCACTCCCCTGTCGGGGAATATACTAAAATCAACACTAGCTATTATTATTGAAGTTCATTACCACCTTGGTGGTTTCAGTACTGGCTCATTGCTCCAACTCATCCACTTATCACCTGAATGTGTTAAAGCTGCTACTTTACACTTTTCTTTCTCTAATAAGAGAAACATATAAAATCCTATTTTTATTGACATATTTGTGTTTGCTTTGAAAATCTGCAAAAACACTGCCTTTGGTTCCGATAGGATACATTGCGAAATGCTACAGCACTTATTGTTAGCAGCAATTCTGACAATATTTAACAAGATATGATCAGAGAACTTATTATAAGCAATTACTATGCCCTTTGATAAATTCAGGAAAGATAGTAACCCAAATTACCGTTCCATTGCATTCTCAAGCTGTCACTGTAAAATATTGGAACACAGTGAATTGCTGCCTGGTCTGGTATCTGGGAATAACAACTTTGCATCTGTGCAATGTGACTTTTGTCAACAAAGATCCTCCATTGATCATCTAATATGTCTGGAAAATACAATCTGTTTTTGTCAAAAGAGAATATTTAATTTCTATCTTCTGTTGATTTAGAAAAAGCTTTGGATCTGGTACTTTGCATTCTCAAAGTTCTTCATAACCATGATCGTCACTTTTATTCAAAATTTTCTTGCTGGCTGTATTTTTCAAGTTGACCTTGGATCTGTTCTTTCATCCCCTCTTCCCATCACGAATTAGGAATACTTCAAGGCTGTGTTTCAAATTTTACTTTCCTCTGTCAAGATCTTAGTGCTTACCTCCAGCCATTCATAACTATATACGTAGATAATTTACAGATTTCCTTCTACTATATGACAACTACGTGTTCAATTGCTAATGGTGATTTGTTTGCGTGACTGACCTACATCAAACTACTTTTCCTTTTCACCATCAAAGATTGAGTGTGTCCCGTTTACTTGCTGTCAAGGGATCTTCCCAGAGCCCAGTCTAACGCTTACTGGCCTCCTAACTCCCTTGTTTATGAGAGCACATTTGGATCAAAGAAACAAGTGCTTCTTCATTATCTGTTTAATAGGTTGGTCAGTTTTTTTTATGGATCTTTCTATTTCCTTGACCTTTAGACTTTTGAATTCCTCACCTTTCTCCAAAGCATACTTAGGTTTACATCAAGTGAATGTGCTTTATTTTAAAGAAATATTTTCTTTGAAAAAAGCATTTCGATTGCTTTTTAGTTTCTGTGCGACTTGAACCCATTTGAATTTTGCATTTCTTGGGTTTGGATATAGAGAGCAATAAAAATTACCTTCGTATGAGTTTAACAACTGTTGGCTGCAGTAACTGGCTTCTCAGTTGTATGCTTAATTTCAAGTGGATTGCTGATATTTATATTCAAAAGTGATTAAGAAGAATTGGGTATTTCTTATTACAAAAGTTGATTGACCCTGGATGGATATTTTGATATATTTTTAGATTTGGTATATTTCTTTAATTTTTATTTTAGGGAAAAAAAAGTACTTTTCATAAATTTCTTTTAATATCAGGACAAGCATTGATGTACAAAGTAAATTGCTTGATTTTGTTAATAAACTCATGCAATTGTTTACAATTCACAAAAATCTGGAAGTAGGAAAAAAAATGATTTTGAAGATGATGTCCCAAAAGCCTGTTTGTTGCTTAAATCCTACTTTATTTTGTTGTTGTTGTTGTTTGTTTACAAAACAAAATGGATCTTTAGCATTACATAATTTATATAAATTTAGTACATTTTATTAGAAGAAATCAAAAATATTGTCTTTTGTAATTATAATTTGGAAATTCCTACAATAATTTTTTATATCATTGTTTTAAAATTAAAATTTAGCTTTTGGATGTTTAATAAGCTGCTGCTGCTTTTTTTTTTTTTTAAAAAAAAAACACACTAAACTATTTTTGTTTAAGAGTATTCTTGGTCTTGTTAATGTCAGTAGTATGGAATTTTTCATTTTTACTTTTGTTTGATTTACTATTAATTATTATTAATATTCTTAATTGACCCAATAATAAGTATCCCCAATGAACAACTTTTTGAAGGATTGCCAGTTTTTAATCTAGATTTAACAGTAAGATTAAGTCTTCAGTGCAGCCGGGAAGTTCCCATACCTCTAATTATGTATTATTATTATTTATTTGGACCATATTTTTTTGATGGTCATGTTAATGGCGAAACTTATTTACATATGTTACAAACATGGTTAATCCCACATGGAACATATGATATGTCTGAGCAGGATGGGGCACCTGCTCACTTCATGAATATTTTCCAGAATGCTGGATTTGTCGTGGTACTCCAGCATCACTAGCTCCATTGAAATGGTCACCCCGAAGTCCTGACCTCACAACGCCTGATTCATTGTGAGGGCTACATGTCTGAACGTCATTATGCTACAAATGAAGAATTGCGCAATGCAGTTGAGGATGCATTTGGAATCATCACACCAAACATGCTCCCAAAAATGTCAATTAGGATGTGGCGGCTTATGAACTTGTGTGTACAACATGATGGCGTACACAGATTCATTGAGCACTTAATGTGTATGTTTGTTTTTTTTAAATATGACTCCCAATTAAGGGATATGGGAATTTCCCAGCCAGATAATACACTGATGGAAAATGAAAAATGAACACCCTGAAGCCATGGCTCCAGGAAAATAAAATTTTATTCACACATTCTATAGGTTGTACACTGTATATGATCATGCCAATGGAGTAATTTACCTATGTAGAGAGGCTACAGTGTGTGTCAAAAGACCACGTCAGTACCCTGTGTTCCACCCTCTAGCAGCAATGCTAGAATTCTCGCATGGAGATGATTACAGAGGTGATGAATGTCATCTCGTGAATGGAGGTCCACTCACATTCAACCTGGTGGGGCAGTTGTTGAAGGTTTCTCACCGGTGTTGCAGACCAGGTCAGACACCATCCAATCGAGCCCCACACATGCTGAATAGGGGACAGATCTGGTGATTGTGCTGGCCAGGGGAGTTGAGAAATGCCTGGAGAGCTCGTTGGGTTACATGAGCGGTGTGGGGGTGGCAATGACATGTTGGAACAGCCCATCTCCCAGATGTTGCATGAATGGCAACAGAACGGTGTTGGATGATGATGTGGATTTACTCTGCACTACTCAATGTTTCCTGTATGACAACCAGAGGCGAACAGCCATTGTAGACAATTGCTCCCCACACCATGATGCCAGGCTATGTATCACTGCCGTATACATTGTGGCAGGTACCGCTCACCTGTAGATGCTGCACATGCAAACGATCATCACTACTCTCATCACTAAACACAGCACTACTCCATTCATCCTTCCAGGTGCTTCTTTCGCAACACCACTGGAGGCGGCCTGCACATTTGCGAGGCGTGAGGGTAAGTCTGGCAAGCAGCATTCATGATCATAGCCCAGCTTCCAGCAAAAGGTTGCAGATGGTCCTAGCTGACACCCCGAATGCAACACTTGTCCTAATCTGTGCTGTGGTCGCCGTGCAATCCGCAATGGCCGCTTGTATGATGCGGCAGTTCTGGCATGCATCTGTGTGCAGCTGCCATCCAGAACCAGGCTGATGAGCATCTACGCCTTCCTCGAACCACCGGCACCAATGTTGATGCACAGTAGACACTTGACGTCCAATGTGTGGAAAGATTCTCCAGAACAATCATCTGGCCTCCTGCAGACCCACAATACGACCTTGCTCATACTCCGTAAACTGCACAAACTGTGCTCGCCTACACCATCCTGACATGTCTACAACATTCACCACCACTTTGATGCATAATACAGTGCTGGAAACAACCGAACACACTTACAGCATGTCAGCAACTGCTAATAACAACAGCCAGTACTCTTTCTAATTCTTCCATAGTGCTGCGCTTTTTATCATCGCATTTACTGCCCTCTACCAGTACCACATGCAAATACAGTGTTTCCCATTCACTTCCTTAGAGATTTTCATTTTTCATTTTTCCAGTGTATAAAAAGTTGTTTGCAGAACCGATTTTGCAAAAAAAAAAAAATCTTTTGTGAATGATAAACCAAATTATTGTCTGTAGTCACAAATATTTATATATTGATCTTATTGAAATTACATCTTGTTAGAACTATAATATTTAAAGTCTTTGCTGCAATAGTATTAATTAGAAAATTATAATTTAATTATTAATTAAAAACATAGCCTTGTTTGATGACTTGATCTGATCAATTTTCAGACTGTTTTGTCTTTCCAAATTTTAGAAAAAAAAATTGTTAAGTTTCCACCTTTAAATTATCTTCGATATTTTTTCTCAGAAAAGATGCTGTTAGCATCATCATAATCATTCGAATCAGAAAGTAGTATTTTTTGCTTTTTTAGTCTGCTGTTTAATAGTTAAGAGAGCATAATAGCATGAAGTTTTTGGAAAAATTTACATTTAATGTTTCTAATCAGGATATTAGAAAAGTAGATTTACTTGCCTTGTTTTTTTCAAAAACTTTCGCTTCAGTCTCGCTTATTTTGCCTCAGTGTGGTAGCTATATAGTAACCCAGGAAGAATGAGCAGCAGCAGTGTTTCCTGGCTGCAGAAAGCATATATTAAATATCCTGCATTTCAAGATCTGTTTGCAGAATTGTTAAGTTTTATTTATCTTATGAATAGAAGTCCCAGCAATAAGCAAAAAAAAGTGCCAAATAATTTTATAAATTATTGAAAATCATTATTAGTTGAAGTTGAGATGGAATAAAAGGTTGCTATTTCTAGGATTCGCAAGATAGTTTGCCATGAATACAGTAATTTTTCTGAAATTTTAATTAAAACAGATAATATGCTTCATTTATCCTTCAACAACAATGTTCCTATGAAACTTCAACTACTTTGAATTATTAAAAAAAAAAAACGAAAAAAAAAAAAAGCTACGTTTATTATTATTATTATTATTATTATTATTATTATATTGATATATGCTACTATTCAAGGGCTTATATAGGATTTTATTTGGGGGAGAGGGAAGTATTAGGAAGCTAATCAACTACCAAAGACAATTTTTTTTTTTTTTTTTTTTTAAATTTTGGAGGGGAGGAGGGACATTATCCCTTCAACTTGCTATAAAGAAAAATAAGGCTAATCTGTACGTTGTTGAGATTAGGGAAGGATGCTAAGGTCTCCCCATATACTCCCATTCTAGTATTTCATATAAGTTTCAATGAAGTGATATGAGTGTTTGTTACAAAGGACATTTGATGAATTGTTGAAGGCAGGAGGAATTGAAGAGATCTTGACTGATTTGTCCGTATTAGGCTAATATAGAGGGGGTAATGTCATTTTAGTCATGTTATAATGATTAAATTATTGTTTTTTCTTATAATTATATATTTCTTTTATATCTTATTATTTTGAGCTTTGTAAATTTACTGAGTTTTTATATGACCTTGTATTTTAATTTCCTTTTGTTTTCTCTTTAATTGCTGTTTTCTTAATTATGGAGTACTCATTTTGACTTGAAAGATCATTCTTTATATTTTATTTTGAAGATTAGTGATTTAGCCAACACTTGCAAATCAAATTTAATTGTGTTGATATTTTAATCAAATAATTCAAAAAAGAGTAAAAGTTTTTTTGTTCTAGACAAGA
Source organism: Thereuonema tuberculata (assembly GCA_023159025.1). Classification (NCBI taxonomy): domain Eukaryota; kingdom Metazoa; phylum Arthropoda; class Chilopoda; order Scutigeromorpha; family Scutigeridae; genus Thereuonema; species Thereuonema tuberculata. Next base: position 62,996,718 of record JAFIDM010002131.1, read on the forward strand.
CAATCTTCAACAATAATAACTATAATTCAGCTTATAGCAATTTATTTGTACCATTGCAGAGGGAGGGAATTTAAAGTTTCAGTTGTTTTCATTTTACATCAGTTCATCAAATTCTGAAAAACACTTTTCTGACCTCAGTTAAAAGATGTAAATTGGTAAACAGAATTTCAAAAAACAAGTTTGCAGTTGTTTGATGAACTTCTAGGAAGACCAGAATATAAAAAATCAAATTTATTTCAGTAGTTATATTACTAATAAAAAATGTTAAGTTAATGTGCCCCACTACAAGCTTTACATGACCCTTGGGGTTGTGGGAGCTAAGGCTCTCGGCATTGGATCAGGTTGTCAGCCCGATGCCCACCCACCTGTAACCCCCAGGGAACCAGGTACCCATTCTACAGAGGGCTGGGTAGACCCTAGGACTTGTTTGGAGGAGAATGGATTGTGGAGAAATCCCTGCCCTTGGCTAAGGCCAGGGGTTAAACCCCACCTCCAACACACGACCAAGCGCCCTTACTCACTTGACTACCGGGTTTACAATAAAAGATTTATTTATTATTTTTAAACCAAAGGGGCTAAAAAAATTTTTTTTTTTTTTTTTTTTCCTCATGAAAATATGTAGTGCTTGTAGTGTGCCAGCTGCAATTAATGTAGGGCAGTGGCAGGAAAGGGATATCCAACTTTGTTCCCCCTTCATAGACAGGCCCATGACAAGAAGAATTGTTTTTAAGGAAGAGTCTGTTATGTTTCATTGAAATGAAACCTTTGTTTCTCACTTTTAATATGAATGAATTTCATGTTGGAGAAAAGTTAACTTATTGGCAACTGATAATTTTTCAACCCTCTAAAATTTCAAACACGTGCAAAATTAAAGGGAAATATCAAAAACTTATTTTTTTTTTTGTAATTACCACTAAAATTACTAAGATTCTTCAATTAGATGGTCCACCCAACTGAATTAACAGTAGTGTTTCTGTTTCAAAGTGATTTTGCAAATCAACGTTTAGATTTGTTGTTTTTGTCATGGGCTTGTTTATGAAGGGAGAACAAAGCTGGATATCAGTTTGCTGCCACTGCCCTACCAGATTTTATACAGGAAAAGAACATCTTGATTACCGTATTTATTTGCATAGTATTCCCCTGCCCCTTGATTTAGCGAACTTAAATTTTAGATTTTATTTTGTTGTGTAATCATTTCCCTTTTTTTTGTTCGAAATCAAATTTTCTTTCATCCTATCATCCTTGTTACCCAATAACTCTTCTAGGCACTCGATTCAGACAATCTGGTGTCCGACTCGGCTAAAACCATAATAGCTTCTGCCTTTGTAATTTACCACACGCTTTTAATCCATTCTTCAAGAATTAGATGCATTTCGACTTGTCTGTAGGGAAAATTGACATAAATATTTTTTGTGATAAATCTTCAGTGATAAAGAAAGATAACAAAAGTTTGAACTACATTATAGAAATGTAAAACAAACAGGATGCAGTCACATAGACAATGCTCCAATAATCAAGGTGGCTTAAAGTTTATATACAGTAGAGTCTCGATAATCTGAGGTATTTGGGGCTGATGGTACCTCGGATTATACAAAAGAAAGAAAGAAAAAAACCTGGAATTTTCAACTAAAACGAGTCAAATTTAATTTATAATAGATATTAAAGTTACAGATACATTAACAATGTTACCTGGTTACACGAAAAGACTCTTGATAAGCATTTACAACTTTAAAAAACTGTCCAAGGTCTTATGGTTCACAGTAGAGCAACACTTTTTAGCAGCGATGTCACGCCATCATCTAAGCAGTAAAATGGAAAACTATCACACTGACCCCTCAAATGACTTCTTGGAATCGTCGCCCTGCGCGACCTTGGACTAGCCTCACCTCGGATTACATGGAAGCTCGGATTACCGGGACTCTACTGTACATGGAAAAACTTACTACATGTTCTTGAACATAAAGCATTCATATTGTAAAGAAAAAAAAAAAACAGGAAAAAATATTATTTACACCAAAAATGTCTTTGCTTCTCCATATTTGACTTTTCTTCCAAGTTTTCACCATGAAATTTTCCTCATAATTTATTACATAATCTTTTCCCAAGAAATTTAAAGAAGGGGAGTGGGAGGGATTTTGAGAGTAAATGCTTCAAAAGAAAGCTCTAAAATGCTCATAAGTTTTAAACAAATGATGGACGTTATTGCAAAGTCATCTATTCAGATAAAGGGGGGAAACAGCATCTAATAGGGAAGGTAGTTCTCCCTAACAGTTACTCACTACATCAATACTCACTGCTATGAATAAGATTATTGATAACACCATCTGGCAGCAAAGCTCATTCTTTGAGCTGATCCAGTCATAGGTCTCGGTGATGGGGAAGACATTCTCCTGTGTGTCATACTAAGGCATCCCAAAAATACTCTATTGGATTAAATTCTTGAGATTCAAACAATGGCCTGAATTTGTTGACCAGGTTACGTCTTTGTGGACAGGCATTATCGTGCATAAAAACAAATTCTGAACTAATTGCACCCCTCATATGGTGAACATAGAGAATTCAGAATCTCTTTGTACCACCGAGCTAAGTTATGAGTCAGCAAAGAGAACTTCAGACCATTAACATCTGCCTAGCTATGATGTTGGCAACTCCACTTCTGAAAATTTATTCTTTTGAGCTATTGTCAGCAGAACAGACAATTTTTATTATAGCTTATGCTCGAATTTTTTTTTTAATTCCTGCTATTGGTAAAAACATACCATTAAGAAATTTCTTTGCAGATGGCTTCCATCAAAAAAAAAAAAAAAAGCTACTTAGTTTTTTAAGTAGTACATTTTTATAATTTCTTTTTATAAACAAAATTTACTCATCAAGTAAAAAGTCCTTATCATTATTTATTCAACATTTAAAATTGACTCATTTAAAAGTATGAATAACAATTATAATGGAAAGAGTTTTTCATTATTACAATAATTTTCTTGAAGTTCTGGTAATGAATGAACAATGCCCTACAGAGACAGTTCATTAATTAATTTGTTGTATGTGGAGAAATATGAATTTCTTTTCGGTATGATAACCAACTTGCATTTTTTTCCTCATCAGTGTTCTACTAGCAATTAGACTGTTGCTATATTTGTATATATGATCCTAAAACAATAAAATGAATTTCAAGTTAAGTTTGAAGCAAATAATAAAACTGTTTCTTTTTTGCTTTTGTATTTACATTTTTCTTTCAATATTTTCAGCTAGTCTTTAGAATTGAAGAATTCAAATTAAAAACCAATTTCTGTAAAGCAGTCCATTTACATAATTGGAAACTTGCAATGTAAATGTGTGCGCTTTTCAGAACTTCAATTTATGCTTTCCATGTGTAAAGCCATTCAGATTGGTTGAAGAAGACCCTCAATTGAACAGTTATGACTTCACTGATGATCCACAGTTGTCAACTTTGTATAGAGAGAGAGGAGATGTAGCTAATAGGCTAGATGCATATTGAGGGAGCCTAGCAAGAATTTGTGCTGATATTACAAGCTAGTGAACTTTTATAACTTAGTTGTAAACTAACGATTGCTCTTTAGTTTTATGCCCTTGATGAAGAAATTTTGTGATAATTATCTTTGATAGTTCCTTTAAATTCATTTTGCTTGGTGGAAAAAAAAAATCGGCCTTAATTGAAAATTCTAGCTATAAAAGAAGTCTTAGTCTGGTTGCTCGGTAGACGTTCTGTTTATTGCTGGAGGAACTTAGTTTTTCCCTAGTGACGGCTAGTAGTTTTTCTCATCTTGTTTCTCCTCCATTTGGGCTTTATGGATCTATCTAACGTCTTTTCAAATGTTTATTAGATACTTCCTTGGTTTAAAGGCCAGTGTTTGTCAGACTAGCTCTCTCAATGTGAAGTAGTGATGGAAGTGTGTATTCCCTCAACCCATATTAGTTAAGAATTGCATAAGAGGGTCTATTCTCCTAAAAGAAGTATTTAAGCCTATGGAATTAATCTTAAATTGACAGATCAGTCCAAAGAAGATTCAATTTGCCTGTCATTTCCCCATAAGAATTAAGTTTTCATTTTGTGATCAGCAATACAAATATTAATATACGAATTTTGCTCAGTTAAGAATGATATGTATTTGCATATGCTTACAAACACTTGCTTTTAAAAGTGTTTTGAAGGTGTAATTAGTTTGTTGCATTATTAGTGCCATCCTGTAGTGTTTTCCAAAATCTTAAAGACAAGGATCATCTGAATAACGTCTTGGTTCTCGATGGAAGATTCCATACCCTGAGGAACTTCAAAGGGCATTGCAACTTAAATTGAGGATTTTAATATGCTTATTATTTAGATTACCTTTTTGCTTCAGTACGTTAACTATTGGTCTTATGGGTACCTGAGAATATTGCTGATCCTCCATGTGTATTTCAGCCGAAAGGTTGAGAACCGCCAAAATAGAGTATTTGTTCCTAATAGTTTCTGGTCGTTGTGTCAATCACTTGCTTTGGTTCCTATTTTTCAGTTATAGGACTATTAATAATTCTGGACATAAACACATACACCATACCATTTAAATTCTCCGAAGATTTGAAATAAGTAACCTTTTCCTACACGATTTAAGATATAAAAGGTAGACCAGGAAATGTTTTATTCTGCATACAAATGGCAATTTGGATTCCTTGAGTGTGTGAATTATGATAATTTGTTTCCTTTGTCTGTGTAAGATTCTGTCTTAATTCTAAGTATAACCAGAGGACTTGAATAAGCAAATATTTCTATTTTAAAATTATAAAGCTACCATCATTCAGGAATCTATTTAGACATGTAAGTACATCAATGTTTCTCCTAGTTTCCTCCATATCTCATCACATTGTATTATCTGTAATCCTATTGGTCTCATTCAATATTGTGTGGATCATAATCCAGTACCGTGTTAGTTGATGTGAATAAAAACATATCTATATCTGATAACTCCTGTATACTAAATGTATTTTGGATATCCCAAGTTTTGCTAACAAAATCTAAGATTTCTTTCCTCATTTTGAGTAAGTGAGCTTCAGTGAATTTTTGGAATTCCATTGTGAAATCTTTCTGAAATTTTCTTTGTTGAAACTTCTCCCAAAAATGAGTGAGTGAGTCTAAAACTTTCGACATTTTACCTTTCTCAAGTCTTGTAATGGCTCATCATGCAAGTGTAAAAATAACCACTTTATGATGTGTATTATATCCACGACAAGGAATCTGTTATTCTAAAATTTTCTGATTTTAGTTGGTATTTAAAAATGGAAAACACTAAAATATCTGCCTTAAGGATGGCAGATTTTTGTATACTGCTATAAGTATATTTAATTCGCATATGTTTTTATGTGAGTTGTTCGTTTTTGTTATCAAATTTAGGTAATTTTAAGAATTTTTGGTTTGTTCCTAAATATATAGGAACCTTTGCCAATATATCTTTCCTTCCATTCTTCCTCACAATCCTACATAAAGTTTTGGAATAATGGAAATTACCTCCTTTTTAATTAAAATAAGTTCAGTCCTGTTTTAGTTTTTAAGCCTTCGTTTAATAGTAACAGATAGGGTAAGGAGAATTTAATAATAGTTAATTAATAAGTACAGTATTTAGGCTAAGTAGGAATCATTGTTGCTTTATTTAATAAGAGTAAGTTTATATATGATAATTGAAGTGTTTTGTCATTAGATGGTGTAGTCAGTTGGAACCACGATTTCGTCCTCAAAATTTGATGGCTTCTCAAAGATTTTCTAAAAGGTATGTTGGTGTATTCATTAAGCATAGATTATGTTATAGAGAAGTGCTTATTTATACCCAGGTCGATGCAGTTTTTGCTGTGTATTATTAATATGTCTCAATCTTGGACTGTAAATCTAAAGCAGTTTATTTAAATAATTTAGCAAATCAAATTTCCCATTTATGAAAATTTTTCTACTTTTTTAATATAGATTCCTTTTCTAACTAATTTATCAACAGTATTAAAGCAGCAATTTGTTTGCTTCAATATTGCTTAGGAATCTTTTGAGACCAGAAAGAGCAGTGTACATGTCAAAACAGTATTATGTTTATTACTTTTAAAAGAGAAATCTTGGACTGAAAACTCAAGCTTGATGGTATTTTGGCATTTTTCCACAAATTGGAACAGTGCCGGGATAATAAAAAAAAAGTCAATCGGGCAATTTGAGTAGATGCTTCAGTCATTTGCTGAAGCTGTTAATGGGTGTTTGCCTTCAGTCCTCTTTGAGAGAGATGAAAACGGGTCGTAATTTTAATGAAGGTGGTGGCTAGCTTCTTTACTTCTTCCTATTCAGTGTGCATTTTCATTCCAGCTATTTACGTGCAATATCTGAGAACATCATTTTCCTAGTATTCAGAAGCATTTCAGTTAGTTTTCTTCCAACACTTCAATTAATGATATTTAACTTTCTTCTGGCATCTTCATCCTGTTCTAGATTTCTCCATGCTCAGTGAAAAGAATGTAATTGATATGTAATAATGTAATTGTGTCAGTCTTAAGGACACAAATTACAATTACGAGTTGTAATGCTCTTTAAGTTGAACATTTCCATTTCAGCTTTCACTACTTTACTAACTTCACTTTTCTCATCCATTATGTCCAGTTTCATTTTATTATCATCATCATTATTGTTATTTGTTTATTTTATTTTATTTTTTTTTTGTTTGTTCCCTTCATTTCACATTACACAATGATTCTTACATTAGGTAAATGGAACTTGCAAGTGTACTATACACATATTTATTGAAAAAGACTGTTACATCTTTACACACTAATAATAACTTTTTTATATAAAATTACTATTAACATTTATAATAACTTTCTGTATGTAATTTCAAAGTTGTAATGTTTCTAAATTCTACATGAAAGAGGATCGTGTGATTTCCTTTCTTGAAATTATAAATGGTACAACTGTAACTCCTTCCTGCTTCCATGTGTCTTTCACCTCTATTGCCAGTTCTGAGTATATATCATTTGTCTTCTTGCTTGTGTGAAATATTAGTATCATTAGGAAGGCTGATGTCAGTAAGGTAAGTGTGGTGGGTCTGTTATATGGAATGATTTCATTAGGATAATTTTGTATTTGATCTTTACAGAAACTAGTATTATTAGTTTTACTGCCCTTCTTTATGCCTTTTCCTCTTTGTACTCTTCTATCTATTATTATCTTACTTTTTTAAATTTATTTTATTAATTTTTTAATATGCTTGGACTCGTATATTGTTTGTTGATCTTTTGAAGTCAATTGTCCTTTGTGTAGTGAGACTGGGAATTTTCCCATTATTTCCTTTGCTTATAAATATAAAAAAAAAATTTTCCTTCTATACTATGCATGCCTTGATATATAACCTTTGTAAGTGTTTATCACAGGAGGTTTTCTTCAACATTTTGCTTACATTCATTGAAGCTATAATTTTTAAAAAAGGAACATTTTAATGTTTGTTTGCTTATTAAAATTTTATTATTCTCTTATTTCCGTTTGTATTGCTGTTTTTACTATTTAAGTAGAAGTGGTATATATTGCTAATTACAGTTGCTACGAACTTAAGTTTCAACAGGGACCTAAACATAATCTTTTGGAAAGAAATGAGGAAAATCATATTAAGATTTTCATTACGAAATTAATTAATAATTTAAAATGCTGATCTTTTTACATAGCTTTAATTTATATTTTATATTAAATATTAATTTAATTTCTTAATTCTTTCTTTATACTTTAAAACCTTTAATCTTACTGGGATTTATTTATTTATATATATAATATTTATTTGTATCCAATATTATCACAGTAATCGATAATTATTACAAATTTTATGTGATGTTACATTCACTGAGATATAAGAGATATTAGGCATAGTATATTGAAGTAAGTCTTGCTCAATTTCACGTCTACATTTACCCACAGAAGAATTAAAATTTATCTTTGAAAAGTTTTATCTTTTCTCCTTAGTTGCAGGTTAAACTTTTACAAGACCTCCATCTGTTTATGCAACCATAAAAATTTTTTATTGCCACTGTTTAATTCTGTAACATTTTCATTTGTTTTGAGATTGCATTTTTATGGTGTTAAGTGTTCCTTTACATTCATTATCAATAATTCCATTGTAAAAAAAACTGAAAATATTTTCTTACAGCACTGTAAACAACCTTTGGTATTTTCACATTTGTCTGAAAAATTTCTGCAGTGAATTATTTGTGAATTTCTTTTTTTTTTTTTAAACATGGAATAATAATAATAAATATTTAGTTACTTAGTAAGCTCAGCCTTATAAGAAAAATTACAGCTTAATAAGTCAAGTAATTTATATAATTTTGCTTCCTGAAACCAACAAGAAGCTTAGCAAAGTTTCATAACAAAAATATGTAAAAATGAATAAGGTAGATGAAAGATTTAAAATTTTTCACTCTTTATGAATAGCCTTATTATTATTATTTTTTTTATATATATTTATCATGCTCATTTTTATTTTATTATACAGAATGCCAATGATGGCACCAGTAGGACACATGATGCCCCGTCCAGGAGCACCTATGCCAAATGGAATGTCTCCAGTGGCCCCAACCTCTCAACCAGTTGTATCAGTGGGATCAACTCAACCTTCACCTAACAAACCTTTGTTCCCAGCAGCAGGAGAGGTAAGATTTAATGAAAAGAATTGGGTGAGCTTTTTAAGCATTTTATAGGTGTACAGATAAAAACAGTCAGGTCATACAAGATATAATTTTTGTTCCTTTTTTTGTCTATCTTATTTGAGTTACTACTACTCTTTCTCCAAATTGAAGTATTGTTGTTCTCTTCAAATGTTGATAATTATCAAAGTAATTTTATAACACATCTCACAATATATAACTGATAAATAATAAAACTAATCCATAGATACAAAAATCTGTCAATGTAAATGAACTCGATCTGTCAACTTCATTAAAATAATTTTATCAAAATTATGATATATAGTGCATAGTAGTGCCACATATGCATCTGGTGGCGAGAATGAGAACAAATACAAATATTGTGATGCAATAATTGAAACCAAAACATTGTTGTGCATAATAGTACCACATATGCAACTGGTGGTAAAAAATTATTAGTTAATTATCTATCCCACTGCTGGGCAAAGACATATATTTACAGTGCCTATTTAATTTGTCTTTTAGTGCTTCTTCTGTATACACGCTATCTATCTACGTATGTTACTATCTGTGTATTTTCTAATCTTGATATTTCTATTTATCTATTGAAGTTTAGAGGACTCTTGTTATTATTTTATTAAGTTTTATTTGACTCCAATAAAAGAGTCTATTATGTTATATGATTCTCTTACTTTTGATTTTCTTAATTTTTAAATTTTAATTTTTATTAAAATTTAATCTATGTCTACATGGCTACATAGATTCATATGTAAGTACTCATGTAATTTGTAAATTTACTGTTTTTGGAAATTGTTTAAAAACGTAAAAGTTCCAAATGCAATATTCTTATAATTAGAATACGGTCTATATTTAAGAAGCTACTTAAGCTAACAATTCTTTGTTTTCCGACATCCACCTGGGTGAAGCTGGATAATACAGCTAGTATTTAATATTTTTAAAGAAATTTATGAAGATGATTAGTGACGTGATAAAGAACTAAACAAACTGTAACTTAGATAAATAATTGCTACTGATTTATTAAATAGTAAATTTGATAGATATATTATCAAAAATTAATTTATTCTGCAAGTAATAATTTAAAAAAGAAATCTAGGCTCCATATTAATATCGTAAATAAGTGACCCATTTTGTTAAATTTATTAAAACGTATCACATGATTATTTTAGGACTACAGTAAGGTAATGTGTTAAAATTTATTAGAAGTTTTTTGTAACTTATCGATTAATTGCGTTTTCCTCCACTAAATAATGCTTTATTCAATGATATGGTCAGAAATTTGATTAAAAATAAATTTATTGTTTTCATGGCTGTTATAGTTAAAGAAAAAGTAGTATTTAAAAAATTTATATATTTTTAATAATTTAAAAAAAAAAAAATCTGATTTCCTCCACCCCACCACAATTTGCTATATGAAAATTTTTTTGGAAATTCTCTATTCTGCAAATGTTTTAATTTTCCAGCAAAGAACATTTCCTAATTTAAAATCCAATTCAAAACAGGCCTGGTAGTGACTGAAAATTAATATCAGCATTTCCCAAAGTTTTCCAGCTGATGACTGGTAAAAAAATCTTCCCTGGAAACTGATTCCTCTCATTGCTTTAAATTAAATTTTAGTCTTATGAAACAGATGGAGGGTGTGAAGATCCTAGTTTCAGCCGACAAAAAAAGAGGGGGAAAAAAAAAAAAAAAAAAAAAAAAACTCATCAATATCAATCTAAAAAAAAACTATTTTTTTCAACTTTTCTTCACTTTTCTTCACAAAAAATTTTAGAGGCGAAGGCTGCAAGATCCAACTTCTGTAATATAGCAATTCATCTACCCATTTTCCAGTGTTTGAAAGTCTTGCTATTTTTGTAGCTTCAAGACTGAAGTTCTGAGGATATATGAAAATAGATTTGAATTAAATTAAGATTTCCTGAAGCTTATTTGGATTAAAAGAGAAAATCTTTTGTAATCCATTAGGAATCCTGATTTAAGAAAATTGAGCTTGAAAGCATTTTTAAACTTTTACAGCTGGGGATCGATTTCTTTTAGAATTTTTCTCTTGAAACCTACAACTTAAACATGACTAAATAACCCCAGTTTTTAGTGATAATTAGCAGTTTACTACATTCAAATTTTGCATGATATTGTGTAAAATACATATACACAGAAGCTTGGTTATAATGCGATCTTTTGGATCCAAGATCTCAAAGATCCCAATATAATCAAACTTTTATTACTTCGCGACGTCAAATGTCGTATATCGCACTCTATTATTGCCCACACGATTCCAAATCGATTTAAAATGGTCATTTCGCAATTACCTACATCATTCAGAGCTATGTGAGAGAATTTTATATTTATAAATACATAAATCATTACCTTTTCAACACTTTGATGGGTTGTATTAGCCGAAATCGATTTGGCGCCGCCATCTTGGCATCTTGTACAAACGACGAGTCACTTGGATCGAAACTAGATATTCATACCCCTATTAGATTATATGGGCCTCTTTACTGGTTGTCATTGGCAGAAAAAAAGATCTCGATATTCATTTTGGTTAAACGAAAAAGCCCGCGATTCTGGTATTTTTTAAAAATATATTGTATTTGGCGGATTTTCGTGACATTAGGGTGGGTATAGAGTCTCAATTACTGTAAGTATTAATTGTAATTAGCAAGTTGCGACCAGTTCTCTAAAATCAATCGATTTCAGATGAAAAAACGGTAAATTTTACAATTATACACCTTTTCCAAAATAGAAGGGGTCCAAGACCAAATCGCGTTATATCCGAATTCGCGATATAAACAACCGCGTTATAACGGAGCTTCAGCGTATTTAATACATCTCGACTTTCATAATTTATTTTTTTAACTTTTTTGCAGATTGGTATTGGGTCACATAACACAATGTGAGAAATATTGGTTTAAATAATAAACTTAGAAATTATGAATAATTTGATTCTTCAACAAGAAAAGAAAACTTAATGTGAAGAAATTACAATTGTTTCTGTTAATAGAATAGTTTTGCCTTTGCTGTTTAATATTAACTTAACAAAAGATAACCTTTAGTAATAAGTAATATAGCTTGGGATCTTTGTGATATCTTATGAAATATGCTTGTTATTTTAGGGACCTGTATCATCATCATCGACTCCTGTTGGGGCAGATTTCAAACCTATTGTCTCCACAAATGCCACATCACAAATTGGTCCTCTTAAACCAACTTTTCCAGCTTATAGCAGTGCGCCTAGTACAACAAACAGTAATACGGGTAGGAAAATATTGCTTTTAATTCTTTACATTTGTCAATGAATTGAATATAACTTTGTTTTGATAAAGCTTTTTAGTTGAAATTTTGGCAGAAGCTTTTATTCTGCATTCAAAATAAGATGAATATTATTAATTACCTTAGTTTCAAAAATATATATTTTAATCTACACACACATACACACACATGTTATAAAATATATATATATATTTTATAACAAGTTACCTTACTTTAAAAAACTTAAAATTGTCTTAATAATAGAACTGTTTCTTTTTGTGTTCCTGAAAGAAAATGCCCTGAACAGATTTTTTTTTATTTATTTGGTACTTTAGATTAATGTGTACACAATTTAACTTGATAAAAATATACTAAAAACACAAACTTATGAAAAATTAACAAAGACGAACCAATTTCAACTAGTAATGTCAATAAAGAATCCTGAAAAGTCTTCGTTAATTTTTCATGTGTTTTTAGTACATTTTTATCAAGATTTTTTTTTCTATAAAAATTGAATTGATTAATTTTATGTCGGTGCTATTCATGAATTTTTTTTTATAGCATTTGATTTATTATATCTCGTGATACTCTCTTTATTCTACTACTTGTCAATCTGTTAATAATCTTAGTTAACCAAAAGAAGATAATTAGAAGCAGCCTTATTTGCAGAAAAAAATTATATCTAAAATTAGCCAATTTATAGCAGAATTGTTATATTAGCAAGAAAAGAACATTTTACTGTGATTATTAGACTTAATTCATTTTCATGGCTGCACCATGAACATTACATAGGCAATATAAGACTGGGGTAATTTTTAAAAAATTAAGAAATGATTCTTAATTCAACATTTTTTTCCACTTAAATGATATTGTACACCATTGTGCATTTATATATACTACAATAAATAATACAATAGATATACTACAAATGTTTCTAAATTATTTGCTACCAAAGATTCTGCAAAGCCAAACTTGCTTTGCTCTGTTTTTTTTTTCCTTGATACAAGTGTATTTTTCTCCCATTAAAAACTAAACAAAACCAAAAATTCTGAAAATGTCTTGGTTTTTTATTTCTAGTATCTTGAATTTGTCAAAATAGTTTTAAAGTCCTTTTTTTATTTGATTATAAGAAGAAAAAAATCACTAATTGCAAGTGTTTAAATGCACATGTTTCGAATGAAGTGATCGTGAAAATTGGTTGCCAATCATTCTTGGGTTGAATGGGCCGTATGGGCTGGAGCAGAGTTCTGCTGAAAACATACGGCCTGTCACGTGCTACAGCAGTAATCCAGGGTTGCACAACCGTCTTCAACACATCGGTGTAAGCAATGGCATTGACTCTGGCACCTTGACGAAAGAAATGTGGAGGCATCACGTCTCCCTCAATGCTCACGACATCCAGAACCATCACGGAGGCGGGGAACTTGGTGTACATAATGGTCGGAACCTCCCCAGGTGTTTGACACAGCCACCGATCATTTCTGCGGTTCACCTTCTGGTCCTGGACGAAGTTTTTCTCATCCGAGAAGAACCACAGCATTCCTGGCTGCTCCGGATGTTTCAGCTTGTTCAAGAAGTGCTTGGCTCGGGTCACTCTGTTCTCCCGGGTTCTCAGAGACATGAACTGGCCTCTCCGCAACATGTACAACTTGTAATGGAGGTCTTCATGAACCACATGTTGTATGGTGGCCTCGTCAACCTGCATCTCCTGCCAAGTGCCCTCATGGACTTCCCAGGGTCAGCTTCGACAGCAGCTTGGACGGAAGGAAGAATTCGGGAGTCCTGGTCCTGTCTGATCGCCGACAATGTCGTTTCCTGTGGGAAAAGGTTTCCACATCACCACTGGCAGCCTCCAGCTCTCTCCGAATGTTGAAGACGAATTATCGAGTGACTTTCAGGAAGGCAGCAATTTCGGAATCGGAGTGTCCTGCAGCCAAGGAGACGATGACTGCATGCCTCTTCATTTCCTGGGTTAGCCTAGGTTCTGCCATGTTTACCTACAAAACAAAGGGATGTGTTATGATGATGTTCAGGATACTGTCACTTAGAATGTGTGTTCTCAAATACCTGCCGCAACCTGTATTAATAAGGGTAACACAAGTGTTTACAACACCATAAATGATAAAACATTATTGGAGCCAGCAGAAATATCAGAAGTTGTTAAATTATAAAGATGATGATGTTATTATTGTAATGACAAAAACCTTTCAAGCAGTTATTTTTAAGGAGATGATTGTATATATGACAGCTGGAGCCTGTTGTATATTAATGAAGTACATAAAAAGGACAACAAAAAAAGACATAAATAGCTATATGGATATCAGCATGGTGCTGTCTATAAGCAAACTCTTCAGCAATGCACAGAAATGTGATTTCGGTGTTAAGTATTCCCAATTGATAAGAAAATAGTATATTCCCTTCTTTTTGCTGATGAACAATTGAGGATAGCTAAGATAGAGAAGTCTAAATATAATAAGAAAGCTCTTTACACATGTGAAGTCTGGAGGTCTTAAAATAAGTGAATTATATAGTATTTGGTGATTGGTTGAAGGAGACAGGTTACAAAGATATTGGAATACTAATAAGCTGGTTGGATCAGTTTAAATATCGAGGCTCAGTTATTGATAAATCTCGTAATCGTGAAATCAGGTTTTCAGCAATTTATTAGCTGAATCCTTTATGTATGTAAACATTACGATTTGTAGTCAAAAAAATTTATCTACATACAAATTACTTACATAATTTGAGATCATCATTGAAAATATCTTAAATATGGTGAAGAGGCATGGTTTTGATAAAGTGGCAAAAACAAAACATGGAAAAATGTTTAGTGGAAATGGATGGTTTAAGGAAGGAGCTATTGTTTTTCTAGGGTATAACAAGTAAGAAATTACATAATAATAATAAAAAAAAAGATTCTGTAATGAAACGTTTGGGAAAACATACAGTATATGGTATCGCCACAAACGCCATGAGAAAGAAGGTAACAATGTTTCAAAGGCTCATCTGAAGGAAGAAAGAAAAAAGAGAGGGCCTCACATTACCGTTAAGCAGAGGTTGTTAGATGTCTATGAGGACGAGTGGCAAGAATGACTAGTATGGCTTCAGGAAATAAAGATACAGTAGAACCTCATTATAACGGACTAATAGGGGATGAAGGTTGTCCGTTTTAACGAAAGTCTGGTTTATAACAAATAATTCTTATAGGGGTGTAATGCAGCAGGGTGTACATCAATGAAAGTACAATAGTTAGCTATAAAAAATGTTTATTATATATCAAATAAAAAACAGCCTTCAACATAGTAGGTTGAATTGAAAAAGATGTGTACGTACAAAATAACTGCATTAATCTTTAGAACAAGAAGGTCCTGGTTCATGTTGATTGCTTACATAATTAGTTTGAAAAAAATAATTTATTTTTTACTGGGTTTGTTTGCTGCTTATTTCTTCAGTTAATAACTGACGGAGGTGCCGTAAGTGTTCATAATATCCAAACACGTTTTCAAACATATATGCTTGGAAATGAAAAACTCGTCAGATTATTATTATTATATTTTTTTTTTTTAAACTGTCCGTTATAAGCGACGTCCGTTATAGTAGGGTCCGTTATAATGAGGTTCTACTGTACCTATGATAAGGGAAGAAACCTTCAAAGAAGAAGACAGGAATTGGAATAATTAGTGCTGAATCACTATAGAAATCACCTTTACATCAACATAGCATATATTTATCTATACAGGGTGATTCAAAATTCCCTGCACCAACTTTAAAGGAATATAAAAACAAAAACCGTATTCATAGTGGAATGTATGTCTGCAAACACCACCCGAATGTGCTAGAAGTTACACTACGGTTCAGAAATAAAAGACAACAAGTAAGTTAGACAAAATGTTTATTAGACCTATGTTTACAGTATGATAGTAATCATACATCTTGCTTACAGGTTCACACTAGGTGCTGAAAGGTCCTTCCACCAACAATCTCTGGTGAAACCGTGCAAACGTTTGATGATTGGGCACACTTCTGTTAAGGAACTGTTTACGATACAATCGTACAACAGCTCGTCCATTTCCATTCGCTGCCCCACAGACTAGGTATATATCTGCCCTCACAATGTTAATGGAGCCATACATCCTACTTGTACAAAGTCAATGTCCCAAATGACCATGGCTCACACTGTCTAACTACTGTGCTGCTAAACAGCGCGCCCTCTAGCACATTTGGGTGGCATTTGCGGACTTGCACTCCATTACAAATACGGTTTGTTTTTGTATTCCTGACCTATCTATCTTTAAAGTTTCTACAGGGAGTTTTGAATCACCCTGTATATGTATTGAAAGGAGCATGGCAACTTGGCAAGGATTATATCATCTTGAATTTGTTAAATCTTGAACTATTTAAAGTTTGATAATTTCTTGTACACTGTGTTCTTTGGTCCAATAGTTTTAGCTAGAATTTTTCTGTTTCTAAAAGATGTTGTGATTTGGATATAAGTTGAATCATATAAATCACTAGAAGCACGGTCTAGGATGTGTGGAATGCACAATATTGGGAATCCCAATTTCCAAAAGAGAAAAGCAAAATTATAAGAATCTTATGGAAATAAATCTCTTATTTCTAAAACTAATTATTATTTTTTTTATTTTTTTTAAAGAAAGGTTTCGTCAAAATATAAAATAGTCAGTTTAAAGACATTGTAAACAGGTTTATTGTGTGTGCATAGTTTTAACTACATTGATCAATGAATCAGTTTCGAAATTGAATATTTGAAATATTTGAAATCATTTGGATATAAGTGCAAGACGTTTTTTAACTTCCTTTCAAAATTTTTAAAAAAATAAAAAGACAACAAAAACAGCTTTGGGAAATTTCTAAATTTTCAAACTTATATTAAAATAGTTTTGAATAGTCAAGTTTTCATATTGTTTTTTAATCATAACAGCAAAACATTGTGAAATCTTATTTTCCAATTGACAAATATGGTATTTGACGACTACCAAGAATTTAATTGAGCACAACATTTGACTATTGATATTTTTTATTTTGTGACTATATCAAACAGTGCAATTTCAACATGATTATAATTGATGAAAAAAACTTTTAATTGTTAAATTTTTAAGCTAGAAACTTGATTTTTATAAAATGTTTTTAATTTTTTGTTTCCCACAGCAGCCACAACATCAAGTAGTACAACCACAAGTAAATCAGCTACCACCATTATGGCTGACAGCACAGTAAAGAAGCCAACACTGATAAATGCCACAGGTGCATCGAGCAAAATCATTCATCCAGAAGAAGACATATCATTAGTAAGAAATTTTTACATGCTAACAAATTGAGGGAGGGGGGGGAGTTATTAATAAACAAATTTTGTAAATTAGAAAATGACCAGCCCAGATTATTACTTGCTAAAAAAAAACAAAAAAAAACAACTAAATAAATGAATAACTGAACAAAATGATTAAAATTAAAGAATTTTGCATTTAAAAATACAAAGTAATACCTTATAAAGTAAGCACAATTCTCTGAAATTAGTTCAACCTTGAATAAACTTCCCTTTTATTTGAAGAAATAGGAATATAATGTAATAGTAATCTCTCCTGCTTCTTTAATTATTAAATTTGATAGACATATCTGCTGTTATGTTACTAACATTAATTTTAGTTGTTTTTTTATAACTATTGTTTTTTTTTTTTTTCATTATACTTTGCAAACAAACAAAAAAATAACAATATTGAGAGGGATAAGATAAATAAATTCAAGGTTAAACAATGTGTCTCAACATAAATTTCATCTATTGTAAGATTTTAAAGCTTTAATTTATTGGTAACCCTACTGTGGGGTTACTTTGTCACATTGGGCTCTACCTGCATTGTTTACTAATACAACAAACAAGTGATAGAAATTCTGCTTCTTGCAAAAATTTAATTTCTTTAAGTTTCTTACCTTCAAATTTCAATATGCTGCTTATTTGTGACAGAAGCACTTTCTGCTGGAAAGATAAATACAAAGCTTTATTTAGAATTTATTTTGAGGTAACTGCATTTATAAAAAAATCTTGTGAATGATTGCTTAATATGAAATAATTAAAATATTTTTTATTAATGAATCGAGATTTATTAAAAAGTTTCATGTATTGGGTAATTTTCCTCATGCTATTGATTACTTACAACAACAGTTGATTACTTGATTTCAGAAAAGATTGCTGTTTCCTAAAAGTTTATATTGAAAATTTTGGGGATTTGCTTTTTAAAAGCTTAACCCCTTTCGAATAATTTGAATAAGTAAGATTTACTCTCAAAAAAAAAAATTACCCTCACTCCAGTTCTCTTGCCATTGTAAAAATTTCCTGTCTGCTCCAACAGGAGGAGAGAAGAGCACAACTTTCTAAATATCAGAAGAAGTCAGTCAGTGGGCCAGTTCCATCTGGTGCAAGCCTCATGAAACCAGGACCAATGCCAGCAGGTCCTGCTGGTCCTCCATCAAATATGAACGGTATGACCATGATGAGACCTCCAATTGGGATGCCACAAGGTAAGAGATTCAAGCTATCCTAATCTTCAGACCACACATGGTGTGGTAAGTACTCATCCAGGTTTGTCTAGCCAATTTAAAGCATACATGCTGCTTGATATTAATAATAATTTCAGGCTATATATAAAATTATTTTCTTAATTTTAGGAATCTTAAGACTTTTTATCAACTTTTTTCAGATCTTTTTATTTCTATGTAGTACTTTTGATAATACTTTTCATGGTGCTGAATCTATGCACCAGAGTGGAATTGTTTACAAACCTTTTATTTGCTTTTATCTTAAAAGTTTAAACCAAATTTAAACTGAATGAAGCTAAATTCTCTTTTGTGTTCATTAACTTTGGTTTGTGTAATCAAAGAATTCTGGAAAAACTGAAACTGCATGATTGTTTCATTTCTTAAAAATTTAAAGTAGTTTTGATGTAAGCTTGTCGGTTTACTGAAGGTTTGTATGGTGAAATTAGAATTAACTAGTTTGTCTTAATTCAAAATAGGCAATAAGGCAAGATATATTCAGCAGGTGTTAGTTGTTGCTATCTCTTTACTTAAAAATTACTTCTCTGGCTGCTAGGTGAAAAAGAAATACTATCAATTGCTACATTTATTATCTGTCAAATTTAATCTAAAGCTATCATTTAATAATTGAAACATCAAAACAAATATAGAATATTTAAACATCAATGATTTAATTTGCTTTCTGTCTCTTTCCTTTCTGTCTGGCGCGCTCTTTCTTTCATAGAGGCAAAAGCTTCTTAAAATTCAAAACTGAAGTTATCCTTTTTTAATTAAGGATTTTAAACTTTCAAAATATATGTGGAGTTTTTCATTGAATTCATTAGATCACATAGTAGTTAACGTGCACTAAATCTTAACCTTCAGGGCCATGGCATATCATCAGTTATGACAATTGCAACGAATTAAAATCTCCATTCTTCGATAGCTTGCTAAAAAAAAAAAAAAAAAATGAATAATTCCTGAATATTGCCAACATATTGTTTGACATATTTTTTGCACCTATAATAGGTTTATTACAAGTATTCAATTTCCATTTTTAACTTTTCAACTTAAATTACATTTGAATTGCCTTCTTTATTTCTACTAAAGCTGTCAAAGCTACATCTTATTATTATTTTGCTTCTTTGTACATCTTTTTCTCTGCAACAGTCTGCTGTCATTATTAGTTAACTATTTTAGCATTCTACAAGTGTTATATTCCTCTCTGAGAGAGAGATTTTAAATACTGCTAAATTCTATTCTCATTTCAAAATTTTATGGTAAAAATGTGTATAAATATGTGTATATATATATATATTTGAAAATTACAAAAATTTTCCAGACAATGGGTATATGCTTGATCCCTATTTATCATTTATTTCTCATAAAGTATTATCATTATTAGTTGATTGGCATAAGATGAGAATTCTTGTTAAAGGAAAAAAAAAAAAATAAGCATTGCTTTTCCAGTTTTTGCTACTAGCTCTTAACTTGACAATCCTCAAATTTCTGATAGTGCTACATGTACAAAAGTAAAAACAAATCTGAAACTTTGAAGCAGACGTTAGTTTATGGATATATAGTGAATTTGGTATGAATAACTGAGAATAGGGACCCATATACTTTAGTCCCCATGGGCTCTTAGAGGGGTAGGGTGTTTGTGACTGTCCTCCTTCATTGGGATCCAGAGAAATGAAAAGGGTTAAACAGAAGATATTTAGAACATTTAGTTGAATTTTTTTCATAAAGGAACTTTCGTCCCTTAAATATAATCTGATGAAACCTAAGCAAAATTTTCATTTTGCTTAAATCAATTACTAATAGTTGAAAAAGATATTTTATGATTTTTATTTGTTTTTGTTTTTTTATATAGCAAAATAGATTTGCAGATTAACTTGAATATACACTCTGTGACAAAAAATCGTAACACTATCAAGGAAGCATCCAACTTGAATCAGACTCTGTACGCAGCTCCCTTCCCGTTAAATAAGCAAATGACTAAAAGTTCAGTTGTCAAGAAATGTCACCATCATCCCTACGGCTCAACGCAAATGCTCATCTTGTTGTCCATGAAAGGGTGCTCAGAATCTTATTAGACCCCTTTTTGCTTTGTGGAATTGTTGGATTTCACATCAATAATGCCTTGGTGATGTTCTGTAAGATGCTAGGAGGAATTGCAGGACTTTGAGAGAGGCTCACTGTAAGAGGACTGCGAGAATTTATTTGGCCTTGCAGGTGAATTGCTCACAATCTGGATTGGTTGCAGGATGTTCCTCATTAACATCCCCAAGGCTCTTGTCTGCCAACAGTAGCACTGCTAGAGACAGCTTCACTCACCACCATCTAAAAGATGTGGCTGTAAAAGGCAACCAGTTCTTCCTACCATTGCTAGACGAATTGCAAACACTGGGCTTTGTTCCCGTTGCCTCTTTCGAGGCTGCTTTTAACAACCCATCATCAGAGGCTCTGTCTACAGTGATACTGTGCCCTAGAGACATAGTCTGCTCTTGAATGGCCTCATTGTTTTTAGTAATGAGTCCTGCTTCTGCCTTGTGATAGATAATCAACGCATCCACATATAGAGCAGAACTAACAGCAATGAAATCCTGGCAGTACTGTTGAGAAGCACACAACCATTACATCTTGTAGTGATGCAAGTAACTTTAAATTCACATCAATATGTGCAAGACATCCTGCAACCTGTTGTTTTGTCCTTCATTTCAGGCATGCCAACAGAATAATAGACATCCGCACACTGGATACGTTTCGCAGGAGTGCCTCCAAGGAATTCAAACACTTTTTCGGCCAGCAATTTTCTCAGACTTGTCTCTCATCAAGCATGTCTGGTAAATGCTAGAATATTAATTGTGTCCATTGTTGGAAATCTGGCATATGAATCAGCAGTTGCATCCACCACAAGAACAATATCAGGAATTTGTTTTGCCTTCATGCCAACCACACATCAGCATGCATAGCAGCCAGAGGTGGCTCAACACAATACTAATAAGGTAACAACAATGCTGCTATTGTTTAATAAAAATTTATTTTTTCATTGTGAAATTTGAATAAATTTCTTTTCCCCATCTAAATGGCACCGACAAAGTTTCATTCAAATTTGATGCTTCCTTCATATAGTGCTTTGATTTTTTTTTTTTTTGGTTACAGAGTGTACTTTCACAAGAAAATACTGTTTTTTTTTTTTACCTTTTTGGTTTTTTTTTTTTTTTTTAATTTTCAGAACCTCGATGTACTCTAGTATTTAATGTATGCTATTTTATTTCTAACACTACTTAAAAAATTTAATTTCTAGTGGATTATTTGTTAGTAGTGGTATCTTAAAGGAGTATGTCATTAAAAAAATAATAAAGTTGATGGCTTTTTTTTTTTAACGAAATTTAAGATATTTTTTTAAAAAAAAAAATGGTGCCTTGGTAGAAGTATTTAAATAGATTTTATCATCTAGAAGGAGAAAATACTTAATGTTTTCGAGCAGTATAGTCAAATCTTCACACTCAACTTTTAAAACAAAGGATACTATATATTGCGCTGTGGCTTGATAAAACAGTAAGTGATTTTCAGTGTGTCAGAATTCATCAATCTATTTCTCGTGAATGTTTAGATTTGTTCTTCTGTATTGCTATTTTAAGTGCGTAAAAGAGGAATACTAATATTATGAATGTTAATTAACACTGTAAACTATGCAATTAAAGATAACCTTCAGGTTGTATTTAATATAAATTTAGTATCAACTAAAGCATTTTAAAATAGTTGTCAAAATGTGATTAGTTTGATAAAAACTAAGTATGCATCCAAAACAGGAAATGTGGCTTTGATCTATGAAAGAATTAAACTAGCAAGTGCACATTGACCTAGTTTCATAAAAGAATGAAAGTTTCATGATGGTAGAATTTTATAAAATTCAGTAATTGATTCATCTTCACTAAGTCATTATAAATTTCTTTCCCTGTACAGTTGAAGTAAATAATTTTTCTTTCAGTCCATTAATAACAAAATTAAGATTCTGGGTTTGTGACATTTTTCTAATTTATTATTAATTATAATCAGGAAAAAGAATAGAACAAATTTAGATGTTTCAAATCAAGAAACATCTAAATTCATTACATTACGTTGAAGTTGACATCTATGTTGGCATTCAAATAACATAATTACATCTCTTTGATCAATGCAATATGGAGTTCATTTAAATCATAGTACTTCAGTATTATTTAATACATTTTGCCTCTTCATTTGCTATAGATATAGTGTTCCTTTAAACAAACAGTGATTGACCACTTGGATTATATTGTTGAGAGGTAGGTTTGGGATTTTATATTTTAAGAGACAAGCAGAATTAAGCCAAGAAAACTGATACGACAATAAAACTTTTGCAACAGTTATTTTTCTTTATTAAAATAAGGAAAAAAAAAAATCTGACAAAATTCATATCTTAACAATGTTGTGTTTATAATCTCAATTGATAACCATTCCCTTACCATTATTTTTATCTGATGGTAATTTTATGTAGTGTTGTTTAAAAACATTCATTTGTGAATTATTTTTATTATCTCTTGCTTTTTATTTCACAACTATTCACTTGTTTGTTTTGTCTTTGTTCTATTCAGAATATGCAGGGTGTCCCAAATTGAAGTATACACTCTTTGAAACGTTATAACTCTGCAACGAAATGAGATAGAAATATAAAGTGTGATGTGTATGATCCAGACGGCGCTGGAAACGCATAGCAACACGCTCATTGTTGTTCATTTGTTTAGAAACCAAAATGGCGGTGAGACTTTCATTCGATGAACATAAGTGGATACTGAAGTGTTCTTGGAAGTGGAGAATGTTGTTGAGGTTCAATGACGTTGGAGGGTTGAAATTGGTACACCATCGCCAACAAGGGTAACAATAACAAAACTGAGACAAGTTTGAAGCCGAAGGAACAGTGAAGGATCTGTTGAAAGATCAGTGCGGAAGAAAGAGAAGTTCCACTGATAAAGAGAGTGTTGGTGCTGTCATGGAGGTTTTTGCATGATCCCCAAAGAAGTCAGTGAGGCAATGCTCTCTTGAAATTGGTATCGCCAAATCCAGTGTTCATCGAATTTTGCGAGGTCAAAAATGGAAGTCTTACATTCCGCGACTTGTCCACGCACTAAATGAGGACGACCCAGATAGGCGACTGCAATTTTGTGAGTGGTTCCTGCACAAGTGTGACAAAAGGGAGGATTTTCAAGATTTAATTGTTTGATCAGATGAAGTAACATTCAAACTTAAAGGCACAATTAATTGTCATAATTGTGTGTACAGGGCTAACGAAAACCCATACATCATTGAAGAAAAGGCCATCAATCTTCCAGGGATAACGGTATGGTGTGGTCTGTCCTCCGGAAGATTACTTGGGCCGTATATTTTCGAATGTACTATCACGGGTTAGACTTACCTGCAGATGTTGGAACTCATGATTCCACGTCTTAATGATCTCTTCGAGAATGGAAATGAGGTTTACTTCCAACAAGACGGGGCTCCACCTCACTTTCATATCGATGTGAGAACTTTCCTCGATCACACATTTAATCACAGATGGATAGAGGAAGTGCGACGGAGTTCCCGCCTCGATCTCTCGATTTAACCCCTCTCGACTTCTACCTTTGAGGAACTTTAAAGAACATTGTGTATGCCTCAAATCCACAAACACTGATGGAATTAAGAGATCAGATTGAACATTCCATTGGCTACAATCCAGTCGGTATGTTCGACGTCGATGTTGGGAGTGTACTGTGGCAGAAGGTGGACATTTTGAACATGTACGGGCTTAAGGAAGTTTACGGAATAAAATACAACACACCTTATATTTCTATCTCATTTTGTTGCTCAGTTATAATGTTTCAAAGAGTGTATACTTCAATTTGGGACACCCTGTAGACTAATCAAGGTTGATATTCCATTTTGCATGCTTAATTAAAAATGACCCTTTTATTCTCTAGCATTGAGTATTCTCTAAAACAATCATAGTAAATGATGAAATATGATCATCTTTCAGATTTGAATTCAGGCCTTAATCCTAATAATTTTTCCTTGGTAATAATGTTTCATGGAGATTGATATTTATCACATAGTTCTCATTGAAATTGCATTTATAGCATATTTTTTTCAGAAGCTTTTAAAGATAATCATTTGTGCTTTTGAAATGAAATGAAAAGAAAACAAAGTAACGTAATTGGGTTGAAACCAACTAATAAACTTTAGTAAAGCACACATAATCTATTTGTGATTTTCCTTACAAAGTTAGACTCAAGTTTCTATTAAAAGTTCGTGTTTTCTCTCATTATATTAGCTGATCTCAAAATTAATTAATGAAAACTGCAAATAAGTGCCTCCAATTTATTTATTCTTAATTTCAAAGTCTTAAGTAATTCTCAGTAACTCCTTCGTAATTTCTTTTGGCATATTATGCCTATTAATAAAAGTAGCTCGACTTCATTTTTCATCAGCAAGGAATGAATTTATCAAAATTCATGTTAGGATTTGCTCTTGTCTTAGGCTTGCTCAACAAGGGCTACATAATCACTTCATTGTCTTTGTGATATTAAGGGCAAGCCTTAATAATAAAAAGTCTATTTCTTAGTGGATGAGAGATTAATTTATGGTTAGTGTGGTTAGGAAAAAAGATTTAATACAGAACTATGAAAATAACTGAAAAATTTAGTCTGTTGCACAATGGAACTTAAATGAAATAAAATTGATGTGTAGTATTAACTACACTGTTAATAAAATTTTGGTAATTTCATACATTAGCAACATTATTACTTCCAGAGAGAACGCAATTTCATCCAAATCGCTTTGCTATTTCCATCTGAGAATTGCCGAAGAAATTACATTGTAATAGATCTAATTCAGCAATATTGCATTTTGCCTACAAAACTAAATATTTTGTTTAAAAGTCATTCTCGCATCAGAAAATACCAGGAAATGTAATTAATTGGAACACGAGATTGAATTTCTTTTTTTTTTCTCCTTATAAATGCATCTTTAATTCCATAGATACCTAACAAAAACATCTTGCATGGCTGCAAGACTACAATTAGCCTACCAATTAAAGATTTTTAGGTTAAACTTCTTATCAAGATTTTGATTAATAATGAAGCATAATGTAAGCAGCTGAGAAAATATTATGGTATTATTATTATATTAAATATTTATTGCAAGCCTACCAACCAAAATACAATCCTCAATTATAATTCATACACCCTCACCACCTCTAAGATCAATAATCTAAACATGGCTGTTGATAGAGCTTTTCATATCTCCAGTAACTACAGCGCATTTAGCAATGAAATTAAATTGATATATAATATTTTTATCCAAAATGATTATCCTAAGTCATTTATTAACAAACACATAATCATTATAATAACCACCGGCCCAATCATAATTCTAAATTTAAATATGTTTCCATTCCATTCTATCCACCCTTACAAAAGGCTCTCGATCATACATTGCGTCCATTGCAAATTGTTTGTACATCTCCAACTGAAAAAAAACCATAAACAATTTTTTTAAAGATAAAAAAAATTAATCGCCCACCCCCTGAAACAATGTTATCTACACAAAATGTAATCTATGCCATCCCTTGCAGCAATCAACAATGCAGGTATTTTGGCCGAAACACGTCAAAAGCTAGCCAGTCGTATTTACCAACATGAATATGCTTTAAAAAACAAAGACCTAAATTATACAATAGTTTAAGCATGCAAAAAAACATCAACATCAAATTAATTTTAAAGAAGTAAAAATCATTTGCAAAGAAGAGAATCATTTTCTTAGAAAATGTAAGGAGTCCTTTTTTATTTTAAGTGATCCAACATGTTACAATGATACCCTTTATGTTGAAAATATAGAAAAATATTTAATTCATAATTTTTTTTTTTTTTGCCCACCCCCTTTTTTTTTGATGAACAATGGCATGAGCTTGAACTCTAGCCAAGTGATTTATCCGTCATTTTTTATTTCTAAGGCTGTATAAACCAGATGCATTTTTAATCTCAAGTAACTTCAGGAAGATTCCTGTGAGAATCGAAACTAGTAGTTCTACTTTTTAAAATGTATATATTTTTTTAATCAGTGCGTCGGCGTACACATTTCATGTTTTTATCAGCGCACGTTAAAAATTTTACGATGAATTTCTGATTAGAATTGGAAATTTATAGGATCTCATTTTTAACCTTAGCTGCTATAGGATCATCCACAAATGCCTGTCCCACTATGCTTCTTGGATTTTATCTTTTAGTGCATTAGGATAATTGCAGTATATTGCTTCTGAAAGTAAAATATGTTATTAAATTGTTATGAACCAATCTCCAACATAACTACCTAGGAACCATGGTTCTAATTACAGCATTCAGTCTCAATAGTGTAACAGAGATCTGCCTGATAAGAAGGAAAGCATGCAAAATGCGATATCAGTTTCATTGTTCTATAACAGAATAGACAGGAAATAAAGGCTATTTGTAAGGAATAACATTATTTGCATCATAAAAACAGTCATTTTCCTAATTACCCAAGATTTTTATTGCAAAGGACAGCCTGAAAGTCATTGGCTATTTTCAAATTTTGTAACCTTTCATTTGATTTTTTTTTTTTTTTAATTGCATGGAAAAAACAAATCATGTAATTTTTAAGCAAATTTCAGGAAAACTAGATTTAAAAATACACTGTTAACCTTCAAATATTTTTGATGTACTCTGCTATTATTATCCTGATCCAATTGCAGCTAAAACTTGAATGCTATCATTTGAAGGCTTTCATTTCAAGTTGCTAGTAAAGTTGCGACAGCAGTTACCTGTGATGATATTGGGTGCTTAGCAATTTATAGCCTTGGTTAAATGTTTTGTAGCTTGCTATCATATGCGAGAAGGCAGATAGCTCTCAATCATAGGCTACTTTTATGCCTTTATGGAACAAAGTATATAAAGAATGGTGCATGAGATATCATTTTGGATAGTAGCAGAAACATTGGGCTATTATTGTAATTACAATTCTTTTTCAGTTATAC
Source organism: Thereuonema tuberculata (assembly GCA_023159025.1). Classification (NCBI taxonomy): domain Eukaryota; kingdom Metazoa; phylum Arthropoda; class Chilopoda; order Scutigeromorpha; family Scutigeridae; genus Thereuonema; species Thereuonema tuberculata. The sequence goes on from JAFIDM010002131.1 coordinate 63,024,217, forward strand.
TTTCTTTTACGTTGGTCTTTTTCATCGTGATAATTATCAGCTTCAGTTGATCTTTTTTCTCCAGATTTGTGACAATGTTCACCAGTCAGAAAATCAGTTAGTAGATGAATGATAATCATCTACGCAGCACCCTACGCTGGAGACACTTGCAACTTTTTATGATATTTGCCCATGTTGGTCTGTTATTGATTTAACTTACCTGCAATAAATTTATCCTTCTATTTGTCTGATATTGTATCTCCTTCAGAAGAATCTTATTACAAGTTTTCATCCCATTCTTCTGATTCATCTTAATAATTTTGTAAAATAACATCCATGTATCTGGTAAATATTATATCTGCTGATTCACCCTCAGTCTATCAAAAAAAAAAAGAACTTCTAAACTATATCTCTTAAAAAAAAAAAAAAAATCTTACGCATTATATTTTGGTGATTTCTTTATGAAATGGGAAATCTCTTTACTTTTCTATCTTTCATTCTGATTCATAAAACAATTCTACTTACACTGCAGCCTATTGCTGTCGACCAGTATGATGGATCCCTTTGTTTGTTTAAGATCTTTAAACAACCCTGCCATTGCTAAGATCTTTAATACCTTTCCTTTACTAAGGGGGGTAGTAACAATACCCCAGGTAAATTTCCATACCATTGTTATTTTTTTTAAAATTCTACTTATTGTTAATATTTTAAAATAATATCATGAGAGAAACAAACAAATAACATAATTGAAATGCGCATTAACCTATGAATTTTTATTAATATTATGGTGGGAGGAAGAAAACAAATAATGGTGTTTGTATCAAAATGTTAGTTTAATTTCATATTATTAACAATAGTAATAATAATTAAAATATTAAACTTTAAAATTAAAAATGCATTGTCATAATTTGAAAAGCTTGTTAAACAAAAGTCGTGAAGCCACAAATGTGTGTGTTATAACCAATAACTTTTTATGCACAAAAATATTGCCTGGAGTAATCACAATATCCCACTTAGTAGTGCGAGGGTTTAAAAAAAAAAAAAAAATCCTTATAAATTTTGAGTTTCCAAATTTCAATTTTCGAAGTAATTGATATTTAAAATTTCTGTAAGTATTTTCAAAGCAGGCATTTCTCTTTTGAATTCTTCTGATCTATTTCTACATTTTATCTGGGTTTTTTTTATACATGGTTTTCTTCAGAAAATTGTTGCTATTGCTTGTTGTGAGATTTTGAAGTTCAGTTTTGAAGAAAAACAAACAGAATTGGAAGATAATTCTATGATACTTGTGTGGTTTTGGAAAGATTATAGAGGAAAAAGAAGTGTTAATTGTTCCTGTTAGAACCTACTGACAATTTGATATCCAATATCCAGCAAATGCTGCTGATATTGTAAGCTATGCTACATCTTTCATTATAATTGGGTTGACATTGTTTGACGTTAACTTCATTCCAGTTAAATCCCTCTACTGTTTTATTTTCTATTTCTATTTACCTGTATAGATCATCTTTAATTATTCCTAATGAAAGAGGTTAAATGTGAATCAGAAATATAATTTATTAATATCTTATATATTTAAAGCATGCTGGCTGCCTTAAATAAGCAGTGATCACAAGGTATGTTGTTGCTTTAAAAATGAAATTGTCAGTTTAAGGTATGGTTTTGATAATAATTAAGCAAAAACAATTCCATTTTTGTTATTTGTTTTATTTTAATTTTGCCAATTGTTAGATGTCGCCGATAATTACTATTTTCAAGTTCGTGTTTCAGGGCTATATTTAAGCTACCCCATTCTGATAGTTATGATGCAAACAAACATTAATATATTGAAATTTTACAATTGTGTATGGCCATCAGTAATGATTGCTTCTTTTCTTTTTCTCTCTCTCTCTCTTTTTGTTGCTCTTAGGAATCCCTCCTGTACCTGGACCAATGCCACCATTTCGGCCTCCACCGATACCTTATCAACCAGGAGCTCCTCCCATGATGCCACCACCAATGCTGGGACAGCCAAGATATAGATGAACAGTACTGAAGGTAGCAGTACAAAAATAGCTGATGAACTTTATTAATTGATTTTAAAAGAGTTGAAGAATTTTGGACATTATATTTTTTTATATAAATTAAAAATGAAAAAAGTAAATGGGAAAACAAAAAGAAAAAAAAAATAACCCAACAAACTGAGCGTTATCAACACCAATTGACTTTATTGTTTTGAGAAATGCAAATTCATCTTTGTTGTGCATAAATATTTTAGCACTTCATCATCACCATTTGATAGGCAGATTCAAATATACAAATTTACAATTAGCAGTTTTTATACATTTATATATTTTCTTTTTTTTTTTTTAAGCTTCACAATAGTGTTTATTTTTTATTTTTTATTTTTATTTTTATTTTCTTTTTTCTTATTTATCTTTTAAACCATAATTTTTGCTTATAAATAAAAATAAAAAGGAGAATCAAGATTTGGTTTAACCCTCAAAAGACAGGTCTTTCATATTTTTAATGATTCATTTTTTTCCCTTACGAAAATTACCATAATCGGAATCTAACTTGGTAGAATCTCTGCTTATATTTACATATATTCATACGTCTATAAATATATATATATATAAATACATCTAAAGAAATTTTACCATCAAACCCATCTACATAAAGAAGCATATTAAATTTTATATATCCTGTCTTAGGTTTGTCTAAGAAACTTTTCAGTTAGCTTACTCAGTTTTCTTAATGTAGCAAATATTTATTTATACCCTTAAAAAAAAAAAAAACATTTCACTGTGAAACATTTCAGTGCATACATTTATTAACTCTATCTTATTATTAATTATTATTATTATTATTTTACTTTTATAACTTCCATACAACATATTCTTAGATTATTCTAAGGCTGGAGAACTGTGCTTATTAGACTCAGCCTGCAAACTTCAGGATACCCAATTAAGGTATTGTTCTACCCGTTGTGATCTAGTACTTTTGTAATACCATGCTTTTAAAAAAGATTTATTGACATCAGTATTTCTATATGCAGGTAGGATTATATAACTGTCAGAACCATAAAATAATAATAAAAAAGATTTGCTATTTAGAAAGTAATTAATATTGTCTTCATTATACCGTGAATTTAAGCTTCAAAAACTTTTTATTGCATTTTGAGAAATTTAAAGCTGTTAATTATATTTATACTGATGATGATTAAAAGTTGACTGTTTCTTGTATAATTTTTTGAAGTTGTAAAAATGTTTTCATCTTTAGAATTGATGATCATCATAAAGTGTTTCATTGTCAATTTCCATGTTTGATATTTCATCCTTCTTATATCCAGTGCACTTTTTAAGGGTAAGTCCCATCTGTAAGTAGATAACAATAAGTGATTTACATGCCAAGGTAGGGCATAACATTTATGAACTTTTGGTTAATTAAAAAAAAAAAAAAATAAATAAAAAGTACAAGTATTTGCAGTTTGAACTAGAAATTTTTATAGGTAGGTGATACATTTACCTATTTTTAAACAAAACAAAAAAATCATGTTTTTAAGTAAATAAATACAAATTTATAATGGGAAAAAAAATAATCTTTTGCTTAATTTATGTTAAATATTGTTATGATAAAAAGTAAAGGATACTCAAGCAATCTGGATTCTCATAAGGTATGTATCAGTTGTGACCAAAAATTATAATAATGTAGTACAGTATTATAGAAATGGTGTAAATTACAAGATTGTATGTATATAAGAGTTAATAAAAAAATTGTGTAATCCTAAATTATGAAAGAGCAGTGACTGCATGAATTCAAAAACAAAATTAACTTAATAAAAACACCATCTGACGAAAGTTATTTACCTGTTGCTTTAAATAAAACATTTTGGCATTATTTCGGCCAGAATTCTCTGCAATATGTAAGTAATTACAAAATACAAAAAGACTGGTTCTTTAATTCATTCTTAGCAATTTTTAAGCTGAACAAATTATTGAGTTGAAAAACAAAATTAAATGCTCGTAATAATAATGACTTAATTAATTAGATTCTTCAGATTTTCAGTTTCATGTTGCAGAAGATAATAAGGTAAAAATTAAATGCTAGTTTAACTTTATGATTAAGGAAAAAAAAAAAAAGAAAAGAAAGAAATGTAAAGTGAAATATTTTGATCTGTAATGGATCCATTAAAGTCATCTTTTGTGATTAAGTTTTGATGGACCATGCTGACCCTAGAATTGATTTAAAATGCTTCAGTTAAAATTGTGTATCTGTAGTATTATTATTTTTAGTTATTTTTAATTCATTATTAAATACCAAAATAATGATACCACAGTGCATTGTCAGGTAAGGATTATAGAGTAAAGTTTGTTTGCAGAATAAGGGGGAGAAAAATGATGTTAAGATATATGCAATGTAAAAAAACACACATGTGATATATATTTTTCCTGATAATTTCCACAACATTAGCCTTTGTATGATTTCTTTATCTTTTGTATAATGCAACAAATTGAAATATTTCTTGAATATTAGAAGAAAGATGCATGCAGCCTCAATATATTGCATTTTTCATTGTCTCTTTTGACCTATGAAACAATTTTTGATTTTATGTTGTTTTAATGACTTCTTCAGCCAATTTAGGTATACTGTTAAATGTCAGTTACTGCCATGCTGTGTGACTAATATTTGTCAGCTGCTTTTTGCTTCTGTTCAAATGGATTCAATATTTTTTTCTTCTATTTTTTATCTCTTTTCTTTGTTAGCATAGTTCTTTTTTTATGAATATTAAACTAGTTGAATAGTAGATTGGAATTCTAAATGTTAATTTAGCAAACCGTAATAAAGAAAAGTTCCTGGGATGTAACGTTCATTTGTTATAAGTTTGCCCACAGTATCATTAATGTTATTATTTTTCACAGATTTTATATGGATAGTCAATGATTACAAGTACAATGAAAACGGCTTAATTATATTTAAAATCAAAATAACAAAAAGAAGGGAGGAGAAAAAGAAAAAAAGAGTATGCATATGACCAGAAGCACATTCAAGCTGTTAAAACTAAAAAGCATTTTACTGCTTCTGCATATTACCAGTTACATATAGTAATGTAGGTAATATAATAATAATATATTTTAAACCTCAGATTTGGGTAGTGTTGGTCCCAATCCATTTCTCTAAAACATTTCATGTATAGTTTCCTCTTACAAAAAATAATTTGATATTGATTGCAAAGCAAATTGTTTTCTTGTCAGTTTTGTGGAGAATAAGCTTAGTATTTTCCAACACTGATGTTATTTGGCTAGCAAAATCATATAAAATTGTATAGCGATTTGTTTCTGCTTTATATGATTGCTGCAAATTTTCTATTGAACTCTTTTTCAGTTTATTAGACTTGTCTATTTTCTGGCAGATTAATTTTAATAAAAGTATCTGATTATAATGAAGATGTTGCTTGGAAACATAATTATTGAAACTAGGTTGAAATCTTTTTTGAAAATATTAAAAAAAAAAAAAAAAATTAGTTACATTTTTCTCCCCCTTAATGTAATCAAGTTTATTGAATATATGTATCAGAATAACAATCTGTTCATTAAAGATTACTAGTTATTTAGAATGTAGTATTATAGTAAGAATTTTATTATTATTATTATTATAATCTCAACATAGAGTATTTAAGTTAATCTTTTTTGCTAATTCTGCAACTATGACATCAGAACTTTAATTTATTTTAAAGCAAAATTATATCATCATTTAATTGACTTAGAACTTTTTGCCTTTGATACTTTTTGTTCTAAGTATTTTTGTTAAGTTTACTGCCTTAATTTTAATTTGAAAATATTTATTTTAATGTTTTTATACACTTTCCATCTTTGGTATTGTCCGTCCATCATGAGAAGGCGCTTGGCCATGCCTACATCACATGGTAGGCGACGATTCTACGAACCTATTTGAGGGGTCAGTCGTTTTCCGTTTTCAGTGCAAATGTACAGATTTCGTTTCTTGGTTACAACATAGAGGAATTGATGATATAAAATACGATATTATATATCTATTTTTCTTAGTTATTATTAAATTATTATATATATGTTATATTTTAACAGTAACTATATATAAAACTTATTTGCTGTTATATTTAACAGTTTAAGAACTGTTATATTTATACTGTTTCTTATTAAGTCATTTAAATTATGAAAAATCGAAATTGTATATAAATTATATTAATTAATGTAAGTAACAAATACATACACTTCATAGTAATAATGTTTTATTTAACAAATACGTACACTTCATGGTAATAATGTTTTATTTAACAATTAATTGCTGACAGTTAAAAACAAAATGTTTAAAAACAATCCCCTAAAGTTCGTCAGAACATTTACATATACAAATTAAGACCATTAGCATTCGCACTTGTACTAAGATTAAGAATAGAATTAGATTGACAATACTACTAATAATAATAACAATAATAACTGCATGAATTACAACTGCAAGCTTTTGATATAATGAAAATGAAAACAAAACTAAAATAATATAATATTGTTTGTAATAATAATAGTCAATCAAAACACCAAAATAAAATTCTTAGAATAATCAAAAATATTGCAGGTGATGATTTAAATTTTTAATAATGAAAGATCTTAACTGTTTTTTAACGAAATTATAAACTCATCATTTTTTTTTTTTAAATATTCACCAGTCCCTATTAGGTATTTAAAAATAAAGAATACCTGTAATATAGGTGTTGATAGATTAATATATAATTATTAACTGTAGATTAATTAACTTTGTTAATTATCTAATACAAAAAGAAAAGAAACTTAACAAAAGTTAAAAATTTAGAGTAATGTTCTCGTCAATTACATCAGCGCTTAATACAGTTTTAACATTTTTAATACTTTTTAGTGTTTCTGAATTTTATTTTTCCCCATTAATTTGACTTAATAGTTTATATTTTATATAGTTTTCCAATCTTAGACCAAAATATTATTCAATTTATTGATTTGAAAGATTTTTAACCAATTGTATCTAGTTATTTTTTCATAATTTTGATTATTTTTTTCCCTATTGACATTATAAATGTTATTCATAATTTATTTTATAAATAATTTTTTCTTTAATAGTAAGTATTTTAAATTTTTTCCTAATCTTAGTTTTTTTTGTTTTTTTTTCCAAAAGTTTTCTTTTGCAACCCTCAACCCTATTGTGAAATGTATTCTCCATTTGATGAGGCATGGCTAAACGCCTTCTCACGATGGATGGACAATATTTTTAGATTAAATGTGAATAAGTTAATCTGAATATTTAAATTTGAATGGAAAATTTAACCGAAGCAAAATGAATCAGAAATCACTGAGATCATTCTTTGATATGTTTAAAACTTAGATACTGTAGATCACTTACAACAGTAAGACTGTTTGATTATTTGAAGAAACTGAAATTCAGTTCTATATTTTATTGTAGTTAGAATAAAAAAAAAAAAACGCTGGGATTGGCACCTACATGATATATTGTAGACACGTGGTTGAATAGTCATTTTGATATAAAATTCTATTTCATGTTCAAGTGTTTATATCTGTCACGAATCTAGATCTTTAAATATACAATCCTTATCAATTTATTAAGAATGCTTATTTTCTTCATTCACAAATGTTTGAACCATCCCTCCCTCTTGCATTTTTTTATAGATTGCTAAATATTGTAATTTTGATATATTGAACAAAATTTCAAATGCTCATTGTTGTACTTGGCACAACCAAAGTACATGGTTGTAAGTGAACTACAGTACAATGTTTTAATCAGTTGATTCTTGGTTCAAGAAGATTCGTTATTTTGGGACTGATTTTTATTAAAATTTTTAATTATAATTTTTCTTTTTATTGAGAAATAAATTCAGGGTTTCAACTTTTTGTTAATATCTAGCAGTTCCACAAATCAATAATCTGATTGCATGAATTCAGATAATTTTTGAAGGAAGATACATTTAAGTTACTTTTTCAGATGATCCTGTTTAAGATTAAGAGTTTTAAACCTCCCAATTTTAAGTGATCAAGTTTTAGAAATGTCTAGGAAATTTGTTTCCACATTTAATTACATAAATTTCAGAGATATAACATTGCATCTGACAATTGATCATGTTTTTCCATTGTAAGAGGATTAATTAAATTACTAGTTAAGATATTTCTTAGTACTTGAGCTTTTCTGCCACAGATTTTTAAGGATTTCTCTGATGTGAAAATCTAAAAGTAGGTTTTTATGAAGATTTTTTTTTTTCTATAAAACAGTTCCATTTAATGTTAATCACTTTTGAGGTAAATTATAGCTAACGAAACCTATATATTTCTCCATAACAGGAAAAATTATAAAAGCTGCAACAATAAACATACTAAAATATATATATATGGTTTGAATTTAACACTGGTTTTAGAAAGAAAGACAAAACAATTTAGTTCTCGTTAATCAATTTTTGTTTAAAGTAGTAAGCAATATACAAATACTGAACTACATAAAGAAAACAAAAGCTCAGTTTTCTGTGCCTTTCACAGGAAACCCATTTGATTGGAAGAGCTTCCAGCAGTAATAGTTCGGACTCATCTACAAGCCAAGTGGGTGCTAACCAAACTGTATGTTAATCTTTCTAGTTCACTTTCACAGCACAAATGTGCTGTTGGACACCTTGTCCCCAACTTCTCTGTTGGGAAGTTTGGCGAAATTTTTTTTTTCTTTTCTTTTAATTTTAATTAGTTTTTGTTTTTCTTTAGCTCATAAGAGATTGTTAAATTCCTTGTGGTTAAACATGTACTTGCATGGTTTAAAATAATATAAATAATATATTTTGGTTTTAGTTAAAAAAAAAAATAGAAAATCACATACATGGGCTTGAAATTAAGGGCAGCTGTTAATTTTTTTCTTTTTTCTTTTTTGCTGGTGGGCGTAGTAACTAATATAAATTTTCTATCATATCTGTTTTTCTTTTAACATATGTAAGAATTTACTTACATATTTCTAATTTTGTGGTGAAGCAAAGTAAGGACTATTTTGCCATTGAGTTTTTAACATGGTTGGATTTCCACTAATATACGGAAAGTTCCGCAATTACTTATTCTTCACATCGATTCAAGCAAGAAATGGCTCAAGAATGAATTGAATCAGCAGGGAAAATAATTTATACTGGCCTAGAAGCAAATCTGTTTTAAGTCTTTTTTATTTTATTTTTATCCAGATTGGTCTTCAGTCTACTTTTTTAAGAAGTCTAAAAAAAATCATTTTTTATTCCCTTCTGGCAAAACTGACCTAATATAAAGCCAGACATGTATTTAAACTTTTACTCAACAGCATATGTAGTAGATAGATCACACAAATCCTTTCCTTGTGATAAAGATCTGTAGGAGGGCATCCTCTAATTTTTATGTAGATCATGTTATAATTAACTTTAATTGTATTTGCTGGATGGAAAAAAAAATAGTAATAAAATTTTATACTTTTTTTTTTTGTGTGTGATAATTTAAAAGATGTATATGCAAGAAGTGTTTTTTATTGTTAGTGTTTTTTTTTTTTGGTTTTTTTTTTAATTCGCCCTATAATTGTTGCTACAAATATTTGTGCAAAACCTTTACAGGATTAACAAAACCATTGACTAGCAATTAAACTGTGATTAAGCATCTACAATAGTTTTCTTATTACTTTCTTCACACAATACTGATTTTATAATTTTTACAAGTTTATTGTGATGTAAACAGCTCTGTTTGTCACAAAGGAAAACAGTTATTATTTTGCGTATTCTTTTCCTGATTGTCTAATTGGTACAAATATCAAATTCAAATATTTCCAATGAAGTGATTTCTTTGCAAAAACACAGAAATTATTTGCACATAATTTTTCACTATGTATTGCAGTGGATTCTTTAATGTATGCTTGTAGTGAGGATGCTTTGTTTTGTCCTATCACTCCAACAACCACTTATTATTTGGCAGTTGAATCAGCATCTTTCCTTTGTCATAAACAAGGATAGGTTACTTTAAATCTGTCGAAATTCTTTTCTTTTTAACCTGAGCATGAAGATTCTTGAGTTTTCTAAAAGCAGTACAGCTTTAGTGTATCTATTGTTAAAAGAAACTTTTAAAGAAATATTTCATTAAAAAATACAAAGTTTTTAATATGCAAATTAAAATTATTAAATCTTAATTGATAATTAAATCATTAGAATCAATTTATATTGATACAATTTAACAAAAAATAAGAGACTAAGAAAGCCTTATTTGTATTCTGAAAGTGTAGCTTGCTATTATTATTATTATTATTATTCAAAATTACATGAAACAGTCAATACTGACTGGCATTGTGTAGTTGATATGAATTTCCACCTAAGTATCAACCTGGTCTTGCGCAATATATATGTTGTTCTCAGCAATGTCATTTTTTGCACTTCTGTAGGTGTTAAGCTGCAGTTTTTTAAAATAGTTTGTAAAATTTTACAAAAAGGTACCAAGTGCCTCGTCATGACATGGGGATTTCTGTGGTATATTTGGTCCATATTCGAATAATTTCTACAACATGGTCTCTGTATTTTGTCATCTTTTCTAGTTCTGTTTCTTCAACTCTGGCGTCGCCAGAAATTCAAATATCAATGATTGAAATGTTTCTGTTTTCTATCATCGTTATATCTAGTGTATTATGCTTGAGATGTTGATCTTTTTGAATTCTAAAATCCCACAAGATCTTGACTTGCTCGTTTTCTGACACCTTCTCTAACATGATGTTCCCATGAGTTCTTTGATGCTGGCAAATTGTACTTTTTTACACAATGACTAATGTATTAAACTTTTGCAACCCTGTCATGTCTGGTCTTAAAATCCGTCTGTGCTATCTTGCTACATTCAGAAAGTAAATGGGAAAGAGTTTCATATTTTCTTGGCAAATTCAGCATTTAGGATTTTCACTGATACCTGCTGTTGAGCTTCAAAAAATTTGACCTATTATTATTATTATTATTATTATTATGTTTGTATGTTTCAAACCTTGGGTTTCCCCCAAAAAAACAATATGGCGGGTCAAGGACCAAAGCACATACTGCCAAGTGTAAAGATGTGTGCAAGAATGATTAGGGATGTGTGCTTGTGTCCATAAATTTCCTAACTATGCGTGTAGTGTTGAGTACCACAGCCTTCTGCAGTTGTGCATAAGTGTTTTTGTGAAGTCCTAGTGTGCTGAGACTGTGGTGTAATGTGTGAGGCACCAGACCAGTGGCTGACAAAACGATGGGTACAACACGTACTCGATCCTGCCTCCACTGCTTCTGGAGCTCGTGTGCTAGATCAGTGTATTTACTGATCTTGTCTGCGTGAGTTTTCTGCATGTTCTTGCTGATAGGCACTGCAATATCAATTAGATAGGTCTGTTTGTTGACCTTATCAACAAGTGTGATGTCTGGTCTGTTGTGATGTATGGTTTTGTCTGTGTGAATGGGGCGGTCCCAGTATAGTTTATATGAGGGTGACTCTAATACGCTTTGTGGTATGTACTTGTAGTACGGGACCGTGCTCTTAATAAGTGAATGTTTGTGTGCTAGCTGTTGATGAACGATCGACGCTACCTGATTGTGTCGGTGGAGATAGTCTGTTTGAGAGAGAAGGGGACAGCCTGATATTACGTGGTCGATCGTCTCATGCGTAGTGTGGCATTTCCTGCATTTGTCGTCATGTGTGTTTGCATCGTGTAGAATGTGTTTCTTGTAGTTGCGTGTGGAGATGACTTGGTCCTGTATTGCGAACCCTTCGGTCTCCCCAAACAGCTCACCACACGTCAGCCATCTGTTCGACGCTTCCCTGTCGACATGATAAAAAAGAAGGTAATCCAGATTGTACTAAATTTAGGAACAGGGATTATTCAAAACAAGTAGACTGAAAGAATTAAAAGGGTGGGGGAGGGAAATAATGGTAACCCTCATTTTTTGGCCTCTCTAATACAAGACTTTAAATAAATACCAGCACTGTTTTACTATTTAATCAATGGAAATTCCATACATAGCAACCAGTTTATTTCAGACTTTTATAAGATGACTGTCTGCCATTGATGTTATAGTGGGTTACTTATTTTTTCTTCTTTTTTTTGTTCCTGCCCAAATATACGTATCTATTGTTCCTATCCAGTTATAAATACATGTGATTCGTTTGGATAAGTTATCACTATGTAAAATAAAATATAAAAGCTAATAGCATACACGACCATTCAAAAGATTGTCAAGTGAATGGAGTTTCAAGGTTTAACATACATTCTCAAATTTCCCAGTTAACTAGAATAATACTAGTTTGGATACATATACCTGCTTTAAAGAAACCAAACATTTGACTGTTTCTGAAGCAGTACATCAATGAAGGTAAATTGTCTCTATCTTAATTAACGACAAATAAAATTTGTTAATAAAATATATTAATTAATAAGTAAATGAAGTATTACTTTAGTGCTATGAGTGACATTATCATTTCATAATAATTGAAGTTTTCTCATTGAAAAAATTTCCTTATTCTAAAATAAAAATTTATTCTTGTCAGTTTTTGATAATGCATTTTCTAATTCTTTTTTCCTCTGCATAAGGGAGGAGTTTATAAATTTCTAAAATAGTGGCTTATTCAAAATTGGGAGTGCTCTAAAATCCAATGTTATTAATCTGTAACAGTTTCTCAACCGGTGTGCAGTGGCATGAGAAAATTCAGAGACTGCATCTGTAATCAACTGAAATCTAGAAGTCAACTAAACTGGCCAAACAGAAATTGTACTAAATTATGTTTTGTTTTAACAATCTATATTACTAAAATCTTTTATTTCTCTGTCTGTCTGTCTGTCTGTGTGTCTGTCCGGCGCAATTTTCTGAGCGAATGGAAAATAGAAATAATTTTTACAATGAAACATCCGCGACAGGAATCGAACCTGCAACCTTCTGATCCAAAGTCAGATGCCTTATCCATTAGGCCATAGGGACTACAACTCTCTTCATGTGTTTTTTTTTACATATCTCCTTTCCTTTCCCCCATCAATAAGGAATGTATTCAATCTTTTTTTTTTTTTTAATCTCAAGATTGTTTATTTATTTCACATCAGTCAGTTTATTTGTAATTCGAAACTGACAATTAGAACGGTAATTGCCGAAACGTTGCAATATTTTAAATATTCTTACTTAACCAAATCCTATGTGATATTGAAAAATATGTGGGTGTACACGCCAGATGTTGGAGTAAAGAAAACAGTCAAGAAAGAGAGAAGCACTCTTTTTTTGAGGTGGAATACCGAAAAAAATCACTATTTGCAACTCAAAAACCATCAATAAATGTAACTCAAACGTCACTGGAAAGTGACAATTATAATTAAAATGAGAGTCAAAAAAGAATGAAGCGATACTTCTATTAGATAGAATACTGAAAAATCACTATCTGTAACTCAGAAACCATCAATATTTGGAACACAAAAGCCACTGAAAAGTGCCACTTAGAATAAAAAAAGAGACTCAAAAAAGAAAGAAGCAGTATTTGTATTAGATACAATACTGAACACTATTGTAACTCAGAAACCACTGAAAAGTATCATTTGGAATAAAAAAAAATAAAGAGAGTCAAGAAATAAGAAGCAGTATTTCATTAGGTAGAATACTGAAAAATCCCTATTTGTAACTCAAAAACCATCACTATTTCTAACTCGAAAACCACTGAAAAGTATCAATAGGAATAAAAAAAAAAAAGATAGTCAAGAAAGAAAGATGCACTATTTCTATTGGGTAGAATACTGCTCAGAAATTAGACATCTTAGCCATTAGACCACTAGGCCTACATTCTAATCTCTGTAAAAAATAAAAATATATTATAGATATATGATTTACAAGGTGGTTCTAAAAGCAGTCGTAGATTGAGAGAATATAGACATCAAAAATTAAATTAAAAAAAAGCTTTTAAAAAATTTTAGTTTTAGTTTCCTTGATGTAATTTGTGTGTGTGTGTGTTTTTTAATAAATAAAAAATTGTTTTCCGTTACATAAGGGAGGCTTCCGGAGCGAAGCGACGGGTAGCCGACTAGTTAACTGAAAAATTATTAGTATCAGATTTTAAAAAAAAACAGGATAGCTTCCACAATTGACAATCAATCCTACAGTGATTGTTTTTAATTTTAACTCTTAAATGCTAACAATTTTGATAGCCTTATTTATTAACAAATTTGATATTCTACAAAAATATCACATCATTAGACTACATCAATGAAATAAATTTTGTCATAAATCAATTTGCCAAAAGACTCCATTTGTAGCTTAGTGAACATGAAACTATTTTTTTTTTCTTCAGAATAAAGTTTGGAAACAAAAATTCTTTGTACCCTATCCATAAACAGCAACATAAAATTATATAAGAAAGATATCAATTGCAAGGCACAAAGCTAAAGTTAGGATTCGCACTTCGAGTTGTCATCGGGAAGAGACTGGGACGGACCGTTTCGTCCTTATTAGGACTCCTCAGCCAGCCAAGAATACATTTATATTTGTTTGTAGTGATGAAGTCTAAAATTGCAATTAAAATAAAAGGTAAACAAAGCAAAAAAAAAAAAAAAAAATTGTAAATACCAGTTATCAAATTACTTGATTTTCATTATACATAGCTTAAAGAATTACAACATTCAAACTTTTCACAACTAAAACATCTCCAAGAATTTCTTATATAATTTTTGTAATCAAGCAAAAAACCATCAGAAAGATTCAGTTCATTCACAAGATTTAGGGTTACAATGTTTAATGCATGTGACATGAGACATTAATAACTAATTCAGTTTGCAAATTTTTTTCTGCAAAATATAAGAAATAAGCAGCTCAATTTATAAACATTTAAAGTAAGACAAATAGCATTAACATTAATAATCATTTTCAGAATATCTTCAGTGTCATAACTGTGATACTTCATAACTCTTATACTATTTCGTGAATATATAAGAGGAAAAACGAATTCTAGATGAGGAAGAGGAAAAGATTTTCCTGTCCTCATTGAGCCTGAAGAAGTTTCTTGTAAAAAGAAATGAAATATTGTAACAAAGAAGATATTTATTGGAGATAGTGTTGACTGAATGTCTTTTATTTATATAGATATATATATACAGTGTTACCTCCGAATAACGGACAGTCACGGGACCGGAAGTTTTGTCCGTTATTGGGAGGTGTCCGCTATTGGGGAGGACTGTCTTTTTTTTATTTTTTAGCTTATAGCATGTCATTTAATGAAAAATTACGTACAATCTTAATTAAATTTCTAGAATTATCATTGTGGTATGAGAGAATATGAACAATTGCAAATTATTTACTATATTTCTTTTTAAATGAGTACTAATCCGTTTGTCTCACTTAAATAATGATAAAATTAATTACAGTATATAGAAAATTAATTTCTAGTCATCCATTTGATGCCTTAAACGTGTCCAATCCTAAAGTTTGACCGACTTCTCTGGCTTTTTCTTGAGGGAAAACACCTTTTACAGGAATGTTCTTTGCACGAGCAAAGTGGAACCATTTTATCACCATTTCGTCGATTTTGCTTGTTTCAGTTTTATGAAACTTCAAATTCTTCGAATTTTCATTTGAATTCACCATCCACATTTTTCTAATCTCCTCTTTGTCCTTCAAAAGTTCACTTATCTGAGTTTTTCCAACTTTTAAAACGTTCAGCAAGTCAACGCACACTCGGCTTTTCTTTTTCAGCAACTTCAAGAACATCAATTTTTTCTTTCAGTGCCAATCTCTTCCTTTTTGATGCCATTTTAATTCGCACTAAATTTAATCAACACGTTTATAGGATAGCTTTATGAGGGATTGATATTTACAAAGCAATTGCAGTGAAAAAAAGGGCCTCGGATTTGTGCATTGAATCATGGGACACCGATACAATGTATCAATGTATGGGACGCCGATGTAAAAACAACCATGATGCATTTGTTGAAATGTTAATCGAAAAACAAAAACAAAAATTTTTACAGTTAAAATAACTGTCCGCTATTCGGAGTGGATAACATGGAATGTCCTATTTTAAGGGACTGGGACCCGCAATAATGTCTGCTATTCGGAGTGTCCGTTAAAGGAGGTTTCACTGTATAATATATATAGAGTTATGACTATTTGATCACATATCACCATTATATAAAAATTCCTCTCCCAACAAAACATCTGCTGTGACTTTTTCAGCAGTGATTCTCTGATAACTAGTTTTCAAAAAAAAATCTTCATAAGTTGTTCATAATTCGTTTATAATTATACAATTGTACATTACTACATTCACAGCAAAATATCGTTAACATAATAAGCCTCCCCTAACCAATTTTCTTAGAAATATAGTTGTATTATCATGATCTATTCTTTTATCCAGGACTAAATTTAAATTACATTCTTCACACTTAAGTTTTTTAGTACTGAATATGCAACAATAACCGGAAACATATATGATGAAATACAACTCATTTCTGATCTCTTGATATGTCATCAGTTATCGAAATATCAATAAGGTCATTACTGTCCCGAAGGCTGCTGAAAAGAATCAAATGAATCCCAATGAGCAGCTTCTGTACAGTTCAGGTTCACTTTCCATGTTGTTAAATAAAGATCCATCACACTAGGTATCCTTAGTTTATTTTCTACTTCATATAGCTGTCTGAGTGTAATGTGATAGTGTCCCTGCCAATTGTCTGAAATATTCCAGAAAGACACACATTGCATTTTCAGTTCAGTTTTATAATATTCAGTTAATTCTAACAAAACATGTGTTGTCTGAATCAATCCTGAAAGTGTTGGGGTTTTTTTTAAAAAAAAAATGTTCCAGGGTCAAACTGCAAGTCTCTCCATTTTTCCAGCCAACATAGTAAGTCTTTCAGAAAAAAAACCTTTTGGATCTTGTACATATTCGTTAATGGTTCTTGCATGTAATTGTTTAATCTTTTTCCTTTAGAAGAAGATTTTACATTGATAATGTCCCTCCATGTACAAATGTCAATGAAGTCATCAGTATCAGAATAATGAAGACTGTTTTGGCCCTAATTGTCTAAGACTCTCCACTACATATTTATTGAAAAGTTGCAGAACAAGTTTTACATTCTGCCTTTCCATATTTGATGGCTAGAGTGCCTTTCAAGATAAATTATAACCGTATTTCAATAATTTGCAGGATTGTACAGCTTTTTCAGATCAGCCAATGATTAAATACATATTGATGTTCCTTTGAATTCAGGATAAAAGTAACACTGACTTGCATTCTTCTGATTCAGCCAATTGTTCCTAATACATTTCAATAAACGCACACTATCAGTAAGATGAAATAAGGTATGTCATTATCTGCTGGATGGGGATTTACAATACTTAGAGGTCGAACAAGCAGTCATAGCTTTACGGTTTGTGGAATTATTGTCAGTTATAATACAAATGACATGAAATCCAATTTCTTTCAATCCCTCAACAACTTTCCTTATTATTGAATTTAGTATAACACCAGTAAGATACTGGAGAAACATGAACTATGTCAAAGGATGAGAGATGAGACTGAACCATGAAGACATGCTTTGTTGGCTACTTGTGAATTGTGCTATACCTTCAATATTGCCCCCCCCCCCTTTATAGTCCATGTATGACTTCAACTGTGTTTTGTAAAACACACAATTCTTGACAATCCAGGGTAGCAACTTTTTTCATATATTGAAGGAAATTCTTATTTCCTTGTTCAATAAGTTCAATATTGAACTTAGAACAAACTCTTTGAATAGTACTGGGATGAGGAAGCAACCAATTTCCAGAATGTCTAATAAACTTGTACGCGTCGGGGAAATGAGATATATTATGAGTGAGTGGCAGGTGGATCAGCATTGCCAGAATGCTGTATTGCTGCGTCCCAATGTTGTTAGCATTATCTTGAGCATAGTATTCATGTGAAAAAAACAGTCACAATTTTTTATACTCGCAACAACATTCTGCAATACTACATTACTCGGTGAATGTTAGTACTAATTGACAAGGGAAAAAAGAACTGAATCAAAACCGAATGAAGACATCGAGTGTTGAGACAATCAGTATATCACATGCATGTCATCTTTTTTCTTTTTTTACTCCATTTGGCGGAAGCAACGTAAATTTTGGGAAGTTTGATATGATAGCGTAAATAAAGGGGGAAAATATATTATCATAATAGAAAAATTGAAGGAACCAAGAAAAAATGCTGAAATGACAAGAAAACATTCTTTGCGGGAATGCAAAAGTGGGGTTCTACTGAGGATTGTGTTTCTTGGTACAAACTTTGAAACCATTTAAATCATTGAAACAGTACTTTGCATCGTAATCCAATTTTGTAGGAAGACTTATCAGCAATATTGTTTTGTTCAGTCTTTGAATCAACAATTTTTAGCTTTAGCCTCCAATCTTTGTCATTTTACTTCTTGGTAGTTCACGAGAATATGTCCTTATCTCTCATCAGCTGAGAGATAAGGACATTCTGAAAATATATAAGGCAATGCTGATTCTTTTAATCTTGGTGCTTTTAAAGGAACTGATCAATTTGCCAGTTTTGGCATCATAACTAGATTCCCACAAGATATCTGACAATTTTAAATGAATTTTGGCATACCTGAAAAATACAGAAATAAAATGAAGTTTTTTTGTAACTAGCCCAAGTTTTATTTATTTTATTTATTTATTTATTTATTTATTTTTTTATTAAACATTATAATAAAATGAAATATCATTAGTACATGGAATGTGTGTTTTGGAAATTTGAATACATAGTATAATTAAAAAGTACTCCAGCACTTGAAAATTCAGTGATTATTAATAATTCAATTTATTAATATATTTTATTAATAGTATTGTGAAATATGTAAAAAAACAGCGAGAAAAGTTTAATATAAACTAAAATGATTATATAGTGTGATAATAGCACGTGGAAAATTTCGTCACTGTTAGTAACTAACTTAATAATTTGGTGTTTATTAATACTTTTGTGAATTTGTAATTCATACTTTAAGTGATTCTTTGATATCGCTAACAAACGGAAAATTTTCACCTCAAAGTTTTACCAGATATAAAGAAACTTCATACTTTTACTGTTGAATGTTCCATTAGCTGAAAATCTACTCTTGGAATATCAGTAATCCATTTCTTTTTCAAAGCAGTTATCTTTTGGGAAACAAATGTGCTGATTTTAGAACCATTTTAATTTCCCTAGCAGTTAAGAATTTGGCACTTTTTAGCCATAATTTGATCCTAGGGTTCGCTGTTATCTATGCTTTCAGGAAAAACACTTCCTTTTGAAAAATAAGTAAATAAGCGTAAGCAATGGAATGTATAGAACTACTGTACTATCTGTCTCCCTTAAATGCAAATGGCACCTGTCTTTCTCCTCCCCTGCCTCCTGATACTATAGAATTTTCCAATGAGGATAAGCAGGTCTTTGTACTTCTATCAATAGAAATGTAGATGTTTCTAATTTTTTCAATTGCATCTAATATTTTTAAGATCGTATGCTAAAAATGCATAAATCTCAGCTTAAAAGAAAGTGGAATAAATCTAGTTTTAAAACAGATCTGTCCTTGGAACATGTATGTCAGCTCCTTTCTTGTTTTGATCCCTCTGAAAACCAGATGATTTCTTCAAAAACCCATAGGGTTCTAAATTATTTAGTTGGTTCTCAAGACTTCTCAAAGTCCCAAATTACACCTTGGTTCATTATATATATATAGACACTATCTGACCACTTAGGTAGACCTACCTAGTTGCATGTTGGGCTTCCTTTAGCCCTGAAAACAGCCTAAATTCGTCGAGGCTTGGGTTCCACAAGATGCTGAAAACGTTAAGGTATTGTGTACCGTATAGACATGAGTGTGTCACGCAGTTTCTGAAGATTTGATGGAGGTGTAGGCCTGGAGCAAACAGCCCATTCCAGCTCATCCCACAAATTTTTAATCAGGCTGAGATCTGGGGACTGAGCGGGCCACTGCAGCAAGAAAAAGTCATAGTCATGTTCCTCATACCATCCCATAGTGATGTGGGCTTTGTGCACCGGCACATTATCCTGCTGGAAGTAGCCATCTGCATGAGGATAAACTGTTAACATGTACGGTTGCACTTGGTCAGCTATGATGTTTAGGTATGCTCTAGTTTTTATTATACATATGAATGCATTTTTTATCATATTTAGTTTTTTTGAAATCTTTTGTCTTCGTGCAATTTTATAGATAGATTAAATAGATATACAAGATATGAAACTGGTCATTTGAATTAAAAAGGCTAAATCAAATTTAAAAACCTGCATCTTACTTTCCAATTTTTTTATGTTCTGTGAAACATAGTGCCAGATTATGACATGCGTTTTTGAGTGAATTGCTTTAAAGAAATCATTTACTGTTATTTCTATTGTTATGTTAATTCATTGCAAACAACAGATCTTCTGATAGTATTATAGAATACTTAGTTGTTTCAATTGGGTAACATTTTAACTATTAACTTCAGAAGTAGTGTTTCTGCAGCTATTGCTCTTATTCTGTAACACCTACTTTATTATGATTTTCGTTTCTTAAGTAGCATGTGTTCTGCTTGTGACTAATGCTCCTACTAATGAATAACAATATTGTAAATTTATAAGAGTTTGATTATAGAAATAAAAAGGTCATGTGGAATTCTTAATTGTATTACATCATTCAATTCCATCTAGTTACTAATATATTTACAAATCATCTGAAGGGAAGCATTTGAATTTGATCTTTGAAGTATTTCAGACAGTGCTGTTTATTAATCATTATTATTGGTTGCTGGGATTTGCTCAAAATTTAGCTTTTTGGTAGAGAGTTGCTCTTCTGCTTTTGTTGAACTGACATACTATGCTTTGGAAATTTCAGTGAAGTTAGCTTTGTTAATTAATTCTTACTTTTCCAATTCAAATATTATGTGTTACGAAAACTTCTTAGCTTTTATTCATGGGTAGGGTACATTATCCATGTATTATCCAGCTCACCAGAAATTTCACGTTGACTGTTTGTTAATCATTGAAAATGGGAGTGGGCAGAATAAAAATAAGATTAGACATGCTTCTTTAATTTCAAGCCCCATGCATTTTAATAGATCTTTCTTTGCAAGTGACTAAAGTTATATTTATTTAGTTTTTCATTTTTTTTTTAATACTTATTAACATGAATCTCATCTTACTAATGCTATACAGTGAAATTCTACGATAGGTTGACAAAATTCTTCCAACACTTAAAAGAAAGTGGCTGTTTGTTTCATAATTAATTTTAAGTTTGAGGCAACATTTACTAAAAACTGGTATAATTGTTGCTTCTGTAATATTTTTAAGTGATAGATAATAAATATTTTTGTCGTTTTATATATTATGTTTGACATCATTAAGGTAAGATTAGGTAATGAGAGTGGCATCACTGTTTCTTTTATTAATTTGTATTTGTTTTGTTTTTACCTCTATAATATTAACTTGCTCCTGCGAGATAGAAGATTATTGCTATTGAAATTTGCTGACTTTTAGTCATGAGCAGTTAGCATTTGTGATAACTCAATGAAATTAAAATTAGCTGACAAAACATGTACACTTTTTTTTTTTCTTTGTTCATAAGTAATATTAAATACTTTTTATAAAAACACTAGCATCCAAGATACAAATGTATTTGTAAGGTAATACAAGGTAATTTTAACCAGTCTATAATTAAAATTCTGACTTCAAATTAAGTAAAAAAAAAAAATACATTTGATATACTTCTTCATTTTCTTTTTTTTTAAACAAAAGCTCTAAACTTAGATCTGTGCTTGAAAGTAAAAAATATTTAACTAATGATTTTTTTTTCTTTCTCAAAACATTTGAATTAAGAAAAATTGCTTTGTAGGTTCAAAAAAATCTTTGGTACTGAAATAGAAAAAAACTATTGGCAGTTGGACAATATTTGTAAGTTTATTAATAATTTCCCATAATTAAACCGAAATTAAATTTGTTTTCTTGTATAATCATCATTGTGTCCTGCAGTTTTATGTATGTACAAGCACAGAAACAAAGCCTTGAGAGTTCGTGCGACTGCAGTTCATTACTAGATTAATGTAAAAAATGCCCTTGTATTTTATAATGATCAGTGTTGGCAAATCCTTGGAAATTATTGTCTTCAAAGCAGTGTAAGCCTTGTAAAATACAAGATGATGGTTTCTAAATAAGATAAGCATACTTATCTACTCCTATTACATAAGCACACTTTTGTCTGTTTTTGAAAGAATTAGAACAGATTCTTTTTCTTTTGTTTTTTTTCTATTCCAGTTTTCATGTTCTAACATTTGAAATCATAAATGGTATTGGGTAAACTTTTCCTGAAGTTATGCTTATAATTCAAATAAGAATGCCTGCCTTTTGAGTCGAGCTGATACTCTTTGTTTCGGCTTTTTCTATAAAGTTACTTTATTACTAAACATAAATTCAAAATAAAAAAAAAGAGCAGGAGGAGGAGAAACCATAATGCACTTGGAATATTTAAGTATTAGAAGATTTAGAATATGTTGATTACTTCATAGAATTAAAGGGTGAAAATGCATAAAGTATAATGCTTCTCTCTTCTTTTAAAGACAAGTGAATTGTAGATATGACTTTGAAATACAAACATCACAGTATTTTTCCTAACATTACAATTAACATAAAAATTAATGTATAAAATTAAAAATTCAATGAAAAGTCAGATTAATAAGAATTAAAAAAAAAATTAAACTTTAAAATTTGTGATTGAAATGTGAAAAGCATTGTTTTTGAAGTAGCAGAGTTTGCTGATCATTTTGTGATTTATTTATTTTTTCTTTTAATTTAAGTCAAAGAGCAACTTCACTGTTTTCAAAATATTAAATTTACTAAAAGGAGCTACTTTCAGAAAAAAAGAAAAAGGTAAATGCCGATTCGCGATTAATACTTCTTGTTAAATTTAAGGCTTGATTCTTGCCTTTACTACAGAAGCAATACAGTAAATATACAAAAAAAAAAAAAAAAAAAAAAAACAACCAAAAGTATGCCTTCCATGCATCTACCACATTAAGTATATTTCCCAAAGATGCCACCCCAAAAATGGAAATTTCTATCAGCCGCCATTTTGAAAGGTGTGATCCGATTTGTTTGAAATACCCTTAAGACCTTGGCTAGTATTGTATCTAGTAACCATAAAAGTTTTATATGAAAAGCTCAGTTATCCATGTCCCAAATTTGAGGTCACTCCTCCTAAAAACCTGTTAACATGTCGACTTTTTTGATACATATTTTAGTTAAACCAATGCCCTAAAAGCTCTAAAAACACCATGAGGATAAGGCTTTAAAGATAGGAAAAACATCAATAAAGTTGAAATTTTTATTTCCGATTTGGTTGGAAAACAATACCAGCTGAGCCCTTAAGGGTATCTGTATCCATAAAAATTTTAGCTCAAAAGCTCAAAATTTACGGCAGTTATCCATGTTACAACTTTGAGGTCATGCCCCCAGTTCTAAGCCCTGCCCCCTAAAAACCCGTGAACAAATTTCCAATTTTTTTGTTATTTGTAGTTAAGCCAATGCCCTAAAAGCTCTAAAAACAACATGAGTATAAGGTTTTGAAGATAGGAAAGTATAATATATATATATATATATATATATATATATATATATATATACATGGATGTCAGTTTATTAACATCAGAAATAAGTAAATATATAATTAAAGTGTTGTTTCATTTCAAAAGTTTATAGTCCATCTTGAATTTGTTCAGGTGGTTTCTTCTGTTTTCTTGAAGTGGTCTATGCTGCCATTTATCCTTTGTGTTAGTGTAAGTACAGATAGGTCTTGACTTTTGAGTGATCCATAGCACTTTCAGAAGCATTTTAGAATACAAATAAGTATAAGCTAGGCAACAGTCAAAGCGGTTCACTCATTAGCACATCAAATGAACTGCATTGCCATTGGTATGAATAATTGTTTTGAATATCAATTTGAATTTGTAATAAGTTTCAGCTATAATAAACATCTATGCTACTGATATATGTATGCAGTATTTGTTATTATACTCGTATGTTATTGTTTGTAGTATCTCTTTACTGTGAAAATATACATTACATGTATGATAGCTTGCTACCAAGTTACGACTCATTTCATCTGAAACCCAAGCTTACAGGCTGTTTTATTTGGCTCTGCTATGTCTTGTTCGCATTACATTAGATTTTAGTAGTTACAGTGCAGTATCTGGACCAAATACAATATATTACTGCAATACTAATTTAAGTATGTCTTTTTTATTTATTTTTTTTGCATATAATTAACTTTAAAATTGTTTGGAGATTTGCATGACTTTGTAATGTTTACTGTATATATGATTTCTGTCATACTATATATGATTTTCAACGAAAATGACTTATGGAATGTAACCCTGTCGTAAGTCGAGGACTATCTACAGTATATTTACATTACACAAGATTTCAGACCTTTAACGCTATAATTTACAAGTAGTTTTCCCTAAAACAGTTTCGAAAAACCTAAAAAAGTTCATATATATTAAAACTAACTGAAATCAAAGAATGAAATAAAAGGCGGGAAAGGACAATACAGTAAAAAAAAAAATAGGTGAAAGCTCTGAAAAGAAGAAGAAAAAAAAGGGAAGCAAATATTTAGTAAGAGAAAAAAGGAAAAAAAAAAAAAAACAGAACAATAGAAGATGCCACTAAAAATCAAATGAACATGTAATTATAGCAAGTCATAAAAAATTAAACATATGACCTCAAGAAAATAGCTAAGAATAAGAATTAAATAAGAGAGAAAGAGGAATAATGAGACATAACTTTAAAAATGAAAGAAGAACAGTAATGTGTATTTAATTAAATCACAATGATAAAAAAAAGCTTGTGAAAATCTTTAAAAAAAATACATAATGTAGTGATATTTCAGTGCTGCTTAAATAAGAATGTCTTATAAATTATCATGTATTGGTAATAATGTACACGAAGGTATAGTCAAGTTTAGGTGGTTTTTTTTTGTTTGTTTTTTTAGGTGGAAGCAAATTTTTTAAATAAACTAAGTGTCGTAGAATGTTAGTGAAAAAATTTGATCATCACAAATTTTAATTAGTAAAGAAGACACTACTGCAGCTTTTATTAGTTTGTTTTACACTTCATTTATTACAATCCTTTTTTTATTGTTTTCTTTCTCCGTTTAGCTTTTAAAGAAGGCGTAAGTTTGATATCAGTACATTATTAAAAACAACTGACAGTCGCAGCACATCACTGAATAGAATTCTATAAATGTTCAATGGGATCCAGGTTTTAGTAATGTTTCTTATCATTTTTTTGTGTGGATATTTTCCATTTCTAAGTAGTTCTGTACCATTTCAGATGTGCATTGTCATATTCGAATAGAAATTCATGCTAATCGAATCTTTGCAATACCACATAGTTCAATCATATTATATATATGGCCAAAACAAATTAATTCCACATTGAATAACTATAACATTTCAAATCTTATGGGATTTATTTAGCTCACATTAACATATGGATGTAATCTATAATAGTTGCATGATTCAAAAATTGTCGGTTCTGTAGTTTTGTTACAGCTAAAAAATTAAAAGCATCCGAGGGAGTATTTTGTAGTAACTCGAGACATTCTAATTATGTGATGTAATATAAATTTACAACACAAGTCAATCTTACAAATAAAAACATAAATATGTAATATTTTTATTTAAGTTCTTGAGAGTTGCATCAACCTGTTAGATAACTGGCTGTTCCCTGATGAGGACCATATTTTTCAGCAAGACCATAAAAACTGAATGACTCAGAATCATCTAGAGCAGCAATTCTCAAACTTTTAGAATTCATTTACTACCATGTCTATATTTCATAATTCGGACTTCGTGCAGCCAAGAGTTTGCATTTATGGTAAGAGGACAAACAGAATAAAATAAACAATCTTGTCCCCCTCCCCCCAATCATTTTTTTTTTAATTATAATTTTTTTCTTCACAAAAAATCATAATCAGTCTGTTTTTGTTACATCTGTGTACCAGCTGAAACAACGTAATGTACCATAGTTTGAGAATCACTGATCTAAAGCAAGATACCTCTTTTTTTATATAAAAAGAGGATGAATGATTGCCTCGGTTTCGCGACTGGCCTATTCAGTATGGGATTCCTTCATAAAGAAAAGTTCACTGAAAATTGACTTACTGGAGAAAATCAGTAGCAGTCTTGGGAGAATTTTATCTTAGACGAGGTTCGGAATTGCAGTTACTCATGGAAGAAACGATAGAGGGAAGGTTGCCAACAGGGATGTTGTAACATTGACCATTTGTTTAAGTATGTTTAAATTAATCTTCCCTGAGATGCTATTTTAAAACATACGCTTTTAATTGTTTAGCTGTATCAAAACTATAGAACCTACATATTTGAAATTTGCAGCAATTGTAGATTATATCCCTCTATTGATGTGTGCCAAATCTCATTCCCATAAGATTTGAATTGTTGAAGTTATTAAATTTTGAATTAAGTATTTTTTTTTTTCTTTCTGGCCACTAACATTTTCCCATGCAGAAAAGCTGACTTTGAGAATTATGTCATCACAGACCAGCAAATAATTTTAACATAATTAGAATATTGTTTCTCTGATATTGCAAGGATAGACGAGCGTTATTATTATTATTAGGGTAAGTCAGGACTTGTTAGAAAAATAGAAGATTAATCCATTTAAGACTCAATTATTTTTGTCGGCACAACTTTAATTGGTCTAATCAGTGATTGAGAGTAAGTTGCAATTCACTTGTCTCCTTGTATAGTAAGCTGACCAGACTCTGATTTCAGACAGACATTCCCAATTTCAGTAATTTGTCCTGCTTTCAAAATAGGCTTTACATTTGGAACTTCTGAAATATATTTGTGCATGTTTATAACAATAGCTAGAAGCTTTGATAATAGAGAAGAGGTACATATAGAAGGATATTGATATTTGAAGATCAGCCTACAAACCATTTTGAATATCTCATTCATTTATCTTAAAATTTGATATTAGGAAAAGCTAAAATCCCAACATGTCTATCAAATACTGTCGCAAGTAAAATATAAATTCAAAACAAATTCGAAGGGGGGAAAAAAAAAAGATTTTTCCGTAGATTCTTCAAAATTCGCATATAGGAAACATAACGATGGAAATATATATGATCAATAAATTATATTTCTAATCATGATC
>JAFIDM010002131.1:63051801-63088608 GCA_023159025.1 Thereuonema tuberculata
TTTCAGTTTATATATATTTTGTAAAATTTGTTGTAATTTAAATAAAAGATCTGTTAATTTATAATGACTTTATTTGTGTTATTTTATTAATATAATCTTAACAGATTTTATATTTAAAAAATTTCAAGAAGCAGCAGCTATCTTTTGACCCTGTTTAAAATAAAAGAAAACTACTTTTTTTCCCTATAGTTCAGTGTTTTTGTGACTTATATTTTTTTCATTTACAAAGAGATATTTTTGAATTATAATGATTAACATTTTTTCTTTGTATATTCACAGTCTTTCAGTTCAAATTTGACTGAATTGAATTGACGCTATCATTTACCAAATCAGCTCATATAAGCAGTTTTTATACGATCTGAATTGGTAAATGATAGAACTCCTGAAAGCAATGTGTGATGTATAATTATTTTTGGAATTCTTTGATGTATCTTATACATTTCATCGGTAAAAGGCTGCTGCATTTCTTGAAAAATTAATTTAACTTCATATTATTACTACGAAATAAAAACAATCAAAATCAACAAGACTTAGTTTCTGGCTGTAGGGAAAAAAAAAAAAGTCAATTTAAAAAATGAACTTAATCTGAGGATGGAAGTCGGTGGAGCTGAATTATTTTCAGATTTAAATGAAAATATATTAAATCCATAATTCTACTTTTCTGGCGACGTGGACTTTTATTTACAATAAATAAGCAAATTTATTACATAGTAGTTGTATTATTAATACTGCAGTGATAAATATAATACAAAGGATTATGTAGTATGAAGGATCAAACATGAGAAAATAAAGAACTTAAAAAATTACAAGGATGTTGTATACAAAAGATAGATCCATTATCCAAAAACTATACTTCCTGTTGCCCTTCTCCACTAATGAGGAAATGGATTTATGGGTTAGAAAATATGTAAGAATAAACTATTTTTTAATTCTAAAGTTCGAAGCAACAATTCTGTTACTTGAGAACACAAAGCACATAAAGGAAAACAGTCCGAGTGAATTCAGACCAATTAATGTAAATTTTTTAACAACAAGAACTCCTCTTGTATTTCTAGATTGAAAATTACAAAATGTGGAAAAAACAAAATACTAAAGAAAGCAGATCACATCAAGCTGCATTCGACCTTTCACCATTATTATCTTCAGTTGATAGTCGGTATGCACCAAAGTGCATCTGGGAAACTTCGCAGGACTTTGTTCTATGGCGCTCTAGCGTTGGCATCATGGCAAACCCCTAGAAAAATACATAAAATTTCTAGGGAAAGATACTGAGGTGGTTTCCCGTAGCCTTCCGCAGGAAATCATTAACGAATGAGTTCAGACGGGAAGAGAAAGATGAAGCAGACAAGCTCAGGAAAGGAAATTTTTCAAACATCCTTTCCGATGTCTGCATTCCAACACATCTGTCTCATGGCTAGATTATCTTCAGTAAGGAATAAATGTAATGCATTCAAACAATAAGTTCCAGCAATGAAAGTGACACCAAAAAGGGGAAAATTCCTGCTTTATCAGGGATGGTGAATGTTTTTGGCTTTGAGAGCTACTCGTCAAAAAGTGGGGATCGCACTTAATAAATTCCATACTGTGTATTCTACTAATAGCTCTCCACATTCCTTACCAGAAGATTCCAATTTCTTTAACATCATTTCTAAGTTCTGCATAGCCTTATCAAGAACTGTTATACCAGAAATTTGCTACATATGTTCTGCAGACACTTTGGTTTCACTGCAAACTTCATATATTCCTTCCCTTCCCTTTTGTAACTAAGATCAAGTTTTCTGAATATCATTAATACATTTCTTTAGAGATGTTACTATTGTGATTAAGGAAAATCAAAGTTTTTATATATTTCAAATTTCAAACTTTTTAAAGATTAACACACACTGTCATTTTGCAGTCTTTTGCTTCACTTAACAATATCATTTCTTGGCTGATAACGCTATAACTGTTGAATTTCCATGCATGAGCACACTTATATTCTATTTCGGAATACGAAAGATCAGGATTAGGAGAATAATTTTTTTCGATTCTACCTAATGAGAACAGGATGACTCTTCTTAGCTCACAATCATCAAAAACCTTCTTAAAACATGAAAATTAATCAAACTGGGCATCTTCATTGATGTTATCAATACCACCATCACTATTAAGTACAGAAAAGATGAAACCATGTTATCAAGCACTGGAAATTACAGAACCACAACAACAAAGCCTTCTTATGAGGAATTCTGCCATTGGGCGTGTTTGATGGAAGAGTACTGCCAGTGGATATCCTCGGGATAGAAACAGTGATACCATTTGAGAAAGGAAGAGCCCTATTGAGTGGCAGTTTTTATGAAGGAACCATGCCATCAAGGGCCTTCAGTAGGAGGAACAGTGTCACCAGGCAGCTTCTAAGAAGAGCAGTACCATGAGATAGTTTCAACTAAAGAACAGTGCCACTAGATAAAACCTTAGAAGAAAGCATTGTCACATGACAGTTTTGACGAAGGAACCGTGCCTCCGGCACCTTTGAAGGGAGAACTATGCCACTGGACACTTGCGGTGAATCTATGCAATGAGACAAACAGGAAAGAGTCAAACATTTATCGGGAGGCCCACGAACACCATAGCATAGGTTTTCCTGTAACACACAAGGGCTCGCAATCGGAGTAGTAGGTGAGGTAAAGATGATTAATAAGAATTGATATTTCCCTAAATCATTATAGGCGATTTTTTTTTAATGGGTTTTTATAACTTCTCATGATATAGGCTCAACAATTTCATGGACGAATCTGATGAAGACCTAAAATGATTGAAATGATCAAATAAAATATTGATATACTTTGTGTGTGTATGTATATATAAATATTGGATTTGACCCTTCAACATGTTCGATCATGAAAGACATGAAATTGATTTTTTTTTTTTCAAAATTGAGAAAATAATAATAATAACCACTATTAAGGTGCAGTAGTTATTTGCTAATGATAAAATGATAAACAGATACAAACACTGAATTTTAAGTGGTACAATTTTTGATGAAATGCCAGTGCTACAAAGCTAAATATATAATGTTTATTCATTCCATTAATAAAGATAATTTCTTTTTTAATTCAGAAGTTTAAGAGGTGGAGGTGCATAAAATGAGCATTTCTCTCAACAACAATTAAAAAATATAAATAAATGGATTTGATTTAAATTTGAATAAAATGATAGTACAAGAATAATCTAAATCTATTTAGCCCACATTGTTTCTTGTACCATCAATTTATTCAAATTTATGTATGGAATGGCAGTATTAAAAAAAATATATTATAGGATCTTACACAATACAGCTTGAACATAAAATTTAATGATAATACTTCAGAAATTATCATCAAAAGCTGAAATACATATATTGTAACCAGCTTTACCTCACAGATTTTGCTCCGATTTAAGAATTTATTAATTATATCCCGTGCTGCCTTCATAACTATATTGAACATCTTTACATCCTAAATTTAATGCTCAATGGTTTTCATAAGATAAAACTAAGTTTGTATATATCAGTGTTTGGTTTTTTGAAAAGATGAAACAATTATGACTATTCTGAGTATTCATTAAGCCTAAGACCGCGCTAGTGCTTTTTGCAGCGCAAGTCTCTCCCCTCCGCAGCGAAAGGTTCATTAGAGAACCCTCATTTTACCGGAGGTCTGTTAGCAACGCTTCCATATAGAGCGAAATCTATATTCCTCCACGACAACAAGGAGGTCATCACAATAGAAACAATCATTACATTGCTTGAGGCAGCAATAAAAAAGGGAGAAAAGGGGAGATTCTTGCGGTTTTGCAAAAACATCGCTGCAAGTTCCAGCAAGTGCGTTCGAAGGCTAACAGTAATACATAAGCATTAACAAGCAACAATGATTTCAGAATAAGGTATGAATAGTTAAATTTCCTTAACTTTTAAACTACATAAATAATATGGTAATTGTTTCAACCACTGTTTGGTCGCTAAGCTTCAAGAAAATAATCCAAAGAATGTGTTGTCTTTAAAATGTAGGATTAGGTTTAGTTTATAATATTAAAATACTTATAGTAATTAATCATGTTATAAAGTATGTTACTATAACTCAAACTACTGTATACTGTCGTAAAATCCAAGCTTCACTAGATATTCAAATGTATCTCGCTGATATTTTTACCTTTAAAAAATTATACGAACCAATTCCAATTTTTATCTAGGGCATATTTTAAAATTTATTTTGTTAATACAATATGGCTAGAACTTAAACTTTAATTTTATAAATTAAGTTCTATAAGGAAGTGAAATATATGCATATATTTTTCTCCAGATATTCAGCTATCAGAAAAGACGTTAATGACTTATTATTAGTATCTTATATTAGACTTAAAATTTAAATTTTTTTGTTTGATTTGTCATTTAGTATTTATATTAGATCAGAAAACCTGGCAAAACTCCGAACGGCGGTCCCAAATTCTGAAAACCTTTTTAATGACAGATAACAGTATGACTGGGAAGGATAACACACAGCCAGAGTTATTACACATCAAATCACAGTTTTCGCTGAACATATTTAAGTATTGTCCGAATATGTGCGACTTATGACTAAAGCGTTATTACTCTTGGTGCTTGCGATCTACCAGCCATGGCATGTTTAAAGTGATTTTTAAGTAACAATACACAATGTTTCATTAATAATAACAATAACGATATCATTACACTTGACACAATGTTTCATTAATAACAACGTTGGGACCGCGTTCGGAGGTTTTCGTAATTTGGGGCCGTTCGGAGTGTTGCCGAAAACCTATAGTTGTTGATAACTTGTGCACGCTAGATTCTAACAGATAATT
Organism: Thereuonema tuberculata; assembly: GCA_023159025.1. Lineage (NCBI taxonomy): Eukaryota > Metazoa > Arthropoda > Chilopoda > Scutigeromorpha > Scutigeridae > Thereuonema > Thereuonema tuberculata. Next base: position 63,056,641 of record JAFIDM010002131.1, read on the forward strand.
AATACCCATACGCGAAAACAACAACAAACCAGATATATTCATGTAAGAATTACGTTTCGAGAACAACAAACCAGATATATTCATGTAAGAATTACGTTTCGAGAAAACTTTATCTTAATAAAATGTTCATGCAATATTGCGTTTGATGATATGGTGATTTGCGCTCCTTTTTTATTAGGAACGGAGTTTTTGTTCACAAAAGGTTCCTGTCTTTATACAATTCATAATCAAAGATATAAATTATTATTGTTTGAGAAGAAAAATATGGGCTAGACTTTAGAATCCGGCACAGGTGTGATTCGGTGCGGAACAACACACCACGTGGTTTTTTTTAAGGTAAGCATTTTTTACCAATTTCATTATCAACCAAAAACAATTAGGCTTAGGTTAGGTTAAGTTAGGTTGGCTCAGCTGCAGGATGTATGTATTGGTAAATAACCCCGCCATATTTCAGCACTACATGATGTCCGCCATCTTCATTCCACACCTGTGCCAGATTCTAAATTTTAACCAAAATATGAATTTCAAATTAATTATATGATACTAATGTGACCATTTTTTCTAAAATGAAAAGGAGGACGCAAATAATTTGAAGAAAAATAAAATGTTATCAGTGGTATAAACCTATCTCTTCAACCAAAAAAAAAAACCTGTAAACGATCTGTTCAACCAAAAAAAAAAGTTTTAAACTTCACATATCAAAAAGGAGGACATATTACTACTCTTCAAACATCAAAAAGGAGGACACTTCTCAAGGAAGGACAGAGCTTCAAAAAGGAGGACGGTTGGTCACCTTAATAATACAACTATTTGAGGCAACCTACACAGTTGAAGAACAGATCAAACTGAAACGGAAGTAAGAGCTGCCACTAACCGGAAGTCTTAAAAATGTAGATCACGAGATCCGGAGCCTATAAATTATATGGGGCATGTTTGAATTCAGATGGTCTGTGGATTTCCTGAAGTCAAGCTGAGGTAAGCTATAAACATTTCTGAAATAAATAATACGTCGTATTTTATTTAATGAAGAGGAAATAATTGATTGGCAGACCTGTCCCGACGATGTGATATTTTGAAAATATAGTATATTTACAATTTTAATTGGAAAAAAAAAATGTTATAATTTAATTAACAAGTAAGAAGCTTGTCAGGTTAATAAAACACTAGTATTATTTGAAACTGAAGTAAAATTTCTTCCACCAAACGCTTTGCTCAAAAATTATGCAATTTCTTTATGGAAAGTATCTGCTGAATATTTTTAAAATGAATAATTATTATTATTGTAACTTTTAGTAAAATCCTTAAATTTATTTATAATTACAGTCGTCCTAAAAACTAATAAATTAGTATATTATATAGTTGTACATATAATAGTATTTATTTATTTGATTTTTTTTTATATTTTTGACATTTTTATTTTGATGGCACTTACACGTCTTATATCAAACTCAATGGGTATCCTTAAAGCCTATAATTCCCACTAGGCTAGTATTTTGTCGAGTGGCGAGTAATTTAGTAACTAAAATACTTGCTACTGCCCATGGTCTTCCTAAAGCAGGGTTAAAAATACGGAGAAGGGAAGGAAATAAAGTTGAAATGATAGCTCTGATAGATAAAAAGCGCTGAAAGATAGTTTTATGATATTGCTGTAATATCAAATTTAGCTCTTAAGTTATTAAAAAAAATAATATAACTTAAGTTAAGGAAATTAAGGTATTCTTTCTTACGTTCAAATCATTTATTCCTAATGTTGCCGTTCTGATTCTTAAGAGGACATAATTGGAAAGACAATATAGTTTTTAGAAATAATTTTTAGGCTAAAACGGAGAATACGGCACAAGCCAATCAGTCTTTTTAATATCCGCGCAGGGATACATAATGGTGCATACTGTTATCTCAAATCGCAGTTAGCCAGATGAGGGTTAGTTTTTCTAGTAAAAGATCGTGCAAAACCATTTTTAAATAAGCTTACCTACAAATCCCATTCTACTTTTCACTAGTTCATTTAAAAACTAAAATTCATATCTTAAAAGTAGTGCCAAGGCAGCCATCTTGTCGAAAGCCTGTGTGCCGTGATCTCTGGTTTCACCAATTTTTAAATTTAAATTCAAGTTGCATCAAGGAGAAAAAAAATAAAGGAATTTACAACTAATAAATTTAGGAATCCTTTATTTTTGTCATGTCGTAGAAAAAAAAGATCTTTATCAAACTTTTTATCTGCATCATCTACGTTCTTCTAAACCAGGGTTTCTCAACCTTTTTTTACCCATGGACCCCTTTTCCTTCTTTTTTTTTTTTTGGTGGACCCCCCCCATAGTTTATAAGTAAAGGGATTATATTAATAATCAACGAAATAGTAAATGATTATGCTTTATTTTGAATGAAAACTAATTTAATGCAAATAAATTATTCTACAGTGGTAAATAATACATATTCTACACACTGGTAAATAATTCATAATAAACCATTTTAAAATAAGTGTGATTCAATGAGATCCCTGTAGACCCCGAAGAATATTACATGGACCCCCAGGGTCCATGTGCACCCCGGTTGAGAACCCCTACACCTTAACCTTAAGATCGGTTCATGATTCACCTGATGCTTTTGAGTTCTTGACATTTAAAACTGGTATTATGTCTTACTTGCCTTTTCCAACATTTAAAACAAAAAAGATTTTATGAACAAAATTGTTTTGGAAGCGACCACTTTTGACCCCCCCCCCCAACTTCCGGTCAGGGAGTGGTCCTAGAGGTCTGATTTTTTTGGATGTTGGTCACCTACTTTTTGCTACTGAACACAATGGTGAAAGTTTCATTCTAGTATCTTTAACTGTTGGCCACTACAGAGTGTGACATCCAGCAAGCATAAAAGCAAGAACGGTCCCCTATATTTTACAGGCAAGCTGTAGCCTAGGGACCGCTAATAAGGAAATGGGGGGGGGGGGAAATCGAGTTCAATTAATTTTCAAATATTTAAAAAAAAAATCAACAAATTTTTTTTTTTTTTTTTTAAGAAGTCCTAGCTTTTATTTTGGAAAATTACTATGACTGTTTACAAAGAAAAAGATTTCATTATTATCCAAAATTTTTAACAAATGTTTTATTTAACACTTTTACTGATTGCGACCAACCATTATTGAGAAATTCACACGTAACCTTCACAAATCGCGCGTTTTCAAACAGTAAGGCTGCATACGGAATGCTCAAACATCTGTCAGAACGCTCAGAACTTTCTGGACAACCCAATATACTGATAAACTTTCTTTTTTTCCCTTAATAAATCTTAACTTTGGTGAATTTTTGTTTGGTTCAATGGGAATTTGAAAAAAGTAAAAAAAAAAAAAAAATGTTAAGGATTTAGATTAACTAAAAAGGAAAATCTGAAATGTTTGATCATCTTTCAGTCATTGAACTATATTTCTTACCGTATCTTTCCTCCTTATATTAACCCTTTTATTGGGAGTCGTTTCTAGACGCGTCCAAGAATATCCATGAAATGGGTAGTGTGCCTGTGGACGCACTGTATAAAAAGGTTTTTCTGTCATCGGAGAAAGAGTCTATAAACACAGGTCCTACTTATCTATGCTCTGCATGGGTTTGTCATCTAGTTGTCTAGAAACACGTTCCCCAGTAAAGGGGTTAACAAGAACTGAATCACATTCATGTTGTTGTTTTTTTCTTTCGTATTAAAAATTTCCCTAATGAATGCCATTAGTCTTTCATTAGAGTAGTATTTAACCAATTCCATTTGAAATTCAGGTTTATAGAGCATAAATAAAATTTTATTAATATTTACATGCTTTGAAATGAAATTGAGCTTACTTTAATACAACATAATTACTCCTTTCAGTTAATTGAAAAATAATTTCTCAACTTTTTTTAGTTTTATTAATATCTTATTAGCTTATTTGCAAAAGTAGTATTTGCCTGTAGATATATATTGGGTTAGTATAATTAAAAAAATATAAACCTAAATGTGATGTTATTCCTAAATTGCTACATAATGACTTATAGTAGATTAGCAGTGTAAATTAAATTGAATTGGATCTACCTTAAATCAGGATTAAACCAAAATTCTATTGTTCTTCGTCGTTGAAGAACTTATTACTTCCTCTTCGAACAGGCATCCAGCTAGGAGTAGCAGATAGCCCCATGTCAATGATAAGTCGCAGAGGTGAGAGCCCAGTATTTCTCACTTAATAATGCATACACACACACACACACACAAATTACAAAGTGTGCTGTACTTCTACAAACATACTACAGGGCAACTTGGATAATTCGAACGTCTTTAATTCGAAATCGTGGTTAATTCGAAGATTTCTCTTGGTCCCTTGAATTCCTTATTAAATCAATGTTAAAAAATCGTGGATAATTCGAAGTTCAACTTCCTTAATTCGAAGTTTTTTATAAAAAATTTCGAACCATAACGACTTTTCGGCGTTTCATCGTTAAGAAATTCGACACGTGACAACTGAAATCCCCTTCCCGCCACCGTTCGACACGTGACGCCGTTCGACACGTGACGCTTCAGACGCCATTCGAGCTTTCTGCTGTCAGTGCCACCATGTCTTTCAGTAAACCACGCGTATACAAGAATTTAACGTTCGCTGAAAAGATCGCCGTCATTCGCGAGGTGGAAAAGGGTGGGAAGAAGAAATGCCAAATCGCCAACGAGTACGCGATAGCGCCGAATTTCGTCGGTAGATTGAAGGACAAACCAACGTAAATGAAGCTGTTTTCCGTTCACTAAACATGCTTGATGATTTTGCTAACCTTAAGCGACTGAATTCTACAAAACAATCAGACATTGCACAATTTTTTGAAAAACTATAATTTTCTGTATTGAATGTAATATGTACTGTAGCTTACGTAATATAAATCTTATTTTGTTTACATACATATAGTGTTTAAGTCTTTCATACCATGATCTTTCTCAATAAATATTTACTTATTGACAGAATAATCTTTTCAAGCATTCAGTGGACCTGAAATGAACTTTTTAAAGTTCAAAGATGTAACTTGTTTAATTAGAAGTCTTGGATAATTCGAAGTTTTGTAGTGGTCCCTTCAGCTTCGAATTATCCAAGTTGCACTGTACTACATTATTAATGCACTAGTTACAGCAATGCAGCCAGTACATTATTACAAATTGTTAATGTATTAAAGGTACATATAATTAATTCTGCATGTAAAATACTATTAATAAAATTTTCAATATTGAAAGAAAGCCATAATATATTCATACTAAGCACAAGAAATGGGTGACGTAGATTTACTTTGATTCAAAATGTTCATGTTTTGGATCTTGTGCTATCCGATTTCAACGAGTTACAAAATGTACAATCAATTCCCAATTATTACCAATATATTTATCTAAATCGTTTACATTCTTGTATCATTTCTAATAGTATCTTCCACATCAAATTATATAAGAGATATGTAGACTACGTATTTTTTAAAATAAATGAAAATCAAATTGATTTGTTATTACAACAGTCGAATACTTGAATCTAATTTACCAAAGAAACTGCGAATAATGACTCAATTATTTAGATCTCACAATAATTTGAACTCTTAGAATACAAATTGTATCACAGATCTACTTTTACAGGAAGACTTTTAGATTTTCATTCAAATCATCCTTTTGTATATAAGGGATCGGGTCTCTATAACTCTTTATCTCATGCTGATACATTTGCGTCAAACGAACAAGTTAGTGCTGCACAAATTCAAGAGGCTATCAACAATTTGCTTTTAAATAATTACCTGTTACAGATGATTTTAAAACGTCTTTAAAAACTTCTTCATCCTTCACATTCTTAAATCTAAATCTATTGTTTTACCATATTATACATTTTCTGAACATCTTAAATTTTCTCCAACCTGTCAATAAATTATCCCATCCAATGTCTCCAACCAGGGGCGTATATAAGGGGGGGGGGGCGAGGCCCCCCCCCAAAAAAAAAATGAAGATATGTCCTCCCAACGTTTTTTTTTTTGGTTGAATAGATTTTTTGGCCCGGCCCCCCCCCCGAAATAATGAAGGTATGTCCTCCCAAGGTTTTTTTTTGGGGGGGTTGAACAGATAGGTTTCCATGGGGTGTCTACTTAATTATATTAATCTTGCCCCCCCCCCCGAAAATATATTCTATATACGCCACTGTCTCCAACAAAAGATATAATTCCTGTTTTTCATGAAATTGGTGTTATATATCAAATACAAGGTTGCACTTGTGACGTAATTATGTATATTTTAAGACAACAAATTATTTTAAAACATATTAAATAGCATCAAACAAAAAATTCTTTAGCCATAAAAATCAGTTATTAGGAAACTCGTCACATATTTGTAATTGACTGGAAATCAAAATTTTAAGCACAGATAAAAACAATTACCATTTAATCGAAAAATATAATATTCTCATTATTCGAAAACATCGAATTCCGTTTATTACAGACTTTTTACTGATTGATGTTTATAATTATTTCTCTATTATGTTGATTCTTTGTAATCATTCCTATGTGAGATCATGTCGTATTGTTTATACTTGAGTTCCGTTGTCCTTTTTATGAATTGACTGTATATTTTGTAACACTTTGAAAATGGATCACACAAGCTTCAAAACATGTAGATTTACTGTTATTTAAAATGTTCATCACCCATTTCTTGTGTTTAGTATGATTATTAATATACTATTTATCTAGTAAGTGACTGAGCTCCTGCAAGAATAGATATCGGAGGGATCTGATCTAAAGGAAAGTTACCGGCGATCCACTGACAATGTAAACACTCATTTCTTTGCCTGAACAAATGTAATGGTAAAACGATCCATATCTAGCGGTAAAGTAAAAAAAAATCAACCTTTTATTTTTGCTGTTTATTTTATTATAGTTCTCTTTAAAGTTTGAAGAGAATTGTTTCTAAAGAATTATTCCTCTATCTCCATTTAGATGGCTGCACAAAAACAAGCTGAAAAGAAGTATTTGGAGATACTGCAAGGGTGTAACCAAAGATTTGGCATTGCTAAATGCATGATAAAGCAAAGTCAGTCGAGTGATGGTTCTCGAGTGACTTTTGCTTCATCATGCATTTAGCAATGTTGAATCTTTGGTTACACCCTTCTGGTCTCCTTTCCCGCTTCACTTGAACCATTCCTAGTTCCAAGAGTGAGAAGTCCAAGTCTTATGGAAGGAAAACTCCTTCTCCTAGCAGCGAATTCAGCAACAAAACTTGAGCATCCTCTAATGAATCAGTTCAGGAATCTCGAAAGTTTTGATTCACAGTAGAGTCGATTAGTCCTATAAAAAGTCATTCTATCTCTTATTTAAAAAGGAAGCTGTTTCTTAATTTTGGAACTGTACCTGTATAAACTCAGGAATTTATAGTTATCTCAGAAATGAGTTTTAAATGTAAGTAATATTTAACTGTCAAGCCTAGATTTAATGCTTTAGGAACTAAAGGTGTTTTATCAAAATATAACCTTTTAATTTTTAAATTATTTTTATAAATTTTTAAATTATATTAATTACTTTTTATAGAATTTTTTAAGTTCAGAACTTACTATGTACATTAACATGAATGGAGTTGATGTTTTTGATAAATCTTATAGAATAGTTTAAATGTCTGATAAAAATAGTATTACAAAATATACTTTTTCTATCTATGTATTTAATATTTTAGATGTATTGCAATCAAAAATGCAGTTACTTTATTAACATACACATTCACTGAAAATACGTACTTGAAATGGAAATGTACTATTTGTTTGAGAAGCATATTTATAAATAAGGTTGGAGCTTCAGCCAAAAAACTACACATTTGTTTTAGTATTTAATGACTATTTTAATAGAAGTTTTCCTTTTTAACCCATTTGAGGCTAATGGTTGAAAACCAGTTGTAATCCTTGTCTTTGAATTTCAAAATGTATAGAAAATTAAATAAAGCTTATTTTTTTTTCCAAAACAGATGACCTAATTATTTTATAAAAATTCTGATACTTGAATAAGTTTTTTTTTTTTTTTTTTTTAATAGTTTTTAACATTTTCAAGATGCTACAAGATTGACTTGTGCCTTAATTATTTAATTTGAAAATGTTAAAACAACACAAAGATCAACATTTAATGTGACAAATTACAGATAATTGTATATAAATTGTTTTTGCATATTTTGTGAATTACATTAACTGAAAAGGTGAAGCTGTTTTGTACCAATAACATGTTTAGTGTATAGTTTGGTCCTGAAGGAGGAGTGTGACATGATACTATATAGGTCCTTTTTTGAGGGATTTCCTCACTCCGGGATGAGATATTATCTCGATATTTCGGCCCGGTGCCTCGGGCATTATTGAACTTCAAAATGTTGCGTTAACTGCTCTCTTTGGAATCGAGTTTTGTTAGATTATCTTAAATTTTATTTTCTTCTTATTATTACTTTTAATATTGAATTAATACCAAACTTTGGAAATTAACTGGCGAAGGTGATATTGCACTTGAGATTAGGAAAAGGAAGTTCAGATGGATTGGACATACACTCCGTAAAGGGAACACTGAGATATGTCATGGCGTGTTGGAATGGAACCTACAGGGACATCGACGACGAGGTAGACCTAGGAATTCATGGAGACGCTGCACCTGTTCTGAGGCTGGCAAAACGTGGAGCGAAATGAGAGCTCTTGCTAAGGATAGGAGAAAGTGGAAAGCATTTGTTGAAGACCGATGTTCCACCTAGGAATATGGATTGATGATGATGATGATGATGAATATATTTTTGTAAAAACAACTAAACTTATTGATTCACGTGTTTTTGAAATTTGTTTAAGCTTCCAACTATTTTGTTTTGCTGTACTTATTCCAATTTTATTATGCTTGAAAAAGAGATGGCTTGAAAAGAGTCTTCAAAACTTAAAAATGTTGCTTTAACCCCTTTCATTGGAATCGATTATTCTTGGATTATCTCATATAAACCATCGCTTTATCATCGATAATCAATTAGTATCGAAATGGACAACGAGAGAAAGGGTGAGATCTTTTCAAAGAACTGTTAATAATGTCGTAATCTCGGCCATTCTTGACTACAGGCAAAATTTGTCTGAAGTCTCCGCCAAAGAGGAAATTTTGTCTAGATTCACAAGTCATCAGAATTTGGTTATCTTCACTCGAAAGAATAGTCACAATCAATTCGTCGCCAGGAGTATCGTATATAAGCTATGATCTTCATTTAACATCTATATCAACCAACGTCCATCTAAATAAATCTCTTCTTCAAATATCTATAACGAACAATCTGTACACGGGAGATGGCCTAGCAGTTTTAATAATAAATCCCAAAGTTGGACAAAAATTTACGTTACTTTATTTATCAAATATTAAGGAAAAAAAAAAAAAACTACACATATACCGGTACTTCATATCTTATACTTCTAAAATTAGATTAAAAAACTCCATCTCTTATTTCATTTATTATCGGTGATATTTCGCAGAATTAGTATCTTTCCGCTTTTTCAAACCGTTTTTAAAGCAACAATGAGTAACTTCCATTACATTTCTTAATACTAATACTGGTATGCATAATACAGATATATTATTGTTATAATAATGAAAATTTTTTTAACAAAACCAATTATTAATAACAATGTACCATAATTATTAGTTCACTTTCTTTATTGAAATTTTTCTCTTTGATTTTTTACTAAGTCCTGGAAATATGATAGGGTGTTTGGATTTACCATATATACGTTGTCTTTATTCATGCATTGAAAAGTCTTGATGATACACGCTTCTATCACGTATCTGCTATGTTTATCTTTAATTTTGAAAAGGATTGTAACTTTTGGGTCTGGGTTATGATTTTCTGTTATTTTCAAAATTACGAGACTATCAGAGTGGACCATTATTTCTTCCTTTTTTTTAAATAGTTTTTATTAATTTAAAAAGAAGCTTTAAAGTTGAAATTTATATATTTTTTTTTATTAACTGTTATGAAAATAAATAAAACTTCTGATTTTAAACAATATTTAATCAGTTTCTTTATTATATTTTAAGTATTATTTTTTAAAAAAATGTTCTATAGATTTCTCTATAAAATCTGATAATTCCAAATTTGTGACAAAAACTGTCCAATTATAGATTCGTCCTGTATTATTTTGTGGCACTTGTCCTGATTTTGAATTTAAGTAAAAATTATAAAATTCCAGTGGTTTCTACAATAGCATTGAATCATCATAAGAAAAAGGTCTTAAAGCAGAGGGTATATTGCTATTGGTTTTATACTGGGCTTTATCAAAGAAACCAGTGATACTGGTAATGCAAAACTAGCAATCATTTTAAGTTATCTTGAGGCTCATACACACCAATAGAATAGTAAAAAACATTAACTTTCCCCATTAGCAGCAAATCTCCCGCGTCCAAACTTTAATCTCTGGTCTTACAGTAAAATAAGAAAATAACTTCTTGCAAGTTGAGGATTTCTTTGCACATTTTAATACCACATCTGTGGAAATTTAGGAAAAGCTCTTCAGCTTATTTTTTGTAAAAACAAAATTTCAAGAAAAATACAAGATATTCATAATTAAAGTTCACATTTCAAAAGGCTGTAACTGGAGAACAATCAGTGGAATGGTTTCATATTTTACATGAGTATGTGCTTGGCGATAGAATTTTGCTTGGCCAAAAAAAAAAAAAAAAATACTTCCGAAGGAGGCCACCAGGGCCGGAACTAAGGGGGGGGGGCATGTGCCCCGGGCGCCGGCTTGGAGGAGGCGCCGGTTTGGAGGGGATGCCGAAGGCGCCAGCCCAGACACAGGGCGCCAAAAAAGCGAAGAAATAGTAAAATTATTTCTATATGTTACAATTTACAATTTTTATAATAATAAAGCATTATTTGTGCGATTTAGTTTTTTTAACGTCTTCAATTTTATTTTAATTTAATTTGATATAATTTAAAAAGCAGTAATCATATCACACAGATGTTAAGAATTCATTATTAATTGAGAATTATCCCTGCCCAGTTTCAATCGGCCATATGCAAGATACAACCGATCTTCGAAAGTGCTCCAGCTTGTTCGGCAACTTCCGGCTCGTTGTGGTTTAATGCAGATAAATTTTTGTTCTTGGAAATCACTTGAAACGTCAATGAAAAAGGGAGGAATAGATAAAGAGGTACAGGAACATATGGCAAGAGAAGAAACTCACTGGCGACAAGTGCTTGCTGTGTCATTGATGCAATAATATTTTTAGCAAAACAAGGAGGGTCATTAAGATGATCATCTGGGCTAGATAATTTTGGTGATCCAAGAAGTGGGAGGTTTTTAAACACAATCGATTTGATTTCACATTACAAGGCTGATTTACGTGATCATATCAATCGCCATAGAAAAGGTTAGAGTGGGTATTTTTCCCACAAGATACAAAATTAATTTCTCACGTTAATTAGCAGCAAAGTAAAAGAAGATATTCTCAAAGATGTGAAAGATGCCAAATATTTTTCAATTATATTTGATGCTACTTCCGATATAAGCCACAAAGAACAGTTGACCCAAATTATTCGGTATGTAAAAATGACTGAAACTGGGCCTGATACAACAGAGAGTTTTATAGATTTTTTTATTATTCATGACAAAACGGGGTTAGGAATATCGGAAGAAATTTTTAAAAAATTACAAAATGACGGATTTGACATCAAAAATTGCAGAGGCCAGTCTTATGACAATGGAGCTAACATGGCCGGCATTTATAAGGGAGTTCAAACTAGAATTCTAATAGAAAAAAAGCTGGCATGTTTTATACCATGCTCAGCTCATTCATTAAATTTAGTTGGTGTGCATGCTGCTGAGCTCTCTCCACAAGCCCAATCTTTTTTTGGCGTAGTAAATCGTCTGTTTGTTTTTTTCTCATCTTCTACTTTAGGATGGGAAGTTTTAAAGAAGCATGTGCCGATTTCCTTAAAATCCCTGAGTAAGACCAGATGGTCAGCAAGGAAGGAGTCAGTGGATGTTTTTCATAAGCATTTAAACGATTTGAATTAAGCTTTAGAGGAATTGGTCCAAAGTTTGCTCTATAATGCTGAAACAAAAGCGGAAGCTAGATGTTTGGGACAAAACATTTGCAAATTTGAATTTATTGTCCTAACATGCTTCTGGAGCAAAATGCTGCAAAAATTGATCGCGTAAATAAATGCCTACAAAGGAATGATGTCACCGTAGACACAGCTGCGAGACACATCAAGGGTTTAATAAGAGATTTAGAATCAATAAGGAGCAATGCACCAGAAATGCTATTTCGGAAGCCAGAAGAATAGCTGAAAGCCTTGATGTCGCTCAAGAATTAGAGGAAAAACGGAAAAGGAAAAAAAAAAAGAAAATGTTTGAAGAGATGTGTGAAGATGAGATCAGTGGAATATTGCAAGAAGACTCTTTTAAAGTGGGATTGAGGGGAATATTTGACAGCATTTTAAATGACATGAATGTTTGATTTAAAGCTCTGGAAGAAGTAAACTTTAAATTTTAGTTTCCTGAATGGAAAAATAATGAATAAAATGAGTGTTGCAGAGCTAAGGTTAGAAGCTGAAAAAGTCGCGGATTCCTACAAAACGGATTTGAACAAAGAACTTTTTCAAGAAGTAGAAAGTTTCAAGCACTATGCGATGGAAATTGACGACGGATTAAAACGGCACATACAAAGGCAATGCTCCAGATTATTTATAAACATGGGCTTCAAGATGCTTATCCAAACTTGACTACGGCATTGAAGATTTTTCTAACTTTACCAGCTACAGTTCTTCAGCCGAAAGAAGCTTCAGTAAATTGAAAATAGTCAAAAACTACTTGAGGAGCACAATGGAACAAGACAGACTCTAACTTGAGCATCATTTCTATCGAGCACCAGAGAACATCATCTATTTCTTTTGATGACATTATTAACACCTTTGCTGCCAAAAAAGCTCGAAAAGTGACAATTTGATTTATTTAGATTCAAGAATAAATAAGGACTGTTAGTAAATTTAGTACCCAAAAATCTAATTTGTTTTCAATGTGTTCCAAATCGAAATAGTAAAATACTACATGAATACTGTACCAATTTATAACCAAAATATCAAGTAAACTTAAGAATGATTTGAAGTTTAACTGAATGTCTCATTTCTTAATGTTACCCACTTCTGTAATTTCAGATTAACAAATGAAGAAAAAACCTTTTACTTTTTTCGTTACGTTAAAAATTATTACACAAAATACAATAGAGGAGTGCTGTAATTTCACAACTGAATTTCACTTGATCTGTTTGCACTGTAGTGTAATGTGTTGATGAGTAAAGCTACGAAGCTGTAATTAATAGCATTGACTCAAGTACAGGAAAGCGTATGCTTTTGTTTTTTATTAAATAGTTTTAAATGGAGTGAATATGGCGTGGAGGAGGCGCCGAAATATACCCTTGCCCCGGGTGACAGGAGGGCTAGTTCCGGCCCTGGAGGCCATACTTTTGAAGTGTCGAAATTGAAGGTAGTGGATATTGGAGGGCAGTTCTGATGTAGTTGTAGGCTCTCTTACTGTAGTACCGCAGAGTAAAAGCCTTCGAAAGATCTTCAGGAGACCAGTTATATATTTTTTTGCTTTAACATTTTAATTTGAGTTTTCGAAAACACTTTTTTTAAAAGGCTTTCTGCTGTTACTCTATCTGCCACATTTTTTCTTGATGCTTTTTCTAAAGCCTTTATTCTTTTCATAGCAATTTTATTCACAAGTTTTTCTTGAGCTAATTGCCTCTGCAATTCACGTAGTTTGTTCTGAAGCTTTATATTCTTTACTTTTTCATTACTGTAGTGTCTTGAAAGGTTATTTTTCTCCCGTTGTATTTTCTCCAAACTGTTACATTGGCATTTACTGGTTGACGGTGCTGGAGGAGAATAACTAGCACCTAGATTTAACGGTTGTACAATTTCCTGACTAGATACATTAGAAGGACTCAGTGGGGGGTTATTATTTTCACCTTTACCTCCATGTGTGTCTTGTTTTTGTTTTGGAGGAGTTCCTTTGTTTTTCATGAGTTCGTTCACTAAGCGTTGGCGGTCTCTTTTGTCAGCCCTTGATTTTCTGTCACTGCTAGTGGTTTGATGTGGACAAACTTCATCATCCATACACTCTCGTAATTTTTCTGACGGAATAGCGTCTGGTTTAAGTAGACGTTTTGGTGTTAAGCCTAATAATTCTGATTGCAAGTCTCTTCTGTAGTCACTTGGAAGAAAATGGTCTGAACAAATCCGGCTAGTCCTATGGTTAAACTTTTCTTTTCGTCGACACTTGGCGATCCATATTCTACATAGCTTTTTGTCTTTGGGAAAACTATGATATATCAGGTGCGCTGTATCGGGGTTTTTCTTCGACTTTTCCTGACTGTTGTTGCATAAAGCCACCGCACACCTGGTTCCGGGCATCTTATGTTTTGGTGTTTTTCTAACTGAAATATTTATTTGTCAATATAAATTATAACTGTAAAGCATGGGAATGGCTAATAAACTAATAAACTAATGGCATTAATAAATATAATTATTTCAAAGATAAGAGGTGATACGAAGATTTAGGCTTACCAATTGCTACAGTAAGCAAATTACGCCTTTCGTACGAATTTCTCGTATATTGTTTGTCCACTACCAGAAGAGACTTAGTCACGGCTCTTCAAACGGAGAATATTTCATAATAGGGTTGAGGGTTGAAAAAGAAAAATTTTGGGAAAAAAAAAAACAAGATTAGGAAAAATTTTAAAAAATACTTACTATTATAGAAAAAATTATTTATAAAATAATTATGAACATTATTATAATGTTAATAGGGACAAAATAATCAAAATAATGAAAAAATAAGTAGATACAATTGGCTAAAAATCTTTCAAATCAATAAAATGAATAATAATTTTGGTCTAAGATTGGAAAACTATATAAAATATAAATTATTCAGTCAAATTAATTGGGAAAAATATAATTCTAAAACACTAAAAAAGTATTAAAAAGGTTAAAAACTATTATTATTAAAGGTTGTCATTAATCGCTGACGTAATTGATGAGAATATTACTCTGAATTTTTAACTTTTGTTACGTTTCTTTTCTTTTGTATTAGATAATTAACAAAGTTAATTAATCTACAGTTAATAATTATAAATTAATCTATCAGCACCTATATTACAGGTATTCTTTATTTTTGAATACCTAATAGGACTGGCGAACAGTAAAAAAGTAAAAAAAAAAAAAAAAAAAAAGTCAAGAATTAGTGTTTGTAATTTCGTTAAAAACAGTTACGATCTTTCATTATTAAAAATTTAAATCATCACCTGCAATATTGTTGATCATTTTTGATTATTCTAACAATTTTATTTTGGTGTTTTGATTGACTATTATTATTACAAACAATATTATATTATTTGAACTTTCTTTAACGTGCGGAAAGAACTTATATAGAAGAAACAGGAAACACGCACAAATAAATGCTGGTAAAAAATAAAAGTTATATTTAAACATATAAATGTACATGATTAATTTCGGCTACTTCACGTAGCCCTTGTCAAATGTGTTGTATACATAAAAAATCTCACAATTTTATACGAAAGTGCTGGATCTTCGTCTTGTACTTCATAGCCGGATTATCCCCGTAAACCGGCATCCCCAACAGTCAGTAACAGGTGTGACCAGCGGGACGCATTCCAGTTATTCATAGCGAAGATCACCTTGATTGGCTCCTTTTGTGACGAAGATCCAGCACTTTCGTATAAAATTGTGAGATTTTTTATTAATACAACACATTTGACAAGGGCTACGTGAAGTAGCCGAAATTAATCATGTACATTTATATGTTTAAATATAACTTTTATTTTTTACCAGTATTTATTTGTGCGTGTTTCCTGTTTCTTCTATATAATATTATATTATTTTAGTTTTATTTTCATTTCCAATACTAACGAACGCAGAATTCCACCTTTGCCGATAGCGCAACCATGATAACATTGGCGACAATGGGCGTTTGCTGACGTCACATCAGGGAGCCAATGAACAATCAAGACTTTTGTCTCGCCATCTACATTGAGTTACACAACCATATAATATGCTTTGCTTTGGTCTACCAACCTTGGCTGCAATGTACATTGCAGAAGACTCGGCCATTTTTATGTGCAAAAATTACGGACGACTTTCAGACGGGTGGCTCCCTCTGTAAACAAATTTTGCGCTTCCAACAGATGGCAGACTACATTTCCCGTTTCCGGTCTTTCGTTTCATCACTTCCGTTTAAGTTTCACATGGACTAATGATCCAAAATCAAAACAATCATAGTTACAATGAGTTCAACCGAAGGTCATTACAACTAAATTTTCTTTTAAAAATGCTAAATAATCCACTGAATCTCTTTAAGTAAATCTTTCGTAATATCAAGAGAATTTGTAATTACATTTTATAGGAAAAACTAAAGTTGTGGAGGGTGGTTTCTTAGGTTGATTTATTAATGAACTTTAGCTGCCAGTTTTTGTTTTATGATTTACCAAGAGCAGTGGTCTCAAGCTTTGTATCTGCGATGCCGAGATGAAACTGAAAGCTTTTGGCAAATTTTAATCCACAAAATATCAGAAGATCGATTAATGAAATTTCGTGACCCCAAATTTGGTAGCTATTAATTTCATGTTTTAAGTCGATGCAATGCAATTGTTTTGCAAATACCCTAGGACAGAAGCGTACGAAAGGTCAACTTCCAATTCTTGAGATCGTTCAAGTTAGAGGAAAATATATTTGATATATAATACATTGACTTAATCGAATTGTAGAAAAAAAAAGTGGTAACATTAGCGTTCTATTAAGCTGTAATGTAATATCTGGGGATTAAGTAACTAAAAAGTATCGTCAGTTTAGCTTTGATTTGCTTCAGAAGTTAAAAGACTTGCACCTTTTTTTTCAGTTTTTCATAAAAATGTCATCCATTGCTAGCAATTAATTCTTAAGTTTTTGACTATATATAGTATACTCTCGAAGGGATGCTAAAAAAAATTCGAGATAGCGAGTTTTCGAGATAACAAGGTCATAACCAAAACATAAAAATTCACGTAAAAACACAAGATACGGAATAGTATTCTAAAAATTTAGAGTCTTGATAGGTGAGAATAAGTATAAATATGTAATGATAGTTAACAGTAAGCCTAAATACAGCAATTATAATTTTAATTTTTAAAAGGAGTCGAAAATAATTACATTAAATTGAAAAGAATTAGTAAAATACAATGAACTTATATTGCTAGAATTTCTTAAAAAATACCTCTGTTTGCTTCGACATAACTGAACGGCGATTTTTTCCGGAAAAATTAATTTTTTACTTCGAAATATAAGGTTTTGAGTGAAAACTCTTCGACATAAGAATTAAAATTAACATTAGATGAATATGTAATATCAAGGGGAAAAATAAATTTTCGACATATCAAGGTTTTCGAGATATCGAGGGTATACTATATTATAAATAATTCGTGAAGTTATTGAAATAAGTTGTACCAAATTATATGGAAAAAATGAAATTCACTAAATTTGTACTGTACAGTTTATGCTGTAATATATTTGATTAACTTATTTAATTGAAAACTCTGATTTTATTTTTTTTTAATTCAGCAGATTCTTCAGCCCTTCAGTCAAAAATGAAGCATGTCATTTTAGTTTTGTCTGGTAAAGGAGGTGTGGGAAAAAGCACAGTGGTAACACAGTTAGCTTATGCTTTGAACAAAAAAGGAAAAAAGGTAAGATGCATAATATTGTATAATATTTGATAAATCGATATTGTTTTAAGAAAATACATTTTCTATCGTTGTTAATGTATATCTATATTATGCTTCAGTATTCTTTCATATCATTTTCTTTCCTTAGTTATTGTTGTCTTTAAATGCCCATCTTTGTAGTCTTTCCTTATGCCTTCATCCATCTGTGGAAATACTTATTACAATTTTTTGAAGCATCTTGTTCTTGATCCATTCATCCCATTTGTTCTGCACATTTTCATTTATAATCTTTGCTCTCTTTACTACATCCTTTTGTTTTATATTTAGGCTTACTTTCAGGCTTTCTTCCACTAAACTAAACATGGTTGCATATGTAGGCTATGGCAAAGGACAGCCCTATTTTTAATAATTACTATATTTTAAATGTTATTGTTTCTTTTTGTGCTAATTTGCTAATACATCTTTCATAACCAAAAAGTAATTGTAATTTATCTTCTTTTTTATTGTTGTTATTTTTTTTTATATAATTTCTCATTAATTGGTAATGATTTGAAATATGTTAGTGTATACAGCAGTCTCCGCTTATTGTGATCACTTTGGGACAGTCGCTTTTCGATAACAATAACCAACTGATAACATTAAATAAAGGATATAAAGAAATTGCATCATTTATTTCAATTTTTTGTTATGAACATTATATGATTTAATTTGTTGTTACAAACAACTTTTTAATAAGAAACAACAGAAAGTTTTAAACCCTTATCTAGTGTTGTCTGGCATGTGTTTGCATAAAGTATTTCATGAATAAATTGCTCATACTCGTAATACCTTTCAAAGTTTGCTGCTCTATGTAGCACACTGTGATGAAGTATCTGTAGCACTTCTTAAATTGGGCATTGGTTGGAAGAGCTTCTAATATTTGTTCTTCTATACTTGTGTTAAGTTCACTTTCTTCTGCTACTTTATAAGTTCTCATGAGAAGCAGCTTGACATATTTCCACCACTTCAACAATATTGTTATCAATATCCAACCAATTTTCAAATTCTTCTTTTGACATATCTTCTGAGGTTTTATCAAAAAACTGCTAAGGGGTTTTTAACGAGCACTTCAAAGTCAAAATCACTCACTTCTGAAAGAGAGCACAAAAGTCAACTCCACAAATCACAATTTGACTACTTAATCTTGAATCTTGATTCTTAATCTTGAAATGCAAAAGATTTACAGAAGAATAAGATTAAAAGAAGATTAACACAAAAGTTAGATTTCAGCAAATTCTATTATGTTTAACCCTGAAAGTTCTTAAAAGCAAAAGGCTAAACATTCGAAAATTTTGATAACAATAACTGGAACTTTGATTACAATAGATGGGATATTTTTAATATACTTTAAATAGTGTGTTTTTGAACCAACTGATTTTCATAACAATAGCCAACTGATAATATTATTCACAATCACAATAAGCTGCACCTGCTGTATATGAAAAAATGACATAAAGAGTCGAAGAAGAAGAAAAATTAAATGTCAGATAGTGCATTTTTTTTTCATTATTATTATTTGCTCTATGTGACAAGAAAATCAAAGTACCATGAAAGAAGCCTCCATTTTACAAGGGTCTTACTGAAAGTCATGAGCAATAATTTTTTAAAAATCAGATTAATTTATTTTTGAAAAAACAAACAAATGTATCACATTATTTGTCAGACTTTTCCTTATTTTTCCACATAGTCTCCATTTTTTGGGATACATTTTTCCCACTATTGTGGAAGCTTGAAAATTCCCTTACGATAGAACTCCGTTACTGCAAAAAAACTTACACACTGCTTTCGTGATGTCTTCCATGTTTCATAGTGTTGGTCTTGTATGCCTTCCGTCGCAGCACTGAAAAGATGATAATCAGATGGTGCTAAGTTGGGGCTGTAGGCAAGATGTGGAAGAACTTCCCACCCCATTTTCTGAATTTCCTCCTTGGTGGAACGAGCAGTGTGAGGCCTTGTGTTGTTGTGCTGCAGGATGATCTTCCCAGGACGCTTATCACGCAAAGCACAACGGAGCTTATGAAGTGTCGTGATGTACCAAGCAGCATTAATGGTATGCCCAGGTTCAAGAAATTCCACCAAAATCATGCCATTTACATCCCATAACTTTTCCAACTGATGGCACTGCCTTTGCCTTCTTTTTTGTTGGGTAATGGAGGTGGTGCCATTCCATACTCTGCCGTTTTGTTTCTGGTGCATAATGGTGGAACCGGCTTTTATAACCTGTCACAATGCTCATCAAAAAAAATCTTCATTTTCATAATACTGAAGAAATTCTTAAGCAATGGTTTTTCTCTGAAGTTTGTTATCGCTAGTCAATAAACGGGGAACCCAGCGCGTGCACAATTTCTGATAGCCTAAACTCTTGATCATCTCCTGGACTGCACTGTGCCGAATTCCAAGTTGTGCTGCAACATCATCCACAGTTACACGTCGGTCTTCCTGAAAGATGTCACCCACTTGTTCCTTCGGGCACTGTACCACTCGACACAGAGCCTGTGATACTGGGTTGTTAAAGGCAGGTCTCATAAGAGGCAACAGGAATGAAATCCAGTGTATGTAATTCTTCTAGCAATGTTCACAGGATGCCAATCTCTCTGGATGGTGGAGAGTGAAGCTGTCAGTTAGAGCTTGCCTAACAACAAACTGATTTTCTCTCACATTAGTTCTGTTGGGCCGATCAGAGCCTTAGAGATGTGAATGAGTACCTTCATGCAACCATTGATTCCAGCATGTTCCACTAAAATGTCTGCATGGCGAGCTGGATTCCTGCAGTCTCACAATAAGGCCTCTCTCGAAACTCGTCTGGTCTTCGAGCACGTCATCAAGTTATTACTGACGATCAACTGATGTGCATACAACAGTTCCAAGAAGCAGAAGACGTCTACGAAGATTCTGAGTTTCCTTATATGGATCAAAAGATGTGCATTGACATTGAGCCATGAGGATGATTGCGATGTTTCTTGATAACTAAACTAAACTAAATCTTGATATCTTTTACATATCTTATGGGGAAGTAGTTGCATACGGAGTTTCGTTCAAGTCAGATGCTTCCTTCATGATCTTCAATTTTTTGTCACATAGTGTATTTGCTAGAATTATCATATAATTAGAATAAACATTCTTTGATGAAACCAATCAAATGATTAACAATAATTGTGATAAATAAACTGCTGTTTGTAAATTCAATATGAAAAAAAAAATGTGAAATATACTCTTCCTTTTAACTAATTTTTCATTTTAATTTAACTTTTAGCTTGGGATATTAGATATTGATCTTTGTGGTCCAAGTATTCCACATCTCCTGAACGTTGAAAATCACAGTGTTCACAAAGGAGAGGAAGGGTGAGTTAACAAACAACTTATAATTTATAGGTTTATGTATCAAATATATTTAATGTTTAATAATCTCATCTTCTGTAACTAATGTTAATGCATTTCAGTATCAAAAGAACAGAAAACTACTTCAACATACCGATATTTCGTCCTTTATATCAAAAGACTTTTTCAAGGTATTCCAACCTTAAATAAAATAAAATAAATAAATAAGGAGAAAAGATAACTTCTTCTCTCATACAGAATAGAACATAACAATAAAAACATATAAAATGAACGTAACAATAAAAAACATATTAAATGAACGAGATAAGTAACAAATTTAAAACAGTTATTATTAGAAATAAAAACAACAACATCTTGTCGTCTTCTTAAACATAGCTATATTTCGCAGGTTAGACATTTTACCTGCTTCTTCAGGCTTATCCGATACATGGAATGTTCTTCATAAAAACATAAAAAACAAAGTTTTTATGAATTGAATATTAACAATATCAAATCATATATGGTAATTATAATCATACATTGTAATTATAATTAGAAACAATATAGAATCATTTACATAGTAAGTATCATTCACATGTTGTTATTATTGGAAAACAATCGATTATATTAATATTCAGTTCATAAAAACTTTGTTTTTTAAGTTTTTATGAAGAACATTCCATGTATCGGATAAGCCTGAAGAAGCAGGTAAAGTGTAACCTGCAAAATATAGCTATGTTTAAGAAGAAGACGAAGATGTTGTTGTTTTTATTTCTAAAACTAAAACAATTTAATAGAAGCAATCTTAACGACAGACTCACGTTAATTTTAACAATTTTTTTCAATCTTACATTATTATTTAAAAATTTTCTAAATATACTTAATGAAATCTCACTAACTTTTAAGGATCTGTATATTTAGGAAATTTTTAAATAATAATGTAAGATTGAAAAAATTGTTAAAATTAACGTGAGTCTGTCGTTAAGATTTGCTTCTATTAAATTGTTTTAGTTTTGTTACTTATCTCATTCATTTAATATGTTTTTTATTGTTACATTCATTTTATATGTTTTTATTGTAATGTTCTATTCTGTATGAGAGAAGAAGTTATCTTTTCTCCTTGTTTATTTATTTTATTTTATGTAAGGTTGGAATACCTTCAAAAAGTCTTTTGATTTAAAGGACGAAATATCGGTATGTTGAAGTAGCTTTCTGTTTTTTTGATATTGAAATATATTTAATGTTTGTTGTTTTTTTTTTTGTTTGTTTTTTTTTGAATCTGACATTATTGAATAAAATTTCAACATAAATGTGAATAGCTTAAAAATAGATATAAAATTAAAAGTATTTACTGTAACCAGGTATTTTGGCCAGTAGACATAGGCTTACTTCAGCCTATGATGAAGTTTATTTATATACTGTATATGCTGGCTGAAACACATTACAATCTGGTAATTTGTAAATCTTTTTAATTTTTAATGCATTTTTTAGCTATTCACTTGAATGCTGATGTTTTTATTCTCTTAATTTGTAGTTTTAGTAACAGAATTTATAATATTATCATGTAAAAAAGAACATATTTATAGTTGGAGGTATGCTAATTGAGCCCATTCGGCTTCACATTCCCTGTTGGGTATTCATTTTATTGCTTGAATATATCTAACTGATTTGACCTGCTGATTGCCAGTAAGCATGAAAAACTGTATTAGTATATATTATTTATAACAATATAATCTTTTAATATATGCTTTCTGTTATATTTTTTTTTTTTTTTGATTGTTAAAATAGTAGAATAAGAAAGATTTGATTAATTTATAAAAGAAAACTATATATATAAATACCACAATATATATTAGACCTCTAAGTACTAGATAAAGCTAACTGAAAAACTTAGCTATATTTGTAGAACTTTATAAACATCTATAGAATGAAAGAGAAATTAATATTAGAAGACTTCTGCTTTTTTGCTGAAACTTTGATTTTTCTTTGCTAAAAGTGTTGATAAATTTTGATAACCATTGCAGATGAGGTTGAGATAAGAAAGTTTAGCCTCTATATCCGTTCCATTTTTAAAGCAAATGACGATACTTTACTCTTTAAATGGTTTCTTTTTGCATTTCTTCAATCTTTTTTCAAGCAATATTTTAATCAAGATTGACATCTATCAATTTTTATAATTCAGGGAATACTTGGAAGTGCAATAGTTATAGGAAATATAAAGATAAGAAGATAGAATAAAATGTACTTACTTGGTGAAATTGAAGTAAAGGAGACTTACACAATGGTTTAGAAACAGTTTGCATGCCCAGTCTTCAGGGGATAGCACAAATATATAGGACAACACAAAACCAAAATACCAAAAGTGTTGTTGTACCATCACCAGATGGTACAGGATGAGTAACAATAATGATTGGCATTTTGCTCACCTTTTACCAGATTACTGGCTTTTGACTGAATTGTGTGGTAGAGCTCAGCAAGGGAATGGTGGGATAGTCTATTATAGTCCCTGAAGATGAAACACGCAAAGTGTTCTGAAACTGTTAGGTAACTCGCCTTTACTTCAATTTTACTGAGTAAATGCATTTTATTCTATTTTCTTTATTTCATCAATGTACATTAAACTTTATTATTATATAAAATATGCTAATTCAGTTTAGCTTATTTAACCATGTAAAAACCATCACTATCCTTTTTAGACATCAGATTTATGGCTGATGAGGGCTTAAAGAATATAGTTTAGAGAATAATTACTATAATCAAGGATAATCAGCTTTAATTTGTTAAATAACAATTGTGACAGTGTGATTTTATTCCTGATTCAAGTTTGGTTCTGTTCATTTTCTCCCCTCTTTTTTTTTTACTTGTTTTTTTTTTTTTATTCTTTTGTAATTTAATAAACTATTTTCTTAATGGGGTTTTCTTAATTTCAAGATATTTTCTTTTATCTTATATTATTAAAGAATGTTGTCTTTATTATATAACATTTGTAATTATTTCAGATGGATTCCAGTTTATGTTGATAAAGAACAGACAATGTCTGTCATGTCAATAGGGTTTTTACTAAATAATAAAGATGATGCAGTAGTTTGGAGAGGACCCAAGAAAAATGGTAACGAAAATTTTTATCAAAGTCATGCTTACTTTTTATTGTATTTAACTATAATAATATTTATTTCTTTTAAAAGAAAATACAGAATTTTTACAACAACTACAATTGTCTTCAAGGATGGCCTGTTTCATTGATATACAGTGCAACTTGGATAATTCGAAGCTGAAGGGACCACTACAAAACTTCGAATTATCCAAGACTTCGAATTAAAGAAGTTCATCTTTTAACTTTAATTTTAAGTCCACTGAATGCTTGAAAAGATTATTCTGTCAATAAGTAAATATTTATTCAGAAAGATCATGGTATGAAAGACTTAAACACTACATGTATGTAAAACAAAATAAGATTTATATTACGTAAGCTACAGTAAATATTACATTCAATACAGAAAATTATAGTTTTCAAAAAATTGTGCATTGTTTGATTGTTTTGTAGAATTCAGTCGCTTAAGGTTAGCAAAATCATCAAGCATGTTTAGTGAACAGAAAACAGCTTCACTTACGTTGGTTTGACCTTCAATGTACCGACGAAATTCGGCGCTATCGCGTACTCGTTGGCGATTTGGCATTTCTTCTTCCCACCCTTTTCCACCTCGCGAATGACGGCGACCTTTTCAGCGAACATTAAATTCTTGTACACGCGTGGTTTACTGAAAGACATGGTGACACTGACAGCAGGAAGCTCGAATTGGGTCTGAAGCGTCACGTGTCAAACGGTGGCGGGAAGGGGATTTCAGTTGTCACGTGTCGAATTTCTTAACGATGAAACGTCGAAAAGTCGTTAGGGTTCAAAATTTTTTACAAAAAACTTCGAATTAAGGAAGTTGAACTTCGAATTATCCACGATTTTTTAACATTGATTTAATAAGAAATTCAAGGGACCGAGAGAAATCTTCGAATTAAAGACGTTCGAATTATCCAAGTTGCACTGTATAAATTTAGTCAAAAATAGTTGACTAACAAGGAGAGGACACAGTTGAGATATTTGACATTGTTTTCATCGATTTTCGTGAATCAGCTTATTAACTTCCTGTTCATTTCCAAAGCAAGCGTTGTTGTGGTGTGTTAAGGCGTTGGGCTGGTGATGTGAGGATCTCGTGTTCAATTCTGCATGGAAGACAAGCTTTTTTTTTTTTTTTATGATTATTAATTTTTTTTCTTCTTTCTTTAATATAATATGGGTTGTTTTTTTCTGATTATGTTAGGAATATTAGGTGGAAAAATAAAATATGATTAGAAATAAATAAATATTATTCTCCTTAACTTATTTTTTATTATAAAGATTTTAATTTATTAAATATAAAATAAGATATACTGCACATAAATATGCAACTTAACTAAACTTTGTTTGTTTTAATCTTGTCGTTTTTCTTTTCTACACTTTTCCCCTGATGTTTTATTAATATTATTAATACTCGATAAAATGTCAAGAAAAGCGTAGTAGTATAGGAAAGGAAAAAGATAAGATTAAAAAAAAAAAAAAGCTTAGTTGCATATTTATATACAGTCGAACCCCTCTTTTACATTTCCGCAAATAATGCTTTTTGGTCATGTACAGTATTTCTTCTCAGTCCCTTCTATTTTCCTATTATTAAAATAATTTTTTTCTCCTGTATTTATGCTATTTTAATATCAAACTTCCTGCAATTTACATTGTTTCTGCCAAACGGAGTAAATAAAAAGATGGCGTTTATATGAAACATTGAACATAAAATGGCAACTACCAATGTAAATTTCGCCGTAAATACGATCAATTTATGCAAATTCAGTGTCATCAGGACAAAATACTGTATTTGCTCAAAACTAATGCGTACCTTTTCTGGCCAAATATAGTCTCTCCCCTTCCAACATCCATTTATTACACTGCTTTGTGATTGCAACTCACGAGACCATCGCAACTTTGATATATCGATTGTCTCAACAGTCGATGTTTTCGTTTGGTTTTGGCTTCATTCTTTTTACCTCATCTTGTTTCATTTGAAATGTGTTTGTAGGCCTTATATTTTGAGATTTAAAGTGATTAAAATAATGTGTATGGTAACTTTCCTGTTCTAAATTAAATATTTAATAATTGTATTATTTAATATATTCCTGTGTATTATAAAAGTTCCAAGCATTGATTACAAATCATTCTATGTACTGAACATTGTATCCCTTAATGTTCTTGGAGCACATGATATAGAGGGCTAAATATGCCAAACAAGTGGAGATAAAACTCCGCTGCACAGGCAGCAAGGCCACAGTTGGCACTGCTGTCAAGTATATGTTATCACAGAGGATGCCAGGCTGTCGACTGCGAAGTGCAATATCGGCATTTGGACCTGTTTGAACAGGAATGTAAATTGGGCCTGCACGAGGACAGTTGGTCGGCTCGGCAGATATCCCGTCATGTGGACCATGGACTCAGTACCACAGCCTGTAACATATAGAAGACAAATGGGGACCACTACCTACAGAGCAGATTTCGGGTCACCAGCGGACACAACACACAGAAGAAGACGAAAGAAACAACCATGCCACGACCGGGATTCGAATCCAGGTACTGGCGCATTGGACGCCACGGCTGGCCGCCGCCGAGACCGCACGACCACGCCAGCACGGCCATGGACTCAGTACCGTGACACGGTCTATTGCTCCATGCAGGGCCGGATCTAAAAATTGTTTGCCCCCCCCCCCAGCGAAAATCCTTCACAGGCCTTACCGAGCTTTTTAGAGCCACACACCCAGGCCACGGAGCGAGCCCCCCCCCCACAATGCGGGAACTGGCGGTACCTAGATTTGGCCCTGGCTGCATGGACAAATGAAGGCCATTCGTCACTTAGGAAAGGTTCCGGCACGTGTTGTTGTACCACAGACTGTGACGACAGATACATCAGACTATATGCAGCGAATGGACCCAAACGCAACATCCACACAGATCTTGCTATCTGTGAGACCACTACTAGTGTTGGCAGTGTCCCAGAAGACCATCCAGAGGCGATTGAATGAAGGTGGACTACAGTCACAGGCATCTTCCGCGATGACCCTTGCCAAACTCCGTGTGCAGTTGGAGGAGGAATGTGCCTCAGGACGACATACGGCACCTGTATAATACCACGCATCATTGAGTTACCTCCTGGATGAACCCCAGAGAGGGCCACACCATCTACTGAACTCTGTGAGAACATCCATGTTCCTGTGGTGTAGACCCCCTCATACCAAGTGTTGGTGCCTGATTTGTAGGTCACTACGAATGTGTTTTTCCTGTGAACATGGATTTCATAAAGTTTCCATTGCCTCCTACAGGGTTTTCACCTTCTCTGTCCAGTAGTGTATTTTTGAAGTAATCCATAATTACGTACTTGCATCTCACAAAAGGGCATTGATTTTTGCAATGTACATGCCGTGTCATGTCCTTGTAAGCAGAAATAAAAGTGAAGCTTTAGATGACAAGTGGTATGAGGGGGAAAAACATTCGTCTTGCATTCGTCTTGCTAGGGAATTTATATATAAATATAAAATATATATAGTTGACTGAAATATCTGTTAATATTGAATTGGAATACATTGATATAATCTAACAAGATACTGATAGGAATATAGATTAGGTTAGAATAGTAGAGGAGATGGAATGTAAGTATCAGTAGCAGATATCTTAAATAAAAAGAAATGGTTATATTTACTAAACTTAAAAGAGTTATAAACTGAATGGAAACACATGGTTTTCAATTTTGACTTGAACTATAGAGGGTTTTAGAGTTGACTGTTGGAATCCAGTGACAAAAATAGCAGGACAGCATAATTTTTGTCTTTCTTAATTAACAGTGATTTTTCTAAATCGACAGAATTTTTATTTAATTTCATAGGTTTGGTTGTATGTTTTACACTGAGTTCATATATTTGAAAAATCAAGATTATTGAGTATATCTTTGTGTACAAAGTGGCAAATATTATTTTCCAAACTGAAAGAGCACTTTTATATATGCAATTTGATAATATCCGGAAATTTTAAAGTGTAATTAAAGATATTTTATTTGCAAAATCAATTTCTGTGGTGCTCTATCAACTATTGTGTGATATATTATGTTGGCTATATAAACTTCTGCAATGCTTTATATGGATATGTAACAGACATCTGCCAGAAAAGATTATATGCACAGCATAAATTTAAAAAATTTTTTTAAAAATTTACATTTGGTTTCTAATTGATTACTGATTATATTTTTTTTATTTTAAACTTAATTTCAGCAATGATAAAGCAGTTTTTATCAGACGTTGCCTGGGGGAATCTAGATTACTTGATTATTGATACTCCACCAGGGACTTCAGATGAACATATAACAATAGTGGAATCTTTAAGGGCTTTAAAACCTGAAGGCGCTGTTTTAGTTACTACTCCACAGGTCAGTGCAATGGAATAGTAACAATATTTTGAAAAATGATTAACTTGATTTTTTTTTTTAAGAAACAATACCATACTTTAAATATATTTTAATGTGGTGTTTAAACAATGATATGGTTTTAATTTCAAAATTAATATATTTTTAACATTTGCATTTATTGTCATTAATCACTGTTAGTTTATTATGAGAACATCTTTCAGTTATCTTTTTTGATTTGAATTTAGGCAGTAGCTGTCGGAGATGTCAGGAGAGAGCTCACTTTCTGTAAAAAATCCAAAATCCCTGTACTTGGAATTATTGAGAATATGAGTGGTTACGTTTGCTCCAACTGTCAGGTAAAGTCTATTAGCAGATTATTATTGATAAAATTTTTCTTTTTTAATTCACCACTAAAAAAAACAGTATGATGTCTTTTCTGGACTGCAACTAAAACATAGTCTGATTCAATTGAAGCTACAAGTAAAGGCTTTTTTAATAAAAATATTATTAATATTTGTGCCTGAAACATACAGGGTGTATCAAATCCTCTGTACAAATTTTAATGAAAGACAGGAAGCACCAAGGCAAACCTTTTTCATCTATAAATGTATTTCCGCTGATGGCAACTTTTGGTGCTTAGGGCACTATTTAGCAGCACTGCAATCTGTGGGAACGGAAAACGGACTTGTGTTTGGTTATTTCACATTTTTTTTTTTTGGTTTAAAAAAATGGCTAATCTCTGAGAATACTTTGCCACAATTACACATTCCGTTTTTATGAACACATTTCTATTAATTGTACAACTTTAATTCTGTAAAACAAAAAAGAGATGACTGTAGTGATTTTGTGAAAAATAAAAGTGATTTCCAACATTATCATCCTTGCTATCAAAATCAGTGCATTGAAGCAAAATAGAATATGATTTGTCATTTGTACATATTGCATTAGCATTTGTCAATAGATTACTTATGTGAAGTTAATTTTATACTTTCTTAGTATAAAACTAAAACACATTAATGTGATATACTCCCTAGTAGTGGACATTAGTATAGGGTGGGTCCACCTTTCATCATTCTCTGCTGGGGAGACTTTTCACCAGGTGCCTGAACGTCTCTGGAGGAATGGCAATCCATTCTTCCTGAAGAGCTGTAGCTATAGGACATTGGGGTCTGGAGCAAAGTCAACGTTCTAATTCCTCCCATAGGTGTTTGATTGGGTTCAGGTTGGGACCCTGGGTAGGCCAGTCCATTTCCGGGACCTTTTTGTCCACAAACTATTCCCCTGAAGACCTCACTTTATGATTTGGAGCTTTGCCATGCTGATAGTGACAATGGTTATCATCCAAGTGTGCTGTGCTGTATGTAACTGGTCAAAATGTTCTTGTACCCTTCTGCATTTACATTGCCGTGCAGTGGTACAAGAGGACCGAGTCCATTCCATGAAAAACACCCCTACACCATAATGCCACTTCCTCCAAACTTCACTGTTGGCACTACACATGATGGCAGATATCTTTCCTCGAGCATTCACCACATCCAAACCCTCCCATCAGACTGCCATATGGTATAGCATGATTCGTCACTCTACATCACACATTTCCACAGTCTAGTGGCGTTGCTATTTACACACTTCAGACGGCACTTAGCATTCACAGAAGAAATGTTTTGTCTGTGAGTATCTGCTCGACCATGAAACCCCATTCTCCTGATTCTCGACAAACAGTCATGATGCTGGCTAGAGTATTAGTGCTACTGTGAAACACCTTTTTCTTTTCTTTTTTTTTTTGTTTTGCTAAGTAAATCTGTTTTACTATATTTTTGTTTGTTTATTTGAAGTTATTGGCTTAAAAGTAAAATTCCCTACTTATGGCAATAAATGCAATGTGATTATCTAGTGATGTCGAGAAGTTGAAGGCATCCTAATTTATCTATTTATTTATTTTCCTCATTAGTCATGGATTTAAAAATCAAAAAGATTTTCATTAATATTCTTGGAAACAATGTTTTATTTAATTACAGGAATGTACTAATATATTCTCCAAGGGAGGTGGTGAATCTTTGGCCAAATTAACAAATGTACCCTTTTTGGGTAAGTATATCTTTAATTTATTTCAAATTAGTATAATTTCATGGTAAATCTGTTAATTTTTAAAAAGATTTGAATTTGAAGTTCAGCAAAATTTTGACAATAAATTCAAAGATTTGGAATACTTTTATTATCTACAACCTTTTAATTATTTGGTACTGTAGTAATATTATTTTGTTATTTACAATTTAAAATAATTTTATATCAATGAAAATCATAACTTCTAGTTTTGTTTCTCTCTTTTTAAGGCTGTGTTCCAATAGATCCAGAGATGCATAACAAAGTCACTGGAGACCAAGACAATCTGACGTCAGGAGCTCGAAAGGCTTTCATTGATATTACAGATCTGTTGTTAAATCACATTGAAAACAAATGTACATAATTTACAGATAAATAATAATTATTATTATTTTATTTCATTACTTTTAATTAAGCTACAGGAACTATAACAATAAAGTTTTATTTATAAAATGCATCACGGAAATTTTTCATTTCACTTTATTTAAATTACATAACTTTTGTATTTTTTTCCCAACAAATTCTAACTTTTAAAATAAAAAGTAAAGTGTAATGCATAGATAATTTTAAATTCTATTATTGAATATGTATCAGTAAAATATAAAGTACCGAACATTGGAAATTCCAAGAGAGGACATATTTCATAAAACAAATTTTATTTTTACAAATAAAATAAATATGAAATTTAGAAATATGTCCAAGAAATTGAAGTTACACTTCTTCAAATATTCTCCATTTACAGTTTTATAAACTTTCATAAAGAACTAAACTTTATCGCAATGATTGACTATAATCTGTAGGTCATTGTGGAAAACCTTTCTGACCATTATTTGTCATCCTCTTCACTCTGAATGCACTACATTTTTAGTTAGCACTAATAGAACAAGATTTCTATATTGTTGGGAGAGAAGAGTGGATATCCTACAAATAAATTAGTGAATACCAACATTGATGTCAGTTTTTGTTTTTTTTCATCCTTTGGACAGAATCTTTTTCTGTTGCTCCATGTATCAAAGCATTTTTATTTGCAGCATGCATTGGTGTACAGGAAATCCCATTATATTAAATGATTCTTTCTATGGTGTCGAAGTTCACCCAGTCATCGTTACACAGTATATGTAATGTGAACTATTATTGATTTATTGCCACTGCTAGAATTAAACTTTCATTCCAGTAACTCTCCTAAATTCTTAAAAATCTACAATGAATAAACAGATAGGATACAAAAAAACAAAAAAAAAAAGATAGGTTTTGATTGAACAGATAGGTTTCATCGTTTTTTTTTTTTTTTTTTTTTTTTTTTTTTTTTT
>JAFIDM010002131.1:63088708-63106802 GCA_023159025.1 Thereuonema tuberculata
AACAGGTAGGTTTCCATCGTTTTTTTTTGGTTGAACAGATAGGTTTCATCGTTTTTTTTTGATTGAACAGATAGGTTTCATTGTTTTTTGTTTTTTTTTGTTGAACAGATAGGTTTCATCGTTTTTTTTTTTGGTTGAACAGATAGGTTTTATCGTTTTTTGTTTTTTTTTGTTGAACAGATAGGTTTCATCGTTTTTTTTTTGATGAAACAGATACGTTTTATCGTTTTTTTGTTTTTGGTTGAACAGATAGGTTTCATCGTTTTTTTTTTGGTTGAACAGATAGGTTTCCATGGGGTGTCTACTTAATTATATTAATCTTGGGCCCCCCCCCCCCCCAAAATATATTCTATAAACGCCACTGTGTACAGGTAAGAAGTACACCTAAATAGATCTGATAAATATTAAAAAATAAAAAAAAAAAATTCTAATCAAATCAATCGAATCAAAAATATATAATACATATAAATTGGCTAAGTTGGTCTGTCTGTAACTCGATATAATTAAGCTATTTAGATCCAACGGTTCTCAATGGTACCATTGAATCAAGGGTACTGAAATTGGATGAAAACATTAGTTCAATGTGTCGTTCCATGTTTCCATGAAATTTTATTCTTGGGAACTGACCTCGACAACTGAAATTCTAACAAAACATACGTAAAAAAACCAAATAATTTTGTTACCACTGCATCCATTTTAATGAAATTTGGCATACTTACTCAGTTGTTTACACCGATTTCGAAACACAAACCATTTTTGCCGTAGAAGCTTCGTTCACAAATTAGCACAGTATTTAGATTACATTTACTTTGTATTTGTTAGTTGATAAAATGATTTTTCAGATTTTTTTTATGCCCGTCGTCCGACAGGCTTTGCTGCTAGTTTTTATATATTGGCGATTCTACGAAATTGGGTAACTTGATGTCCTCTAGCCATAACTAATCTAAAACTGACATTGTAACTTATCATTAAATTAAAAAGATAACTGTCCTTTCGTTTTAGTTATGTAAGTTAAAAATAGTTTCTTATAAAAAAATTGTCAAAATCTCCACTTTCTACGTAAAACTTCGGTCCCTTGGCGTGTCACCACTACAAAAAAATCAGGACACCGACGTTTATATTTTCGAAATTATCTGAAATATACTTTGTTATCTTTAAATAAATTACTGAATGAAATGATTAGTGAAAATAACTAATAAAGTTTCCTAAATCTTTAATTCAACACGCGTACTCAGTTTCGCTCGTCAGTTCCTTGTCGTTATAAAAATTCGAAAAATCGGAATTCTG
The DNA here is from genome assembly GCA_023159025.1 of Thereuonema tuberculata. NCBI lineage: Eukaryota > Metazoa > Arthropoda > Chilopoda > Scutigeromorpha > Scutigeridae > Thereuonema > Thereuonema tuberculata. Next base: position 63,089,996 of record JAFIDM010002131.1, read on the forward strand.
TTCTAGTTCGACTGGTAGTAAAGATACATTCATTATCTGCTTTTTTAGCATTCAGTATTTAAGACGTATAAAAAAAAGATCCCATTAACATAGTCACAGATCAAAACTGATACACTTAAGGGGAATGGAGAGTCGTTTTAGAATTGGCTGTAATTTTTATTTTATTTAAAATACAAGAAATTAGTCCTGCTAGGTTCTACTTCTAGATCCTGTGTACAGGTGCTGAAATTACATAATTACATTACATTAATACAAAATTAAATTATAAAAAAAAAATGAAACAATTATACACTTTCTGAAGAGAATTAGTAAATTCTGAAGATATAATTTAAACTTTATAAATTTATATATGTTGCTGTTAGAAAAAAAGAGGTCTCGGATAAAAAGGTTTCTTTCCAAACCTACAGTAGTTTGGAGTTTTGTAACATTAAATTAATATTTGGTAGTATTTGTTCTGCGTTATTAGGGTAGACAGGTAGTATGTTTTTAAGATACATTCACACAAATATTATGTTTTCTTATGGTCTGGAATCGTCCGAGACTTAATCCTTGGTTACTTAATTTGTAATAACTCCATATCTTCTAAAATAAACCTTTATCTTTTAAGAATCTTAAAAAAAAACAACTTTCAAACCTTTTCCTAAATCCCTGTAACGACGACGATTTAATATCTTATTTAATGCAGTACTGGAAGAAAACTGAAGAGGAAACAGACGAGACCTCAAGTGAAACTTCAACAGATGATAAAAACCATGAACCAAAGGAAGAATTCGAGTCCTCAGATGAACCTAGCCCAGCAAATAAAGAGATCGGGAAGTGTGAGAGAAGTTTACGACCCACATGACGAAGATTCAGTTAAGGATAAGGAAAGAGTTGGTGAAAAATAAAAATCATTGATGCTGGAAGATCTAGATTGATTTATTGGTTGAAATTATGCAGTTTTTTTTTTTTTTTTTTATCAAATTTTATCACAGTTAAATTCTATCGTTTCAATATTTTATTAAAATCTTTGAATAGACGTGGAATAAATGACTTGTTAACAATCTGTAATTCCAAATAATTCTGTATTGAATGTTTTGAACAGCAAAAATAAAAAAAATACTAAACAACTTTAAAAAAGATAGAATTTCTTTTTCCCTTAAAAACTTCGGAGCACATTTAGGTTGTGGGAAGCCTCCTTTATGTAAGTTTATACAAAAGTGAAAGTTCTATTTTTTAAATACTTCGGTCTCAGTCTCATTGCTTCCAACCAAACAAAAATTCAATAACTTCTCTCCCGACGTCTGTTTATAATTAAAACCCACAAAATTGTAACAGTAGTGTTTCAGATTTATTATAGGCCTATTCAATATTAATAATTTTCGTAATCCCAATAGATATGGTTTAATCTTTGTAATTAAGTGAAGCCTTAAAAATGTAATTACCAATTATAATCCTACACAGAACCAACAAAAATGGATTTCTTTCCAGGGGTAAAGGACGAGCAGCTCCACTCTCATCTAATCCCGATGGTCATTGAAACACTGGAGCCTATAGCTTCGGCGTCCTCTGAACCACGAGAGGATCTTATGGAAGACATCTATATACATCCTTAATATTTTTTATACAATCTTCATACAATCTCATGGAAAAAACACTTTGAATTTAAGCATAAATTTAAGGGCGACCCATAACAAAAAAAAATTAAAAGTACATTAATGAAAGGAAAAAAAAAAAAGGTAGGAAAAAAATAAAAAAGTTACGAAAATAAGAAAAAACAAAAAAGCCCTCGCAGACATTTGAGAAAAAAACAAAAACAAAGTAGATATGCGGAATATTTGAGTCCGAGACGTTAAGCATCAAGCTATAGCCGACAACTGGATGGTGGCATTTCTAACATTTAAGCTAATATCGGAAATCCAATTAAAACAATGCTAAATATCTCGAACATGGGAGGGCGTTGCCCCCGGAAAATGCCTATTCCTACGTTGTTTGGGCCTCGGAACAGGTTGGTGGAGTCTGTTTGTAGATCCGATTAAAGATGAGTAGAAAGAGAAAGTTAAGTTCAGAAATGGATTCGCGCTTCTGTAACTGATTTCAAATATGAGAACAATGAGCGAGACTTCAGATCTTTGCGAGATTTCAGAAGCATCATCATTGTCGAACAGGAAGGAGCTAAATCTTTGGGCTGCTATTAGTAAGCCTTGTAGGGTTTTTTAAGAATGATAACTGATAAGTTAGAATATAATAATTAAAGATGAATAGAAAAAGAAAGTTCAGTTCAGAAATGGATTCGGACGAAGATCTTAGTGAATCAGAATTGACAGACCATTTGTCTTCGATGAAGACAAGCCTCACAAACAGACGAAAATGGAGCTACGACTTCGACTGAAGATACAAGTAATTTTATCGAAAGCAGAATATAATCTCTTAAATTTAATTAATCGTCAAACTAAATTTAATCGTTAGATTTCAGGAGTTAAATATTTAAAGATCGTAATCCGAAAACCAGTCGACGAGAAAGAAGCATTTTAGGCCTCGTTCCATTTTAGAATACAAGTCCTTACTCTGTGTTCATTATTCTTCAGATTTTGAAGTTTATGAAAGTTAAATCTTTTAATTGTGTTTTTTTAGTTCAATGAATGCAATAAATTTCGTCTTCTAGTTGAGCATTCTTCAAATTTTCAGAAGGGGAATCTATTATTTTCATCTTCCTACTGTCCAATTGATTTTCAAATAAAGACAATTTTCTTTCTGCCCACTCAATGTACTGTCTTCAGAATCTTTAACTGCTGCAAGAGACATGGTCGTCTTCCGAATCTTCTGTCCACTCAATATACTGTCTTCAGAATCTTTAACGTCATGGGGACTACGGGGCTAGGACAGGGTGCAATCGAAACCTCCTCTTTCAGGTCTACCAAAGGAAAGAAAACAATTACTAACTTTGAAATAAACACTACCCTTATAAAAGCATGCGTACACTAAGTCGGTTTGACCGCTATTCGCCTTAATATAGTCGAGGTTAAATTGGGTAACAGTTCCTGTGAAACTCCCTGGAATATGCTTGCAACGGCTCCTGGTTATCAGAGGCCAGTTAAGCTGCTGGTGTGGAATGTTTTGCTTTTTCTCAACCATCATTCCATCATTCCAATTCTTGCTTATTAACTTATTAATAACTAACCTTGTTTTCGTAAGCGGAATATCAAGCTTCTTCGCCACTGGAGGCATCGGCCTGAATCATGTATCTCGTGATCGTGAGAATTGGTAGTGTGCAGATGCTTTTGCAGGGTAATGTATGGTAGCTACACTAAAAATTAGCTCTTAAAGATATAGAAATTAAAAAAAAGAAAAATCGTGTTTCAAGTTTCAAACAAATACTTACAAAAGTAGGCTTGGGAATGGCACCTCCAGAAAAACTAAACAAAAAAACAAAAAAAAATACACATTAAAAATAAAAAAATAAAAATTCTTGTGCTGCCCTGCGGCGGCCTTTAAGAATTTTTTATGCGCAATTAAAATAAGAAAAGCGCCTAAAAAAGTGGATTAACACATTGAATAAAAAATTGCAACTTATCAATAAAGAAAACAAACTAAGCAATTAAAAATTGCTGCTGCGTTTTGAGAATAATAATTTGGGTGGGCGAAAAGTCCAAAAAGCTATGCTTGTGAAAGTCTCCAAATAATTAAAATTAGGTGGCATATGGATCCTGTGATTCCTGATCTTCTGTTTACGTTGAAATTAAAATATAAATGTAAATCAGCAAAAAGTATACAAACACCTAATCTAAGGTAAAAAAAATATTTATAGACCAACAAATATACAGGGTGATTCACGAAGATATGCAGGAACTAAAATAAAGAAACAGTTATATAAACATAGGTCCGGAAATGCTTCGGTAGCGAGTTACGGCTAGCGAAAGATTTCGCTCATAATTTAGTACCCTGGACAGCGGCGGATTTAGCACTTGAGGCCCTAGGCGCAATTCAATTTTGAGGCCCCTTCTAAATATTTTCACTACCCCTACACAGTGGCGTACCAACGCCTTTGAGGGCCCGGGACGGGAGTTCCATTATTCCACAACCAAAAAAAAAAAAATACTTCTTGGGTGGATGGGGCCCCTAGGCTGACTGGTGGGGCCCCCTAGGCTTGCTTTTACAACCAAAAAAAAAAAGGAAATCTTGCTTTTACAACCAAAATAAAATAATTTGTTTTTATTTTGAGAGCTAAATTTTGAGGCCCCCTTGATTTATGAGGCCCGTGACGCGCGCCTCCCGTGCCTATGCGGAAATCCGCCACTGACCCTGGATGAAATAACAGTTCATTTAATCGAACATCATTAACTTTCTGTATACTGTATTTCGCACAGTTTTGTTCGGAAATAAATGTTCTACAAATTTTGTGGTGAACTTTTGTGTGTCTAACCTACTTTAACAGTAGCATTGGAGGATCCTACAGAATACAGTAGCATTGGAGGAGCAGTCTCAGCCTGAACGAAAAAAAATCAAATTTTAGTATAGGCCTATAATTAACCATCTCTCGTTAATTGTACAATTCAAAGCAACGAAAGAATAAGTTTTTTATTATTTTAGAATTAAACGATTTAAAAACATTTTATTAATAATGTATCCATGATTTCTTTTCCCATTAGCTACCAGCCATTGTCAAGATGGCGGTTTTAAAATTTATACAACGATTGTAATTTATAAATTTTGTTTTTCCAACTTCGCTATATTTAAGTGAAGCACAAAACTCCTGCCATGTTCATCTCCCGTCAGCATTCAAAATGTTTTGAAAAAAAATAATTCGAGATAAAAAAAAAAAATCAAAATTTTTTAATGTCCAATATTAGCAAACTGTTTTCGAATTGCTTGTTGCTATAATAATTAGCTGTATCTCAATTTGCCAAGTTGCTATGAACTATAAAACTGCCCCATGTCTTAAGGTATTCCATTTTTTTTCCAGGCTGGGTTGCCTATTGAAATTTGCCAATTGCCAATGTTAACTAAACACGAATAAGGTCAGCTTTCATAATATTTTGGATGCGTAAACATCTACAAATCTATTAAAAATAATATCTTAAAAGCATAAATAAAAAATAAAAGAAATGGACGCGACTTAACTTGAATGAACTTGAATGAACGCGAAAACGTATTCTAAAATGGACGAGGCCTAAAAATGCTTCATTCTCGTCGACTAGTTTTCGGATTACGATCTTTAAATATTTAACTCCTGAAATCTAACGATTAAATTTAGTTTGACGATTAATTAAATTTGAGATTATATTCTGTATTAATTACCTGTATCTTCATTCGAAGTCGTAGCCCCATTTTCGTCTGTTTGTGCGGCTTATCTTCATCGAAGAGAAATGGTCTATAAAAAAAACATAAAAGAAATGAACGAGACTTAACTTGAATGGAATATGTAAAATAATGAATAAATAGATTTTTATCTTTAAATATTTCTCGTTAACTTAGCATAAATTAATCTTCCTGTACATCTTTTAGTTAATGAAATTCGTTTTTTTTTAAAAAAAAACTGTAGAGAATTACAATCAGCATTGAATTCGTTTTTCATTTTATTCATTAAGCCTATTTCGACGACCAAAGCATTGCAAGATGCATATCAAAATTTCTTCAACTTTCCAATTTGAAAAATTACAATTAAAATAATTAAATGAAAAGTTAAAACTATTTTATGCTTCATGCTTGTAAACGAAACAATTTTTCCTGAGAGAATTTGAGTAAACTAAAAGATCTTTTCAACAAATCGCGAGAATTTTATTAAATTTAAGATTTATTTCATTCATTGAAATAACAAAGCACAATTAAAAGCTTTAACTTTCAAAATCTGAAGAATAATGAACATGACTTGTATTCTAAAATGGAACGAGGCCTAAAAATGCTTCATTCTCGTCGACTGGTTTTCGGATTACGATCTTTAGATATTTAACTCCTAAAATCTAACGATTAAATTTAGTTTGACGATTAATTAAATTTAAGAGATTATATTCTGCTTTCAATAAAATTACCTGTATCTTCAGTCGAAGTCGTAGCTCCATTTTCGTCTGTGTTTGTGCGGCTTATCTTCATCGAAGACAAATGGTCTGTCAAGTCTGATTCACTAAAATCTTCGTCCGAATCCATTTCTGAACTTTAACTTTCTCTTTCTATTCATCTTTAATTATTACATTCTAACTTATCAGTTATCATTCTTAAAAATCCCTACAAGGCTTACTAGTAGCAGCCCAAAGATTTAGCTCCTTCCGGTTCGACACGATGATGCTTCTGAAATCTCGCAAAGATCTGAAGTCTCGCTCATTGTTCTAATATTTGAAATCAGTTAGAAGCGCTCTCTCTTAGCGATTTCAGAAGCTGCAACAGTGAAATGGTGCTTTGGCGATTGTTGTTGTAGTCCCGTGCAATGCTCTGCTGTTGGTGTGAAAATTGGGTTTTATCTCCTGTTAAGTTTCTCTACAAATATTTTGATTTTTAAATTTGAAATTTGAAATTATGCATAATCCGCATAACTACATACCAAATTAATTAAACATTCTTAAATTTCATATTCCAGTACCGTAAGACTCTAGGATGTAGTTTTAATATAATAAATTAAAATAGCTGAATTGTTTTTAATAAATTCTGCCCTCTTTCGTTTTTTTATAGTTTATTTTTGAGAAATAGTTTTGATATCTATTCTATCATTTTTTTTTACGATCCCATAAAACATAAATAATAATTAGGGTTTAATTTATTTTCATTAGGTTATGTAGTAGGCCTACGTGACGTAAAAGAAAATAAAAAAGCAATAAAAAAATAATGCTGCAGCTACAGTTTCACAATGGGGTCTAGAACTTCATCTCGATACCGTACAGCCGTCACAGAACCTCGCCTGTAGATGTGCAGATTGGTGCGATATCCCAATGAAATCCCTGCCCAGACCATGATGCTTCCACCGCGGAATGCGTGATGTTCGGTGATATTCTGGGGCCGATTGCATGTGCCTTGTTCCCTCCAGACCCTTACACGCTTATCATCGGGTTGTAGGGCAAATCTGGACTCATCTGTGAACATAACGTTACTCAAATCAGACATAGTCCAATTCACATGCTGGCAGCACCACTGTAAACGTGCTCCTCTGGATTGGACGGATAAAGGAACACAAACTCGTGGTACTCGGGCGTACAGACCATTCATGTGTAGCCTTCGACGAACAGTAGTGGCAGATATCAGTCTTACCAACGGCCGCTGCAACCATAGATGTGACACGTGTGAAAGTCGATCTTCGATTCCGCTTGGCTACAACAGCAATATATCGATCTTCCGGGGGTCGTAACCCTTGAAACGATCGGCTACAGGTCTTCGGACATCTGTTTGGCTGGTTTGGAATTGTTTTCATAATCGTGAAATGACGGAATGATGAACGCCGAAGAAACGAGCAATATCTACTGCTTATAGACTGTCCTGCTTCAATGCGTCCGCCAGCCCTCAGAATCTTCCATTCGTCTTCTGGAAGCCATAGAAACACGTCTAGCTTGAAAACAAATCGTACGATCGTTCTAAACACCTTTCATCAGCACTTACATGCAACTCCTGTAACCCTTCACAATGCCGGCTTCTTACACGACTGCCTGTTTTGCATATTTCTCGACGCGAAACCGTGATTCGCTGTCACCTATTTAATTTGCATACTTCCTTCTACAGTTGTAGCAAATTTCAGCTTCTTTAATTCAGGTCTCTTACGGAAAATAATATTTTTCCTCTGCGTGCTTAACTTTTGGAAGTGAGTGTAGATGCCAGTTACATTGCATTTGACTGCTAATCTTAAATGCCATAATTTTGTATTAGTCAGCGTCATAGATTGAAATAATGCTGTTGGTTTCACAGACAATAAATGAAACTGTGACACAGGGTAAAAAAAAAACAAAACAGTTTATAGACTGGTTTTTATGCAAGACTACCTGGGACAACGTTAATGCAAAATTTTCCAAATTCTATATTAGATTATTTCTTTTTAGGCTTTTTGAGAAGAGATAATGAAACATGAAATTTATTCAAACTGTAAATTGAGACAAAGAAGACATGATAGAGGTGAGAATGGTTTTTACAGCAAAGTGCTGTGCTAGGTCATTCTATTTAAAGTCCTCAGGGAATTCAGATATTTATAAAACAAAACTGTTTGAGAGCAATAACTAAGGCAATAACAGCTACCCATTTCAAGTCTTACCGACAGGTGCTTTTTGGGTCAAAACCATCTGAAGGCTCCTGGTGCCATTTAAGATAGGTGGAACTCCATTAAAGCCGTTTTTATTTCATTTTTGACGACTGGATGATATGCCGTCTTTTTTTTATATGTACTATTAAAATTAGCTGATAAGGACTTCTGGGAATTTGGCCCTTCCTAAGAATTAAAATTCTGTTTAATTCGTGATGCATATATAGTTTAATAACTTGATATTAAAATGAAAACCGATTTTTGTAGATCGAAGAGTTTTAATAAAAACAATTTCTTTCTACGATGAGCATCCCTAATTCAGAATTCCGAAATCCCGAACTTTTCAAAGATGATGTCCTGTCTATGTGGTGAATACTTATGTGCGCAGTCAGGGCCGTCGCGTGGTTTGTTGCGCCCGGGGCAAGATTTCGTCAGGCGCCCCCTGAATCTCCAATTCAACAACCAAAAAAAAACCAAACGGAATCTCCTTTTGCCGTTGCCGCGGCGCCCAGGGCGATCGCCCCGCCCACGAGACGGGCCTGGATGCTCGATAAAGAGATGAAGAGGAGGCAGATCTAAAATTGCCTCCAAGGCGGCGGTAGGTGCCGTCTTTAAAGATCTGGTTATTCCTAGACAGGCTAGACGTTGAAGCTTGCTCAAGAGCGTCCTAGCCGTCTTCAGCCTTGTTCTAGTCCACCAGACAATAGCTGCATAACACAGTGCAGTTCTAACCAGAGTCACATAAAGCCAATAAATAACTTTTGGCTGAAGACCCCATGAATAACCAAAAGTCCTTCTGCACATCCAAAAGGTAGCAATGGATTTCTTGATCTTCATTTCAAGATGTTCTTTCCAGGTCAGTTTGGAGTCAAGAATGACTCCAAGATACTTGACACTTTTGGAAAGATCAATTTGTTTGTTGAATAGGTTTAAAGTCAAAGTTTTCCCTATCTTTCGTTTCCTAGTAAAGTTTACTAAAGTTGCTTTGCTAGGATTAACCTTAAGATCAATTCTGCAGCACCAGGCCTGTACACAGCTAAGAGCCCTTTGCATGAGCTCAAAGACTGTCCCATGATCTAGGCCACAAATAAGGATAACAAGGTCATCCGCATAGGCTTGGGAGTAGAAACCGAGTTTCTGAAGTTCCTCAAGGAGGGAGTCCATCACCAGACACCAGAGCAATGGCGAGATAACTCCTCCCTGAGGACAACCTCTCTTAGCCTTAGTTGAAATAGAGTTGCCAGAAAGGTGTACACATATGGTGCGAGTTGAAAGCATATTCTTAATCTATCTAATGATGGATGGATCAACACCATGCTGTTCAGCTGCATTACAAATGGAGTCATAAGATGTGTGATCAAATGCTCCTTCTATATCAAGAAAGGCGCCAAGAGCCATCTGCCCATGGGACAGAGAACGTTCTATCCTATGTACCAGATGATGTAAGGCTGTTTCGGTAGAAAGTCCTTTCTGATAGGCATATTGTCTGCAATGTAGTGGATATTTCAAAAGAGCAGCATCCCTTAGGTATCGGTCAACCAATCTTTCCAAAGTCTTCAACAGAAAAGAAGAGAGGCTGATTGGTCTGAAGAATTTGGCAGAGGTATAGTCAGACCTTCCTGCCTTTGGAATAAAGATAACTCTTGTCTTTCTCCTGTTCATAGGAACATAGCCCAGAGCTAGACAAGAGCGATAAATACGTACAAGGGGAGGAATAATTACTTCCAATCCATTTAAAAGAAGAGCCGGAAAAATATCCTCTCCTGCTGCTTTGAAGGGTTTTGCTCAAAAATGCATGTTGAAAGGAAATATCAGAAGCTCTTGAGTCCGGGAAATGAACCTCCATTAGGTGTCTATAAGCCTCTTCCTCGGATGAGGCAAAAACCCCACTGCCTCAGAGATCCCAGTTTCGTCTCAGAGCTTTTGGATAAAGCCTTGGTGAGCCTTGTGGCCACAGGCAACATCCCTATGTTGTCACAAAAGGCTCTCCAGGATGTTCTTTTCGAGTGCCTAATGGCACGTTTATAGTTCCTTTGTGATTCTTTATAAGAATCCCAAGCTTGCGTGATATCCGTGAGTTTTGCTTTGTTAAGCAGTTTTCGGGTCTTGGACCGGAGTCTATCCAGGAATGGATTCCACCAGGTTACATTGTTCCTTCGTTTACTACGAAGTGGACAGTTCTGCCGATAAGCAGAGATGAGGGCATTTGTAAGAAAGAAACATTTCTATGCCATACTCGTCATGATAAAGAGCAGGGAAATTTGCCATGCAACTTTTAAGATCTTCTTTATAGAAATCCCAGTTGGTGAGCCTTGGGTTTCTATACAAGTCTTCACTGAGCACCTCCGTGCTCAAAGAAAAGAGAATATGTCGATGGTCCCACAAGGAGATCTCTTGGGAGACCCTCCAATTGCATACATCAGTCCTAAGACTTGTGGAAGCAAGGGTAAGATCCAATACTTCTTCCCTATATGGGGTGAAGAAGGTGGGATCTGAACCAACGTATAAAATGTCCAGATCAGTAGAAGAAAGAAACTCTAGCAAGGCCTCCCCTCTGGTGTTGATGTCGCTACTACCCCACACAGTATAGTAGGAGTTTGCGTCACATCCCAGAAGGGACAGTCCAGAGTTCATACAGTAAGAAACCAATTTCTTTACCTCAGAAGGAGGCGGATCAGAATTTGGTTCATGAGCAAAGTAAGCAGATGCAATGACAATGTCGCATCTGTTATTTCTTAGGAATCTGATTGCAACCAGATCCCTGGTACAGAATTCCGAGAGGAGGAAAAATTTTCTGTGCTTTGTAAAGATACAAGCACGTGGAGTAGTCTGTAAGCAATAATGCAAAGATCCTCCACATCTTGATGGGAAGCGTGTTCGATGGGATTCAGGTCTGGAGAACGTGAAGGTCAGTCCATGCGCTCTTTTCCAGCCTTTTGCAGCATATTGTTGAAGAAATGCACACAGTGGGGGCATGCATTATCATCCATAAAACAAAGTTGGCCCCAACTGCTTAGCAAAGGGTACCATTTTAGGCTATAAAATTTCATCCAAATATCTTACCGTTCCATTTCTAATAACATGGAGGTTCGGTACCAATGCTGATGCCTCCCACACCATGATTCCACCTTCACCAAAGGAATGTCTTTCTTGCACGCAACGTGGATTCTCCCGTATTCCCCATTCACGCCAGATCAGAGCACGACAATTGTCAGGCTGCAGGCTGAATCTTGACTCGTCACTGAAGAGAACAGTGGATCACTCTTCACTGGTCCAAGGAAGATGCATTTCAGACCACATTCTGCGGGTTCTGCGATGTTCATCAGTTAACGGAATGCATACCGTTGGTGCATACAGTCCACCGTGACGGAGTCGATTTCGCACGGTCTGAGTACACACCCATCGTCCAGTAGCAGCGAAAACTGTCCCCACAGCTCAATCGCATTGCTTCGGAGGTTCCTTCGTGCTATTACCGTCAAGTAGCGATCATCTCTTGCAGTGGTGGCATGTGGGTGGCCCTGCCCTGGTCTTCTTCGTACTGTGCCAGTCTCTCTGAAGCGATTCCAGAGTCTGCTAATCACGCTTTGAGAGGCTCAAACCACTGCTGCCACTATCATCTGTATTTGGCCAGCTTCAAGACGCCATATGACTCTCCATGCTTCAGATTCGGGTAAATCACGTTGCAGGGGCATTTTCAGGTAACTCAACGATTCTGTGTATTGTTGTTGATCCAGAAAAGTGGAGATAATCCAGCAGCGCCATCCTCTTTATACAAGGCAAATATGCAAATTAACGTTTTGCATCACATTTGCATATTCAGACAACTTTCATTTTCATGTCATTTACTTCTCTGATGATGTTCTTTAATAAATAAACTGAAATGCCTTTGTGTTTTGGGTGTATTATAATCATTTCGTAATTCCCCATAATTTTGTGAGCAGTGTAATTCATTTTTTAAGAAAATGGAAAATTTGTATTGATTGTATTCAATATAAATATAGATATTTCATTTTTGAAGTTTTCATGACTTAAAAATTTTAAGAAATAACCCTTAGAAAAGTAGGCCTTTAAGTTTTTATTAAAAAAGAATAAATAAAAACTGTAATTTTTAAAGTTTTATTTTTTTTTAACGGGCTGCAAATCAATTTCTAATAAAAAATTGTACATTCAAAAAGGAGGCGGTAGGAGATAAGCTAGAAGGTGGGAGAACATTCTAAAGAGTCACAACACAGAAAGAATTTTGTAAATTATGCAGTTTTTCTGACCGTTAAGTTACGATGAAATTTACGTAGAAACGGTGGGGGTGGGGGTGGGGGGGTGTCTTTCAGTTTCGAAACCAACGGCGCTATGACTTAAATTTTAAAATGAATAATAGATTATTAACTGGTAGGTTGTTTTATCACAAATGATCTTTGCCTTTCCACAAACATTGAAAGGTAACAATAAAAGATTTATGACTATTAATCGATTACTTTATGCTTTTCTTGACCGAAGATTAAACGGTTGAAAAGTCCGAAACACCGCCAAGCGATGGGATATCGAAAGAAAACAAAAGACAAACAAAAAGTTTACTTCTACTTCCGGTTTCAACGGAAGTGGTTTTTTTACCGTTTTCAAATAAATAACATGAGGACTTCGATGTGATAATAATGAAGAGGAATGACTAATAACAGTAAGGATGGTGTAGAGTTTTCTTTTTCTTATTTGATTTCGAAGAAAAAGATTTAGAAATCAGTGAAGCCTCTACTTTTAATGTGTAAAGAAAATTAAATTCCAAGTATTTTTTTTTGTATATTTTTCCCCCGATGATAATTCGGGACATTGAATTAAAGAGATCAAGGAAATTTAGATTTTTTTAAATATTATTATTATTATTTTGTTTAAATAAGTGAAATTACAATATAAATTTCATTAGTAACTACGTCTCTATTGGATATATAGACAAACATTTAAAATAGAGGTCTTCGGCACTTTTTCGGTATTTATAAGATTTATCACTGTATTGATTTTTTTAAATATTTATCCAAAATAAGTTATGATTATTAAGAAGAAAAAAAAGTGCGATGAGATAACCTTATTTTGTATATCCTATAAAGGACATCCGAATTAATTGCATCAAAGATTTTATTCTGGAGTTCATGCAGGTTTGACGCAGCGACCGCTTTTTTTCTGTTGATATGAAAAGATTACATGGTGATTCCCTGATGTTATATTAAATTGAAGATCTTGATTTGGAATGATTGCTTTACTGTTGTTTTAGAGATAAGGAAGAAACTTCTCTATATATTATCTGTTCTTCCTCTTTTTCCACTTAGTTGATACTAATAAATTCTTTCAGCAAGAAGGTGTTTGCCAACAAATTGAAAAAACATAGACAAGCTATTTTATCGCAAGTTATTTTACATTTTCATTGGAACCATTGGTTACCTTTCAAATACTGATGATTATAAAAAGATATAGTAAATTTTGTTTATCATAATTTTCTGTCCTTCATTGCATTCAGTTTTTCAATTGCTGTAGAAGGTAATAGGAAAAGTATATTCATGATCTTTGGACAGTAAAGCAAAATGTGAATAATATATTACCGTGAAATTATGTTGCATTCCTAAATTTTAGAAGATTTTTATTAGGTTTTATTTATTATTAGTTAGTATCAGACTTTTGAAAGTACTTTTAATTACTTTGTAAAATAATTCACTATTAATTTTTTGTAATCTTACCAATGAATTATGTTGTTTCATTACTATAAAATAGCAGAGTGTCTACAGAACCGGGAAATCAGGGAAAAACTGAAATTGTCAGGGAATTTTGCAATTATTACTTAAAATCAGAGACATTTTTTGGTTGAACAGATCGGTTTGTAGGGTTTTTTTTTCTCTTATCATCAGGGAATTTGAAAAGAAATTGTTCATGAAATCAGGGAATTTTTTTATTCAAATTTAGTGACCTATTCTTAAGCTGAAATATAATTAAAAATAATCTGTTGAATTACTAAAAAGGCAGATAAGTTGACTCAAACAGGAAATAAAACTCAGCATAATTACTACAGAAGCAAATCACATCTTTTATTTTGCAAAAACACAAGGAATACAGATTGACCATCTTTTACTAGAATTCTGAAAACCATAAGTTATTATTTGAAATGTAAAGCATAAATCTACACTACAAAGCTGGTTTCATGCCAAACCTAAATTCCGACAACCCATGACAGACAGAATTTAGACTTCAGTTGTCTCTTATACTTATCTCAGATGTACAAGTAAACTGCAACATTATTTATAGTCTTTATTTATCCAAGTCTGTAATATTAATGTTATTGCTTGTGACATTGGCACCAATTGTAAATTATTTGAGGAGCCAAAGATAAGATAAGAGAAGACTAAATTTAAAATATTGAAAGACATCTACTTGTAAATAATAATCACACTAAATATCTTATAATAAATGTTCTATTTAGGGAAGCTCAGTCCTCCAATAAAAATATTGAGAAGTCCCAAAACATTCTGCACACACACCACACACACACGAGTCCTTACTTATGGCTTACAGGATGGTGCCCCAGGCTATTGGGGGGCTTCTTTAATGTATGGTACAGCATTGTATTACCATTCGAAATATATCTGGTTCAAAGAGTTTCAGATAAGGGATTGTCAATCTGTTCGAGAGATACTATTGTGGAAGTTGACGTAAGTCATATCATATCCAATTGAGAAGGTTCTTTCTTGCTTCTTAACAATCGTCTGCTTGCTCACATCTAATGATTCAAGGAGATACTATGGAGTTAAGAATCTAAAAGAGATAAACATGTAGCAAAAATTCAGTGACTGCATTCTTTTTTTAGCAATTATTTTACTAAATTTTTTTTGATGTATTGGTAAAAATTCTAAATCATAATATCTGTTCTTTTCATATTCCCCCATAACATATTCAAGTAGATTAGGAAATAGACTGTAAAATAACTTCAGTTCTAAATTAACTTCAGTTCTAAATATGGGTTTTATATTATTTAGTGATTTTATTTATTTATTTATTTATTTATTTATTTATTTATCTATTTACTTTTTTTTTAGATGCAAGTCTATTAAATAGTGGTGCATTTTATGATGCAAAGAAACCATTTAAGTCAGGGAATGATCTAAAGGTATTTCAAATATTGATTAGTTACTTATTACTATGGGGTCTCAAGTAAACTTTAACAAAACCAATCCTTAGACTTCTCATTGGTCAAAGAAGATCTCTTTCAATTGCAATTGGTGGTTTTCAGGTAGTTAAATCATAGTACTTATTCTTTTTGTCTTCATTTGAAACTGCATTCTCATAATTCCTAATATACATTTCTCTTGCTGATAGTGAAGCTACTTTCCATTTTACTAATAATTGGCATGATCTAGATGGACTTTATCTACCGTTATAGACATTTATTGTTAGTTTTACTCTAATAAACTAATTGTTTTCCTTATTTATTTTTTTGACACAGACAATATTTGTATTATAATTGAAGAAACATCTTACCATCCTTCAGATCAAGTCAATCTGAAATAGTCCATCATAGCCATGGTTATACACTGGACAGTCCCAAGTCACCCAAATAACTTTTGAAAGCAGATAGCTAGAGTTAGGGAAGTTAGGTATTAGTATAGGAAAGTGTCCATGCTCTATCAGGTGAGACTGATGGCAGTGCCCCTAGTGGCAAAATGTGGAAGTTAGTAACCCTATCTCGGAAACTATGAGAGATACGGAAAAAAAAAAAAGTAAATGAGAAAGTAAATGCATCACCAAATTAGCAGGAAGTGATATTGTATAGAAAAGAATCATGCAAATAGAAGACCGTAGACCAGCATATGCCTTTATGTGCTGTATGCAAATGATGGCTGTGACGTGATGCCACTCCTGCAGATAAAAGTCGTGCTTTGCAGTCCTACAAAGAATCTTTTACTTTTGGACACTTCAAAATATTTGGACATTTATTTTGAAAATTTATAAATTGTAATTTCGAGAATTTATTTTATTTTGTAATAATGCTTGATACGTTCATGTAAAACGTGTGGAGCGTGGTACTTTCTGTACTGTTCACTTATAGTATATTTGTTTTGGAATCAAAAAATTCTGATTATCATTTATTTATTTTTTGTTTTAGGAAAAGAGAAAGGTGTTTTCCTTGTTCCTTATTGCTTGAAAAAGAAAATCCGCTGAGGAGATTGAAGCTACTCGGTAATATGGCTTATGATTTCCTACTGCTCCACATCCGACTGCTTTAACCATCAGTCGTTTTGTTCAAGGCTCAGAGAGACTGATAGTACTGTGACTCGTTCTCGATGGAGCCGACCCAGCGGAATAGGTATGCAAATGCAACCAGTCAGTGTTGGGCATATGTCTTGGCCAACCCACACAGCAGTACGAGAGAAGCTAGTTTGGCATGTTTTTATCAACTTCCCGTGTGTGGGAAGTTTTACAGCAGCATGGTGCTCACCCTTACCATCCAGCAATGGTGCAAGCACAACTGCCAGGGAATGATCATCGATGCTTTGATTGGTGCAATTTTGCAATGAACACCCTAGAGGGAAATCCAGCCTTTTTATCAAATGTTCTTTGATCGATGAGGGCCTTTTTATCAAA
>JAFIDM010002131.1:63110450-63124905 GCA_023159025.1 Thereuonema tuberculata
ACAATAGTTACATCTATTTCATATGTACACTCATGGACAAAAAAATTAGCGCACCAAGAAGGAGTCGTCAAAATGAAACGAAAATTTACATACGTAATGACTACTTTGATATAAGTAAATGATAAGAAAATCAAAGAAAAAGGATAATTTATTTCAGAGAAAAAGGCAAAAGAATGGAGGAGTTAATACTCCGTTGGACCCCCTCTAGCGCGAATGCACGATGCGATACGATCGGGCATTGAGTCATACAAGTTCTGTATGATGTCTTGAGACATTTCGTTCCATATTTGCTGTAACCTTGCCTCTAGTTCGTTCAAACTCGTGGGATGCCCAACTCGTCGTCCCAAATGATCCCAGATATGCTCGATTGGAGACAAATCTGGGGATCGAGAGGCCAAGGAAGGGTAGTAACAGTGCGGAGACAATCTTGTGACACCCTTGCCATATGAGGCCGAGCATTGTCTTGTTGAAAAATGGCTCGTGGGGGCCGTTGCATGAGTGGCAACACATGTGGTTGCAGGATTTCATGAACATACTGCTGGGCTGTCATGGTGCCACGGAACAATACTAGGGGTGACCGTGTATTGTAGGCAATGGCACCCCATACCATCACACCAGCTGTGGGAGCGGTGTGTCGCTGTACAGCAAAGGCAGGATTGAAGCGTTCACCACGGGCTCTCCACACACATGAACACGATTGTCATCACTGCCGAGATTGAATCTGGATTCGTCGCTAAAGACGACCTGGTTCCATTCCGCTGCAGTCCAGTTTCCTCGTGCGCGGCCAAACTCCAAATGGAGGCGTCGATGGGTGGGCGATAAGGGCAGCACACGTAATGGGCGCCGCAATACCAACTGTCCTTCAGCCAGGCGCCTTCGTATGGTTCGAGAAGACACAGCAGCCCCTAGTGAAGGTGCTACCTGTGCCTGGATGGCGGCCGATGAAGCAGTTGGCTGTACGCGTGCATTTCTGACTATGTGGCGGTCTTCTCGACGACTGGTCTGTCGAGGGCGTCCTGAGCCTGGTCTTCATGTACATGACATCTCTCGGGTCCACTGGTCCCAACACCTCCTCACAACACAATCAGAGAGGCCTAATTGACGAGCTACTCGCCTAGCTGACCAATCAGCTTCCATCATCCCGACGATTCTCCCTCTCTCAAACTGCGACAACTGCGTATACTGTCTTCGAACACGGCGTAATGGCATGTCTACCTCAGCTCTTCCTTTGTAAATGATTCAGCACACTCAAACAAGCTTTGGTTACCTGTTTTATACTCCACAGAGTACGATGTTCAACTCCCTCTACCGGCTATAGGTAATGCGCAATCACGCTGCATTTCTAATCATTTGCATATCTCCCCGACATGTACCTTCATTGCAAGTTTCGTTACGATCCCGCAATTATTTCTTGGTGCGCTAATTTTTTTGTCCATGAGTATATATATGTACACAGACACACTACTGTTTGTAAAAATTACAACACCATGAAGGACCGATGGTCATAGCTTGAAACTTACAGGATATGTACATCAGACTTGCAAATTATTATTGTTTAAGTGAAAATGTGCATGCAGTTATGTAGAAGTGCCCTCTAACTTTCTGGTCTTGGTATAAATAGACGAGATGTTGCAATCAGTAAAGAGCCTACATTAGGTCTAAAGGGTGTTTCTTGTGTCTCACTATGCCCTGTCTCAAAATAAGGTCACATTATGAAAACCTGATGGACTTTGGGCGAGGAAGGATTGTTGGCATGAGAGAAGCTGAATTTTCTTACCTCGAAATTATCACTTGTACAGGACGAACTGTCAGTCCAGTGATGTGAACTTGGTGTCAATGCATAGATGAGACTAGAGCACTCAGAAATCCTGAAACTAGACCTCAAAATCGCATGTCATTGATATCCACTGTTTTAGCACAGCAGTGAAGCAGTGTCACAGGTCAGGCTTTGTCCTCCATTACTGTCGACGTCGTCTGCTTAACAGGATTGGTTGCTTGCAGCCCATTGCTGCTGATTCCTTTGGCCCTTAACCACAGAAGTCTTAAGCTGCAATGGGGTCTTGAATGCAGACATTGGCATGCTGATTGACAACATGCCATATTTTCCTGATGAGTCACGATTCAGATTGATGCATCGTGATGGTTGTATATGTGTTCGAAGTCATTGTTGTGAATGCCAGCTTGCACCATGTATTTTGGAGTGTCATACCAATCCAATGCCAAGTGTCATGGTTTGGGTCCAATAGGTTCAATTTGTGATCTCACCTGATACGAATTAAGGGAACCGTCAATAGTCATTGATATATCAAGGGATATTTTAGAGACAAGAGGTAATACCCTTCCTTTAGAGTTGTCCTGATGCTATACTCCAGCAGGACAATGCTCCATGATCTCTTCCATGCAGATACACTTCTTCCTTGGGCTGCACATTCACCAAATATGACCCAATCGAACACATCTGGGACATAGTAGGTAAGCAACTGACCTGTCAAAAGTCTCCACCATTCACCACAAATGAAGTCTGGACTTGCATTGAAGCTGCCTGGCAAGCTGTTCCCGAGGACGATATCAAAAACCTCTTCCATTCAATGCCATGCTGTATAGAATCTGTTATTGCTGCTCTAGGTGGCTTCACATAATATAGAATTATGAAGTGACAAAATCTTGTATAGTTCTGCAAATGTAATTGATTATCTACTGTAACATAAGTAATCTGTGACAAAAATTTCATTTGAATAGCATGATTCTTTCTTGGGATTGCAATTTTTGCAAACAATAATTAACGTATAAAATTCTTTTTAAAGTATTGGTTTTCATTATATATCCAATATTTTATTACTTTTATTTTAGAATTCAAATAAAATTGAGGAAATCAATAATGCAGCTTATGAGGAATATTTAACTTTATTACAAGAAAGGAATCGGTAAGATATTTATTTTGTTACTTCATTTTCAATTAAAAGATTACTTTATCAACTTTGATATTACTTTGAATATCATCCTAAAACTGAATAAATTTTATTTTTAAGAAAATTTAACAATTTACAGTCGACCTTTATTTGTGTGGTCATCCTGAAAAACCTAGCAAAATAATGTAATAAACATAAAACACACGTCTAGTCCTTGCTTGTAAGAGACATTGGTTTAATGCTCCTAACACTTGGCCAATATGAATACATTGAATGCTGGACAATTTTCAGTGTATCTAATTTATCCAACACTTGCAGTTACTCTTAGGAATTGTGAGGTGCCCTTTTGAAAAGATCTAGTTGAATCCTAAGCCCCATCTAAAGGAGTAAAAACCATGAAAAAAATCCTGACTTCTGCTATGGATGGAACATTCCTACTGCCTCCTGCAGTCAAATACCTTTACCACTTGAGGTATTAGCCCAGAAAACCTATCAATTCTTAGCAATTGATCCCACACTTAAATTTGTAATTATGAGACAAATTTTCCAATGAAACTCAAACTTGGAAGACAGAGAATATCAGATATTTTAGATATGAGAGTACAGCTCTCTTAAAGTTTTTAACAGCTTTCAAGAATTTATAAGAATAGCATTTTAGGTTACTGGTCGTAAATAAGGTATTTCATTTAATTAAAAGAATTAAAAATGAGTAATTATGTATTTCTCATATCAACAGAGATTTTGTTACTGAAATCCACAAATATAATTCTGAATTTCAGAGTGATGTAAACAAAGTTTGGCTTGGGGTTAATGCTGCAAAAGATACTCATTACCACAAGTAATGCTTAAAGTTAATGTCAAGATGGTTAAGTTAAAATATTCTGAAGTTAATTGGCTAAAGAAATTGTAACAAATCCTTAATTAATAGTTAACTGTTATTCAAGAGGATCAATGTGGCAGATGTTGCTCAGGCTTTTAAAATAATATTATCCTTTACTGATGTCTTGCAAGCATCTGCTCTCTTTTCTTCCATTTATTCTACTGTGTGTGTATGTGTGTGGGTTTTTTTTACTCCTAATGGAATGATTTCCTTCTCTGTTTTGATTACTGTCTGAAGTGCTGTTTCTTTTTTTAGTCTTCTGATACAAGTATCAGAAGACTTATAATCCCGATTTGTCCGTCTGTCTGTGGACAAGTATCATTAAAATCTCATTAAATTATCATTAAGCACAACAATCGCAACAATTGCGCCTTTTGCATTCGCAACAATCAGATGTATAATACAGCTCAACAACAATCACAATAATTGCAACAATTGTGCCTTTTGCATTCGCAGCAATCACATTAATAATAATAAGGAAATTAAAGCAATATCAATTATATTTTCTTAAATGTATCAGAATACATTGCGAAGCATTGTGATTGGTTTACTAATCACTATCTCTACCTTGTTTTTTTGTTTTTTTTTAACCCTCTGTCCTCAATCTTCAACATGAAGATGAGAAATCCTGAACTGATACTTTTGTTGTCAGCTAAGTTCGATTCATAGTCTGATTACTGTTTTATTAACAGTTACAATTTATATTTTATTCAGTCTTTATTTAACTTTGTAAAATGCCAAATTTTTATCCTTTTACATCTGCCTCAAAATCAAAACATATCTTTCTAACAGAAGACTTACAGGTGTCTTGATTTTTTTTTTGTCTTTACATATGAGTGCTCTTGGTTCATTCTATAAATTTATCTTTTTTTTTCCATTTTTAAAATGATGACTATTTCATATCCTGGGCGATTTCTAATAAAGCTTTTCCATTGTCGTAAATTCAAAGGCCAGATTTTCCTTATTGACAAAAGTGAAATTTGTGAATTTACTTGAATGGATTTTCAATAATCAAGTTCAAGAACAAATGGCTACTTACCAATTTTGTCACTATACCAGCATTTAAGTACAAAAGGCAATTTATAATATAATTTCAGCCATACCATCAATTTTTCTCACCTTATGGCATATGAGGCTTCTGCTTGCCTTCTTCATCTTCCCTATGGTACTTTAATATGGTTTTATTAATACAAGAACTATGTTTTGTGTACATAAAACAATGTAAGCATATTTGCATAGCATCTTCTCTCCTAAACTGTTCAGTAACACCCATTGTCTCCTAAGCATATCACTACAGTGACTATTTGCAGCTGCTGCAGGAATTAGCCATCTGAAGTATATTTATAAAAGTCATAAGACAAATTGAAAGGAAATTCTAATGTAACTCGCTGTTTAGTATTAGCCTTATTTTTAAATACAGTGTGGTTGTAATGTACAGGAAACTTGAGTTACTGAATCATGTTTAATCATTTTATCCACTAAAATCCAATATGTTGCAATCCGGGAGATATTCTTCAAAATAGACAAAAATAAAAATTGAATAAATTATCTCAGCATTAGCTATCGTATTTTACAGTTTTCCCTACCTTTCATAATTTCATATTTATGTAAATCAGTTTCATGTAGACTATGCCAGTTGCAATTACACTCTGCATAAAAAGAAATCAGACATTACTTTTGGAACAATTGATAAACATTATCTTTAAGTAGAACATTGTCAACACATTTCATCAAAATTAAAACAGCAAGGGTTTCTCCCTATCCATTTGGGATTTATTTAATATGACTTAATATACACTATTTAGTGTCATTAATTACATTTAGTAATGACATACATGTTTGAATTAGGTTATTAAGAAAGCTGAAGAGAAAGAATAAAAAACAAGTAGCTTTAGAAAAACGAGAACAAGGTTTCTTATTGTATTTGAATGGAGCCAATGCTGATATAGACAAAAATCATCAAAGATATAAAAATAGCCAACACCACAAAGGTAAGCGTAGTTAGACAGCTTTTAGCCTGTGTGTATAGTTTAGAAATTCATAGATTAGAATATCACTATTCATCGTAACTAGCATGTAAGTTTTGGCTCAAATTGCTAATCAGATAGACTTCTTTTTTATCCTCTTGCTGGAGGAAAAAGCATATCTCTCATGTTTGCTATTAGTTTTTTTTTAGAAATGATTCAAATTTTTTTTGTAGTTTTTATTTTTTATATAGAAATAGAAAAGTTTACTAGATGTTTAATTTGTCTTTATAAGATACAAATACAATATGTTGAAAAGATGACTTCCTTGTCTTTTTCCCCTTAAGTGTTTTTTTCCCAGCAAAAGTCACAACCAGATTTCTTTCTCTTGACCAGCAGTTTCTCTTCACCAAAATTCTTTAAACAAAGGAAAAAAAATTACAGTAATTCAAGATTTAAGATGTTATTAGGAAGGAAACAAACGAATCTCATTCTCATTAATAATAAATATGCATTGCTCCATCGTTTAACATGAAAAACCCCAGAGTTTACATTTGTAATTTGCTTATTTCCTTTAAATATAAATAGCCTGTTTATTGAAAGATTTTTCAATAGAATCCATGGAGTAGAATTATAGTTGGCATGATCTGCTGACTCTTTGAAGCAATTTAGTAGTGACAGTTCAACAATCAAGTTGAATCCTTGTTTTTTTAAATCACATAAATTCTGGTCTTGAAGGTTTTTCTTTTCTTTTTAATCAGCGATTTAATATTGTATTCATCCAGGGAATTATTTCATTGTACCATTTTTCAGGCATTGTCAGAAAATTTCATGGATGTACTTCATAGACTTACCATGGAAGAATGTTAAATTAACTATCTGAAAACCTTCACAATGTGTGAGAATCATGGGATGTGGGATATCTCATTTTTAAATTTAAAACTGAATTTATTTTTATATTTAACACAGAATTGCCCAATCCTAAGAATAACTAAGTTAAATTTTTAATTAGAAATAAACCTGAACTTCTCTTGTCTTTGGGCAGGCTGTACATTAATACTAACATTTCAATTTCCTTTTTTTTTTTTTTTTTCATTTCCTTGTAATTTGACATAGTGAATTTCTTTCTGAGTGGAAATAAAAATCAAATCTTTTCTGATTTAATGATCTTTCAGGTTACATTAGTTTTATTGCTTTATAACTTAATTTTCCTTTTTAACCAACAGTTAATGTTGGTCAAAAATTTAATGTTGTATTTGGCACAGAATTATTTCTGTTTTGTTTCCTTATGTGGGGTGCCATTGAAGGATTGAGCTCTTATGTCACACACTGTAGATCAATAAATTTACAATGTATAGTACTTAGCAATTACTGTTAAGTAGTAGTTCTCTATGATTTGGAATACTTCATTATTATTATTATTTTAATAAAATAAAGCTATATATGGTGCTTTTCCAAATAACTGTGATGAAAAGTTCAGTAATAATAAAAATAAACAGAGGTAAGTAAAACTAATTAAAAAATATCTAATATTTTTTAATACATCGACAATGTTAATACATTGATAGAAAACATTGCGGTTTTTTTTTTTTTTTAATCGCAACAATTTGAACTGACAAAGGCTAAAAAACCGCACCATTTTCTATCAATGTATTAATATTGTCGACGTATTAAAAAATTTTAAGTATTTTTTAATTAGTTTTACTTACCTGTGTTTATTTTTATTATTACTATATATGGTGCATTTATTCAATACGTGAAAGGACAGTGAGGTCCTGATGGTTTTGGAATTCTAAGTGAATCCCATCTTCAGTGATAAAATGACAGACATAAAATAATAAAAGGACAGCACAAATACAATGAATAGGATGGCATGTACTCACTTATCTTATATGTAATGGTGGCATCCACCATATATAATGGTGGCGTATAATTATGACTATCCTGTAATAAATTCCCCTTTTTTTAAGTTGCCTCAGATCCATAATATTATTTTCAGGATAACTGATATATATCCAAGATAAGCAGTTATTATTAGATATACATTTCTATATAATTCTAAAGTGAAGATGACTTTAAGAAGATGCTACTTAAGAAATCAATAACTTGAGCTGTTATTAATATGAATTGTTTTATTTCTTCTCTGAATCTAATTTCTTCAGCTTCACACAAAATGATGATGATTTTGAAACGTTAACGTTGGATGTTTTATTGATTTGACTAAATTGTTCTATCTGCTTTATTTACTTTATTTTATTTTAATTAATGCAGATATCCAATTCAGTTAACTTTCTGTTAAATAAATGATGTATAATAAATTTCAGATTTAGCACATTTAAGTATATGCACATATATATTAATTATTTTAAATTTATATAAATTATTTTAAAATTAATTATATTACATTAATTAAATTTATTCGTTTCTTATATTAAGATTGCAAGCCAAATCAATTTTACATTAATAGCATTAAAAAAAAATGATGTGATAGTTTCTTTCCTATTGCATAACATTCGTTTTGACATGTGCTTATTGGAGTAAATGGGCCATTGATCTTGGCTCATAAATTGGATGGTGGGAGGAGCAACAAGGATGGGGAAAGACAGCAAACATCACGATGTCATTGACCAAAGTTTTATTGATTTTCTGTTGTCTACCAAAATGCATTTCCAAATGCCCTGGTTTTCTTTTATTGAGAACATTTTGTTCATGGAGCCTGAAGTAGATGCTTAAATACTGAAGGAAAAGAGTAATGCTGCAGCATAATCCCTTTTTTGGTAATTTTTTTCTGCATTTTATTCTAAATTTACTGTTTTACTGATTATGATTGTTTTAAGGCTATACTTGTACAGGTGGTGTCTGAGTCTTCGGATACTTTAATGGAATTAGATTCTAGTATTCAAAAATACCTGTACATTGTGAATTTTAGGCAGAATGAGATCACTTGCTCTGTATTGATGGTTATATATATAAATATATAACCATTTTTTATATATATGTAAATGTGTTGGAAAGATATTTGAAAGCTGCTTTATATAATTTTTTTATTAGAGGAATTTACATATATATATATATTTATTTGTTAAATTCCTATGATAAAGCATTTCCTAAATAATATAAAAAAAGGTTTATATAAGGGTTATATAAAAAAGTTATAGACTGTTTCTATAAGCAGATTTTGCTTTGTGGTTTTAACCAATGTTCAACAAATAAAAATAAAGTGAAAACAAAGCTATAGAAAAAAAGTAATTCCAATTATTTTAAGTTTAATGCTATATAAAATTCGGTAATTAAGATGATGGTATCCTGATGTGACATTTATATATTAAATTTTTAGTTATTAAATATACTTTTTAATCTTTCTTTCATATATACTATATGTGCTAAATTAAAGCTTTATGTTAAAAAATAAATTTTTAAATTTAATTCTGTAAATTTATGGGCGAGTTATTTTATGGTTACTGTGAATGAAGATAGTGTTAATCTTGTAGTATTGAAATGCAAAATTAGTGAGATTTTTATGAGAATTCAGTAGTAAAAAATCTAGACACAATAATTTTGAAACAAACTTTTTAACATCTTATTTTCCCAGAAATTGTTGGAATATGAGTTAATATTACAATCATAACAATTAAAATCAGATACAAACTATAAAAATCACATCTGTATTTTTGTTTTGAAGGTTCTCAGAAAAGTTAGAAATCATGTAAATTTTAGCATTCGCTTAAGTTAGGCAGAATTGTTTTTTGGGAAGCAACAGTAAAAGAATAGTTAATCATTTAGAAACCTCAAATCCTTCTAGCATCTTGTACATTAGGAGTGATGTAAAAGCGTTCTGGTTTTTGTTAATTTTTATTGATCTTCTTGACACAATAAGGAGATAAGTTTCTGTTCGTCTTGGAAATTCATGATTCATTTCCAGTGGTCAAATGGTAAGGTGCTTGACTGCAGCCTGGAGGAGCCTGATTCGATCCCCGACCTTGGCAGATGTCAGAAATTTTTCTTCGCTGAATTCTCCTCTAAACAAGCCATAGGGTCTACCCAGCCCTCTGTTGAATGGGTACCAGGTTTCTTTCGCAGGGGTTAAAGGTGAGCAAGGATCAGACCGACCATCTGACCTCAACTTAGTCACGTTAATCACGAAACGCCAGGAGCCTTATCTCTTGCGATCCCAAGGGCCTACATAAGCCTGTAGTGGGACACTTTTAACTTTCATTCATCTTGGTTTGTTTCTGTATTTACATTTTTTTGAGTTAATACTTCAATTTTGTGATGAATTTTGGTGAATTTGTGAGGTAAAAGCCCTAAAAATGTTATTTATTATAATTATGAACAGGCTTTTCTGAATAGATTTGTGATCTTTTTAACCAAAGCCTATAGGCCCATTTCTTCCCTTTATTTTTGTTGCAAATTGATTTCTCAAATCCTGTCAGATTAAGTGATTATGACTTCTTTTAGGAAGAAGATAATTTTAGAATAAAAATTCCTCAGCAATTGAAGTGTAAAGAGAATCTTGATAGCGAATTAATTTGATAATAAGCCCAACATAATCCCAAATTATGCCTAAAAGATAGTTTCAAATGTTTTTTGAACTTACCCAGCTAATCAGAAGTGAAACCTGTTGTGTCATCCTTAAAAGGTCTTGAAACTCATGATGTGCTGAAGAAAATGTATAACTTTCTGTAAGATAATTCAGTGAAGGAATTATAGAGAAAAAATGACTAGGAAATCAATTTACGAATAGTTTTTATTTGTCTTTTATTATATGTTATAGTATTATGACTGAATATTTAAGAAAAGAACCCTACTTTATCTCATTCAGTCAGTATTGATCCACCAGTATTTTCACCTAATCATCTTGTCAACATTGATAAAGACTTTGTTGAAATTCTTAGCAGATCTTACTTAGATTAGTATCCTATTTGACTTAATTAAGAGCGTTTTCTATCCCACTAGGCTACAGCTTATCATGAATAGAAAAACATTAATCTTGTTATCTCATAAGTAGTTTTTATCTCTTTATGATTGATAATTTTCAAAGTAAATCCCCTTCTGTAGTAGGCCTATTTCTCCTTGTTAAAATTAGGTAAAAATCAGGTAATTATTCTTTGATTACCTGCTCACTTTCACAGCATCAATTTACCTTTTGTAAATATCTAGCTTTTTAACTCTATCGAAGAGTCTCACAACTTCTATCATTTTGCAAAATTGATCTTTGTACTCCATGATAGATATATTCATAAATTTCCTTACCATAAAACTATTCAACTATCCAATTCATGGGGTCATCTATGGTCCAGCACCTCGGTAATATATTTTTTAAGATATTTTTAAAAGAGAGCCTATTGTTCACGATAACCAGTACTTTTTTTTTTTTTTTTTTGCTAGTTTGCAATAAATTTGTACAGTGCCGCCACAATTGGCTTAACTTATTTTATGGCTTCAGAGAGGTCTTGAACTTCGTGCAAGTTTTTACACTGCTGTTAAACTTCCAAACTTTGCTACCTACCTTCTATTTAAAGTGTTTGTCGTTACGTTTGATGTATTGATGGTGGAACTAAGTTCAATCTTAAGCTATAATCAGTGAATTTAAATGTATTTCTAAATGATTCTTGTCTGATGTGTCGTAAAGTAAAAGTAAACAAAATAAATTAAAGTTAATAAGTTAACTTTAATCCTAACATTAGTCCTACTTTTTTTTGGACCATATTTGGGTTCCAGTGAATTTTCTTTTTAATTTTACTATTACAGATCTCCAAACATGAATATCTCATGATGGAAGATAGGTGGTTGTAATTAAAAGTGGTACAATGAAGAAAAAAATGCCGTGATGCCTTCAAGATATCCAAAACAAAATATTAACCCAAAGAAAAGCTTCACAAAAATATAATATAATAAATATATATATAATATAAAAACAAAGCTCGATTATAGTAAGGTTTAAGAGTTTTCGTAAAGGACAGAAAAGGAAGACTGCATATATTATGATAGAAAGAATATTTTATTTCCAATAAAAACTCAAAAGTACAAAATGGGAGCTTTACCATGTTCCTGAATTACAATACCAACGGGGCAAATCAAAAGAATAACCATTTAATTTTGTGTTAAGTGATTTATGATAGTTTGATTGATCTCATTTAATTATTTTCTTTAACCCGGCAGTGGTCGAGCCCATTTTTGAAACACCAATGGGTCTGTGAGACCCATTCATTTTAAACACCAATACTTTCAAAATTTCAATGTTTAAGATATTTGTTAATAATAATATCATTGATTGGTTGTTTCCTAAGATTTTTGTTATAATCATTTATAATAATATATGTATAAATATATAGATTAAGGTTATTTAAGAAAACATTGTAAACAACAATGTGTATTGATTACACATTGGATAAAACGTGTATTGATTATATAATTGATAGAAAAATAAGGTATACATATAGATAAGGTATAGAAAAATAAATTAGTTATTTGTAAGTGGTTGCTTTGAGTAAATTTTGTTCTAATTTTTTTTTGTGTGTGTGTATTTTGTAATGCACTCTCCACAAAGTCTTCATCTTCACTATCATCATTATCTGTTAACTATTCCTCACACTCTTAAAATGGGCTCTAAAACTATTTTCCTTATTTCATTATCATTGAGGGATTTTATCTCTTCAAAATAATAAAAATAGAAGTAAAATCAGGACCAAACTAAACTGTTCGTAGAAATAACTCATAAAAAATAAATAATTAAAAAATTGAAAAAAATAAAATAAAAAATAGGCCTAAATAAATAACTAGATTAATAAATAACTGTAGAATAAATAAATAGTTCAAAATAACTCTAGAAATCAAAGTTTGTAAGGCAAACTTTACATTTAATATATATAAAACAACTTTTCCCTGTATGCACAAAAAGTTACACTAACGGTCGCACTGGGTCTATAGGACCCGAAGTATTTTTTTCCGTTCAGATCGGGACAACAGATATTCCACCAAAACTGTCGCGTGAAAGGTCATATGGTTTTAGAAAGGTACTGAAAAAGACAATCCTGTGAGGAACTTCCATCTATAAGTCAAAATGAAAACAAAAACACATGGGTCTCACAGACCCATCCCGACCACTGCCGGATTAAAAAGAAGTTAATTTTTTGTTTTAATAGCTCTAAGAAGAAATAATTTTATCTCATTGTGATTTATTTCAATGATTAAAATTTTTATTTTGAAAAATGTGTTTTACTATAATTTTTTATTATAGTAATTTATAGGGAACGATAGTATTGCAAAATGGATGCTTAATTTTAGTCCATTTCAAAGTTATAGGCATGAAAAGGAGATGTTTACCTCATGGAATGAAGCTGGGTAATCAGCTAGGCAACTTTGGTCCAAATTTGCCTAAAAAAAAAAACTGGCCATTGTTTATATATTAGAAAATGTAGCTTAATGGTGTAGAAATTATAATAACCAGCTATAACGGGTATATAGCTTTTGGTTTCTGAGTTTTAGGTCGAAAGTAGGCAATTTTGGACCAAACTTAGGCAGTTTTACGGTAATCCTTTACCTTGGTAACTATATTTTACTGTCCATATGGTCTTACAAAGTCTTAGTTTACTTTTTTAATCTTTAAATTAAGAATCAATTACTAGCAAATTTATAATTTTGATGGTTCATCAGCAGGAAAATAAAGAGACACAGAATGAATTCTATCAGTATAAAAATTAATATTCTCTCTTGGTACCAACTCTTGTCTATAGACTGAAGGAAGGAATTCAGAGTCAGATATTTTTCTTTTAAAGTTGTTTCTCCTCTAGTAAGATTCTAGTGTGTATGCAGTACTTTATAAAAAGAGGAAATGGTTCTTTCATGAGGTTAAAGGAAGGAGAGGATCACACTGATCTTCCAAACTCCATTTCATCCAATTGGTCAAGAATGACCGAATGTCTATTTCCTCCACATCTTGTTGAGCCATCGTGGCTTATTGGTGAAATCCTTAAACATTTTTTCTTCCAAACATTTAGCTGTGGTTAATAATTAATATTTTAATTAAAGTCCTTTCCTTATTTCTTGTTAACTTGTTATTTTCTTATCCTTTCTTGTTTATCTTCATTTTATTTTAACCTTCTCTTATGTTATTACTACTTACATATGATGTCCTGTGAAATTTGAAAGCGTTCCAGTTCACCGTCTAACATTTCATCTATTTACAGATAATTATGTCTAATAACTATTGCTTGTTTTTCTCCCTATGCAACACTTGAGAGTTGTTGTTGTTTTTTAATTCAGTAACTATATTTTGTGGGACTTCTGCTACTAAGTATTGCTACTAAGTTTTCCTTCATATTATTTTCTTTCTTTCTTTCTGTATTCATTCACAGTATTTTATTTTATGAAGAAATTGGAAATATTTAACCTAACAGGAAATCAGAGTAGTATGTCCTATTAATAAGTTTCTTTTTTGTTTTATAGGATATCATCAGAATAAAAATACGTTACATCATGGCAGCCACCATTCATCTTTCCAAGGCATCTATGGTAAACGAAGTCGCAAAAGTTGGTTGAAAAGTTCAATGTGTATAAAGACCAAAGATGGTGTAGTTTGGATTAAAACTCCCGGTAAATTGAAATTTTTATAATAATTTAGCAAAAAACGTTACGAAGAGGAAATAAAATGTGATCCTTTTATTGTACTAAAATTATTGTATTTTTGTTTGCTTGAAAAG
>JAFIDM010002131.1:63125305-63138590 GCA_023159025.1 Thereuonema tuberculata
TGATACAACCGAGGCATCTTTTCAAGCAAACAAAAATACAATAATTTCGAATGCTTATCAAGTAATAAATTTAAACTATCATTATTTCAAATTAAAGTTCAAATTCAGACTTGTGAATATTACTTTCAGAATACTGTAGTACAGTACTGTCAGAATGCATTAAAAGACACCAAAATTTAAAACACAGTTAGGGGCTGTCTATAAACTATGTCACACTAACTACTTTTGTTATTTTCACCCCCTCCCCTCATCACACTTTGTCATAATCTTGATCCTAATAATGCATCACAGTATCACGCATCCTTCATCCCCCCCCCCCCCGAATTTACAATAAAAACTTATATTTTTAACTGTTACTATTTAAAAGATTCAGTTCAAAACACCTACTAATCAGTTCAATGACTAAGCCATTTAATCAGTTGTGCAATTAATAGAGAACCTTATCCTTTTAACTAGCAACAGCCCTGTAAGACTGCGGAACAATAGAAAATCAATGTTATCTGTTGATCTCCTGGAAATTACTTAACAACCGAAAATAAAAATAAAAGTCTGAATTTATTTTAATTCTCAGTATAGTTTAATATACTATTAATAAATATATTAAATATTTTGTAATTTTTTCCGACAAAGTTTGCATCTTAATGATTGATATTATTCATAAAAAATAAAATTTAAATCATTTTTATATCTTTGGGTAGGTATTAAACAATCTAATAATCTAAATATAGTATTTAAAAATAGAATCAAAACTATCTCCTTTTAGAAAATTAAAACGACCTCTTTTTGGGATTATAGGATAGGTACAAATAATCATAAGTCTTAAAAAGAAAATCAAAATATGAAATTAAAAATTATCTTTTTTTTTGTAATACAGGTACCTAATCAAATAATCGAAGTTCAATATTAAAAAGTAATGTTAACATTAAAATTCTTTTTGATATCAAATAATAATGAAAAGTAATCAAATAATCGAAAAGTCTTGATGAATCCATGAACCTGCATTAATTAATCAGTGTAAGTCCATGGATTTGTCATATATTCATTGATTTCAGTTACTGCTATCAGGATTGATATTGATTCATCTGGAGAAATGGCATTATCTATTTCACTTTTGGGTATCCAGTCAGCATCCTCTGCACAAGTATGATCGTCGCATAGGATGCATGGCAGTTCAAAGACTCGGCAGGCTACGATACGAACTGTTCACTCATGACATTGCACATCATGAAATGTTTCGTATTTTTCTTTGCGATGCATGTATTTTAAATGTTTTAACATAGTCTTATTTGTAGCATAATACAAGCCACATTTTTTGCTAACTCTGTCAACCAATTTATTGTGTACAAATGGAGAAACCCCAATCATATGGCACCTAAAGGAAATCTTCTGGCTGGAGATTTAACGAGAGATGGCCAAGAAAATTGGGATATATTCCATCATCATCAAATGGTGCTACAGTTAAACCTCAATTAGTTTGCTCAATTTTCATTAGCAGAGGTAGAAATCCATTTGGAAATAAATGTCGCAAGCTGCTCCCGGTCTCACCTCAACATTCTTGTGATGTACACTTTACCATTTCTTACAATTGCAGTAGGTAGGAGATACTGTGATTTGCGAACGTGATTGCTGTACCATTTATCTACCATTCCTCGACAGTTCTAGAATCATCTGCTAGTGGCTCTACATATTCCGCTTCCTCTGTGTATCCATCAATTTCTATAGAACTCCAGATACGAATTGAAATAATGTGTAATGTGACATCACATTCTCTGACTCCCACCCACTCCCTCATCACACTTTGTCATGCTAAGCACAACCCCCCCCCCCTTTCCAATATGCGCACATAGTTTATGGATAGCCCCTATGTAATATTGAAAAGATATTATTCTTTTTATATGCAAAATGTAGCCCACACAACTGTTTAAAGAACATAAATTTAGGTAGGAAAGATCTGCAGGGTGGGTAGTATGTTCAGTCCTCATTGCTTCTCATGAAGGAGATTTATATCTGGAAAGACAGTTTGGAATTTATCTCAAAATGTGCCATTTTCTAAGAAAACCAAATGCAGTTATTGTATGATGGGTCTTTGTATCATTTAACCAGAGATCAAGTAAATGCACAGTATCTATATCATGGATTGGGGTTGAAAGATGTAGTAGTTCAATCACAGAGATCAAACAGTAAAATGTTAATGTTTTACAGGAGATCATTTCAAAGATAAAGTATGAATTAAAGCAATGTCAAAGGATTATTCTTGATATGCATGGAGATAGATCTTCAACTTTTTTTTACACCTTTTTTTTAAAAAAAAAAAAAATCAATGAATTTAGATTTGATATTAATGAATATGTGAAATTAGTGGTTGTTGTTTTGTTTCATAGTGATATCTGATACAGAAAGCTTTTCTTGAATCCTCTTTCATAAGACTTTTATTTATTACATTAATTCCCTGCTCTGGCTTCCACATTTTGTAAAGGGAATTTCAATTTGTCTTCATACTGACATGTATATTTGGGAGGGATACAGAAATATAAATTTCGAAATCACATATGATATTTTTGTGAAAAAGAGTTTATTCCAAGTAATTTATATTTGTGGTATCAGTCTACATTTCTGAGAGCTACTTTTCTTTTATTTTATCACCTTTATTCTTTCTTTTTCTAATTCTACTTTGCATAATTAGTATTGTCTCAAGTACATAACCTAAATCTACTAAAAATACTTAACCTAATATTGCTACTACCTTTTTTATCACAATTTATTTGTGTTTGTTTCAGATGAAAATATTTATTCCGTAAATGGTGACCCTACAGATAAATTAAGTAACAAAACTGAACCTGAATATCTAAATAAAGCTGAAAGAGAATACAAACCAGAGAAAAAGAGGCACCACAGATCATTATCTAATAGACTATCACAATGCGAAAGAGCTTTGAATAATGTCAAGGTAAGTATTTAATATTATCTATTTTCAAATTTTCTTTGACTGCCTAATTGATTTTATGAGTGAGAATAATTTAAGGAGAAAAAAAATCTTTGTACATAATTCTGACTAGGAAGACCCGTGAAATATTCACGGAAGTAAAACAAATTCCACATTTTTGAAATACTGTGAAATTTTTGAAAACAAGATTGAAAAAGATGTTCTAAGCTCATTTTTTAAAAGCCATGACTTCCGTAATAAGCCCACATATAGTTTGAATGACTAAGCCAAATTTTGTTAAAAAAAAAGCAAAATAAAAAAACTGATTTACCAGTTTCAACAATAACAATAACGAATGTCCAATAGCCAATACCAATCTTCCTTCCTGGGCAACAATGACGTGTTCCCCTACTGTTGAGTAGTGAGAAAGCGGCTATCCCAGAGTTCAATGGGGTAACTGCCGAAGCTGTGGATTTATGTAAAAACTGAGGTTTTATGAACTCTGATAAATTTTGATGCATGAACTTCATGCATTTCAGTTGAGGAAAATCTCAAAATGCTGATAATAATTGTGTAATTGCGGTCCGTCGTGCTGAAGTGGGGAAAATAGTAGAGCGCAATGTTTACAAATGGGCGTGACATAACGACTTACATGTTCCAATGCTGCACTGTGATTGGTTATTTCTCCGACTCTGCTTACAAATTTACAAAGATCTGTACAATTTTTGTCTATGTGTTGTAAACATTCATGAAAATTAAGACCTATCATGTTAGCATCGAAAAGAAGCCTTCTGTTCTTCAGTTTCAACTCTGTTTTCTTTTACCAATTTTTCTTCCTTCAGAGAACATCCTTCACTTCAGAATTTTGTGTCTTGTAAGCTGATAATAGTGAATTGCATTCGCCATTTTTTTTTTTTTTTTTTGCAGCATGAAAGTCATTTGCTCTGCAATTCTTTGCGTACGATGCAGGTAATATATTGATAAAAATCAGTGCATACGAACTGTAGAGATATTCACCAAATAAGTATATAATAGTTAGTACTAGCTGCCATTTATTTTTCTACTGATATATTGTTTAGAAATAAATAGATTAAAAAAACTATTGTTCAAGTTGTTTATAAATAAAGAAGGTGAAAATAACCTTTACATTTTAGAATATTATGTTACCTATTACTTATTCATCTGAAAACAAAGACAGTTCAATGACAGAAACATTTCATTACAATATAATTTTCACAATTCTTTGTAGTTTCTGTATTGCTACCTGTAGTAGGGTTATAAACAAATACCTTTAGATGCCATAATTTCTGCGATGCATACATTTTCAGGTATGATATTGAAATGGCATAGTTTTTCAGCATATACTATGAATGTGCCCTTATTTCTTACAACTAGAAATTTAAGTTTTCAGCTTTACTTTTTGATGAATGATAAATATTTGAAGGAAAGCATCAGCACATAAAGCAGAAATACAGTAGTAGTTTTGTTTTAAAAAATGTTTAATACTCAAACATTAAAAGTGGAATAATTCCATATATTTGTCCAGACTAATTAACTTTGAATAATTAACAATATGGGATAATTTCTTAAAATGAGGAAAAGTTGAAGCTTACTAGTAATTCCCCTTCCATTAGTAAACTATAATAATTATTACTCCAAATTTCTATTCTTAAATTTCTGACAATTTATTATTAAACCTGATTATTTAAAATGACAGCCAACACACAGGTTGCAGAAATTAAAAAGATTTATACAATTAAAATGAAATTTGACAAAGAAACATTTCAAAAACGTTCATGTTATTTTAATTGAATAATCTTTTTAATTTCTGCAACATGTGTGTTGGCCGTCATTTTAAATAATTGTACTGAACACAGGCTAAAAACCTTTTTAATAAACCTGATTATGCTGGGTTTTTTTAAATTCCAAAATTTTCCTTAACATTAAAAGCTTTTTATTTCCCTTTCAGGAGAATTTATCAATTCAAGAAAAAGACAATTATCCTGTCGGCTCACCATTAGTTCAAACATCATGTTTGTCCACTCTTCGTAATCTACAAGGTTTGAGGATTCTGCAGAATGAATTGACTGTCATTAAGAGCTCAGTAAATGAAGTGTTAGAACCTACAAAGATGGATAAAACAGCCAGGAATTTTGATGATGATATAGTGGAACTCAGTACAGCCTCTGAAAGTAAGTAAAATTATTTGCTATTAAGCCATTACTGTTGGCTATTAAATTGGATTTTGTTTAATTTTACTTAGGAATAAATTTTGAAAAATTTTATTATAAAAAACAAAAGACAAAACAAAAGAGTAGTTTATAAACAAAACTACATAAAGTGATATCATACTTAACTTCTTTATTAACTTAACAAAAAAACAACAAAAAAAACACTCGCCATTACGATATTTCTGAGAGCCTCAACGGCCTGTCCTTTTTCAAGTAATACCATAACAAAACGAGAAAAGAAATCTACCATCTCTTCTTCCCAAATTATAAAAAATAAATACTAAATAAATATTTATCTTTTATAATTTGGGAAGAAGAGATGATAGATTTCTCGTTTTGTTATGGTGTTACTTGAAAAAGGAGAGGCCGTTGAGGCTCTCAGAAATATCGTAACGGCGAGTGTTTTTTTTTTTTTTTTTTGTTGGTTTTTGTTAAGTTAATAAAAAAGTTAAAAGAGTAGTTTGTTTTAATACTTAAATACCTAATCCTTTTGCTTCTGACACATTTCTGATTTTGTAAATATTTAACTATGTCCCAGTTAAAGAGGAAATTGACATCTGCAGTATATTTAGCAATCTTACACTGTTACTACAGTTTTTTGTAGAATACACAATTTTAAAACTAGGCATTTCGTTTTTGAATTTGATTTTTATCAGATTTTTATTTTTTGGAAAAAAAAAAAAAGACGAGGGATAAATGAGTTAGCATTGGTTAAAAGATGTGATTAATGATATTAGCAAGGAACACTTTTGTGTTCGAACAAACAAATATCTACTCCACAGAGTGGTGATACGCTGAGATGGGCACTTTCCTAAGAAATTCTTTTGGACGTTTTCGCTTTTAAGAAAAAAATAACGGAGGAGCATTTTTGCAATAGTATTTATTCTTTCCATAATTCTTTCCCGAAAAGCGCAAATAGTACGCAGCTACTAGTAAACTAACACTGATAAAAAGTAAACATCCCCTTTTTATTTCTCCTAACCCCTATTTTGATGAAATCGAAGGAGACCTGACGCATGCGCAAAAGCGCTGAAGGTTCTCGTAAACAAAAACGGAGAATAAGTTAAGTAGCATTGTAATCAAATTTTAGTGGTTTGTTTTTGTTTTTTGTTGATCTGACAGTGTATGGTTGGCAAATTTCCATTTCACACTGTTTACATTTGATTAAATATCAAAAGTATTTAGACATATCTTTTATTTTCCTTTTTTGTGATTAGCTGAATCTTGTAATTGATCAGTGTTCAATCCCACTCACTCACGTATTTACATATTTCAAGAATCAACCTTATTGTTTTTGGTGCCCGCCTCCTCAGTAGTGAAATTTCTCATTGAGCTGTTGTTTTAAGTGATAAATTACGATTATAAACCAGAAACTATCCTATTCTGTTGTTCCTTGTTAATTACGAAGATACAGAACAATAATTTGTCTATCCACTAATAGGAAAGCTATGGCCTGTCTATAGTATGAGCCGATTTACATTGTGCTTTATGTTGTTCATTCCACAATACTACTATGCAGAAACACTACTTTTAAGGCTTTAACACATCATATCCATTAAAAAAAAAATCAATAAATCATCATCTATTTGTATTCTGTTTTCTGTTCACAAAATTTCAGAATCTTTGTTTCAGTTCTAATAAGTATTTATTTAAAAAAGAAAAATCTTTTATTATGTTCTTATCTTCTTAAACAATAATATGACATTCTTCTGTATTCAAATAAGTAAATAAACTTAATGATGATATGAACTCATTTTAATATTGTTTAATTTTATGAAATTCCTTCTTTGTTTTTTTTTTTTTATTAGAAAAAACAAAGCGAGTTTTATCAGCAACACTTCAAAAAGAGAACAACAAAAGCGATGATAATGCAGTAGTTCCTAAAGTGTTGGAAGCTATTGAAGCAGAAAACAGGTCTCTTAGTTTTGATGCAGAAATTCAAAGTGTACAAGTAAGGATGATTTCACCTTAATAATAATAATAATAATAACAGTAATTTTACAATTATATTAGAAATGTTCCTATTTCATTAGTATTATTAGCTTCTATTAGTATTATTATTAGTATTATTATCATTACGCATTGTTTGACAGTAATGAAGTGCCATTTCTTGTTAACTGGAATAAGCTCAAACAATTTGGAACTGTTTCATGATATCATAATCTCTTACTTTAACAGTTCTTTATTGCTTTAAAGTTTTTATCCTTGAAAGTTTAGCAAGCACTATCCCTCTAAAATTCTTATTTTGTAATTTCTTTTGATATGATGTTAATTTTTTTCATTAACTCCATTAACAATTTTTAGAAGAAAAACATTCATAGTATTTTGCCCATTTTCTCCTAAAACCAATCCTTTCCTTTTAAGCTTCTGAAAGACTCCTTATATCCCCGTTTTGTCTGTCTGTGGACACATATCCCACAATGCTTTGCAACGGCTTCTCTGTTAGCTCAGTTGTAGGTGGCCTGAATGTTGAATGTTGTAGGTGGCCTGTTAGCTCAGTTGGTTAGAGCATCGTGCTAATAACGCAAAAGTCGTGGGTTCGATGCCCTCATGGGCAATTTTTTTTTTTTTTAAAGTTTTTTTTTTTAATCATTATTAGGAATTCAGTGTATTAACAAGGTTTGAGTTAAGAATGACGATTATTCCATATAAATAGGGTGGGTAAGATAGCATGGGGTCACAAACAGACTCGTGTGAGCATTTTCTAGACCACCCTGACTCAAACTAATCTAAAGTAAAGGTGACTCAGAAGCCGCTGCGAAGCACTGTGATTGGTTTACTAATCGCTATCCCTACCTTGTTTTATTTTCTTCTAAGGACAGTTTAAGTTTTTATTTCTGTCAGTTGGACTTAACTTAACCAAACACTCAAAATTTAAAATAAACATTATAGTATTTTTTATTAGTGATTAGTGATTGAAAATTTTCTCTTTTAATAAAGATCAAATAAATTAAATCATGAATTGCAAGTCTTATCAAAATGAAATTTCAGATAGCAAATTTTTTATATAGTGAAATTTTGATTATTCCAAAGGATACAAGTTACCTTCCTTTACAATACTTAAACTAGATTGGTATTAATTAAAAAAAAATTGACCTTATTAAGTCCAAGAGAAACTTTTAATGATTTGAAAAAAAAACTCACATTCAAATTAACATGGCTCCTATGTCCTTATATGATCTCAGTCAAAAAACATAAGGTCAGAGTTAATTTAAAATCTGCCAGTGGAAAATTAGAGTTAAATTTGAAGTTTTAAAATAAAGAAATTTCCCTAAAGCTCACTGCAATGTCAAATCAAAATAAGGCCTAAAGGATTACTTAACTAAACATGAGTTCGATAGTCGTGAACCAGTCTATTATCCATTAGCTAATTAGGGTCCAGTAGAGATCGTTGTAAAGATTGGCACAACCAATTCTTCAGTTTCAAGAAGTCCTCCATTTAGTGATCGGATGGTAAAGATAGCTTTCTAAGAATCAGTTGTAAGACATGAACCACAGATAATGTCCAGATCTATTAAGATATAATCAGCTCCCAATCTGAAGTGGCCTGAGAGTCATTCCACACAAATGATTATCATGAAAATTTAAAGAATAAATCTAATGAGTAGATAACCTGACCTATGAAACTTTAATAACTTAAGACTAAATTATATATATATTTTAATGAATTTCGAACATTTATAAAAATAGAACAACTATGAAACTTTTTAATAAAGTGGCTATAGAATATTCTTTAGGTTTAAATCTTTTTTTTTAAAGTTAATCAACAAGTTACAGATAATTTAACTTTATAATAAATTTAGCCATTCTTATCTCCTCTTAATAAACCTTATATCAGAATAACTTCCACTCTTCTAATCCAAAACAATAATATACAAACGGCTATTACCAACAAGGCGGACTTCTGAACTCCTAATGGATCCCGTTTGATGATTTTAGATACCATTCCCCAAATACATATGAATTGTCAATCAGATGACACTAAAGCTTCAATGCTCATCAAACAGGAATGAACATCCTGATATTCTTGTAAAATTAATTGTTTTTTTTGTTTTTTGTTTTTTTAACAATCAGAAGAAATTCATAGAATTCTATAACATGCTAGCAACAAATAGTTGAGAGAATTATATATGGTAATAATCTGACAGTTTCGGAATACTGTGCGTATTCCTTCATCATGGACGGCACAAACATACAGGACATACAGACAAACATTTAGGACGACATGATGAGGGAAGGTATGTTGAAAGTGAGGGAAAGACTTAAATAACAGTATATGTATTGTAGTCCTTAATTAAGGCCTACAAACCTCTCTATAACTTCATGTAAGTTTTTTTTTTTTTATATATATATATTAATTAATAACCTCCCTGGAAATATCACGCAAATTTCAACTTCAAGAGCATCCTGCTCCCTAAAGCTGAAAATCACCAAACAAAAACCCTTAGTATTCTCTAAAGAGCTTCTTGCAAACCAACAACAACAACAACATCAGAAGCCCTCCATCCACACAACAAAAGCCATCCATGTTCATGCACTGCACTTCTATCCAAACAATATATGACAAAGAACCTCAAGGCATAAACAACGAAGATACCTACCAATGATACATTCCATTGTTAAAGACTTATCATTTCCACTAATAATAAACCGAAACTAAAACTGATGAATATAATAACGCGTATATATACGTTTATATATATTTCAATGACAATAATACTAAAGTATAAATATTGAAAAATCGGAACATAAATTTGATTGTAAGTAATATGTACATTTTCCCAGAAAAGAAACACGAACATTAAATCGAAGGGTTTCACTGCTTCAAGATAGGAATGAAAGTTATTTTTAAGACTTTACATTGAGAATGAATAAATAGGAAATCGATCTTTTCACTAAGTTATATTATTTTGAATTGACTATTTCCATCACTTATTATTCATTTAATATTATCTGTAGAAAATTTTGGACATTACATTTATATTATATCAATTTTTCAAAATTAAAATTTTAATTTGTTTTAATTTTTATAAATGAAATGCTTAGTATTTTTTTTATATCTAATTATTGTGGTAGGTTCCTCAAGTAGATCCTACAACTCTATCTTCAAAACCTGAAATTTCCTCCACCAAATGGACAAAGGTCTGTTTTGAAATTTGCTCCAATTGGGGAAATCCGTCCAGATTAGGATTGACTGAAGTCCAGTTCTTTGATGAGAAAAAGCATAAAATGAAAGTTCTCCCTGAACTTAGTGAAATTTCTGATGCATTCAATTCTAAAGGAAGTATTGCAGAATTATGCAATGGAAAATATAAGGTATTGTAACAATATTCTTTGCTATTTAGAAAGTTAAAATGTAAAACGGCTGTAAATCCTTTTTTTTAAACGAAAGTTTACAGTCACGACTTTGCTTTAATAAAAACAGTTGGCTCCTGAAGTATTACAACATGCCTATTCCAGTTACCTAATCTAGTTAAGATATCAAGATTCTAAATTTGCTTGATGAACAGTTTTGTTATAGCAGCATATAACTGTTTTTCTCATAGCTAATAAGAAAAATAGATACAACTGCTTTTACATTTTAGCACTTCATTTACATTGAATTTATTAAGGGTTCCTAATTTACTATTGTACATATTTTACTTAAAATAGTCTTGTTACTACGGACTTGAGTTAGTATTGAAGTTTCTATTAGTTACATGTTAAAATAAGTTTCATGATCTGCTATACTCCTGTGAAGTTCATTACAGCATTCTGCAAAAAACAAAAGTCTCGGTTCATTATAATACAGTGAAGTCTCACTTAAACGAAACATTCAATTATACGAAGAATTTCTCATTCCCCGGCAAAACCCTGTAAGTCCTATATGTAATTCACTTACACGGAATATTCACTTATACAAATAATTTTTGGTTCCCCCTCATATTCGTATAAGTGAGACTTCACTGTAATTGCTATCATATCATTATCTTAGAAGCTTTCCCAATACGAGGTGCATTCAAGTTATAACACCTCCAATTTTTTTTCTCAGCACTGGAAACAGATAGAAACATGCGGTTTGTTTTAAAATAAGCGGGCACTCTTTGTCATTGCGAGACAGAGATGGCAGCTTTGTACGGCAAACAGAACCTTAGCGGCAGCGTCGAGAGTGAGCGACAGTTTGTGATACTGAAAATGGCGACGTTTTCATTACAAGATCAGCATGTTATCATTCGTTTTCTCCATTTGTGTGGTGTGACACCGATTGAAATTTATCGCCAGATTAGTGAGACAAGTGGTGAAGGTGTCATGGATGTGTCTAATGTGCGTGCGTGGGTGCGACAGTTCAAAGAAGGCAGAACGTCGTGTGACGAGAAAACCATGACAATTTTGGCCTCGCAGAAGCCTGTCTGGCGAGATGATCGAGCGAGTGGAGAAATTGGTTCTGGAGGATCGTTGAATGAGTGTGGAGCAGATCGACGATCCTCCAGAACCAATTTCTCCACTCGCTCGATCATCTCCCCAGACAAGCTTCTGCGAGGCCAAAATTGTCTTGGTTTTCTCGTCACACGACGTTCTGCCTTCTTTGAACTGTCGCACCCACGCACGCACATTAGACACATCCATGACACCTTCACCACATGTCTCACTCATTTGGCGATAAATTTCAATCGGTGTCACACCACACAAATGGAGAAAACGAATGATAACATGCTGATCTTGTAATGAAAATGTCGCCATTTTCAGTATCACAAACTGTCGCTCACTCTCGACGCTGCCGCTAAGGTTCTGTTTGCCGTACAAAGCTGCCATCTCTGTCTTGCAATGACAAAGAGTGCCCGCTTTTTTTAAAACAAACCGCATGTTTTTATCTGTTTCCAGTACTGAGGAAAAAAATTGGAGGTGTTATAACTTGAATGCACCTCGTATATAGAAAAGACTTGAAAACACCTTTTAAAACTGGTATGATACATCAAAAATTGGTTGTAGTTTAGTGAAAAAATTATGAAATTTACTCTGCAATCTTTCTCTGAGTAGATACCATACATGCAGTGGCAAATATCACTATGAAATGTCACTAATGATCGTTATAATAAGCAATTTTTGTATTTACAATCTGTCAGTGATCTTATTAGAGATATTAAATATTAGCTTTCTTTCTTTGATCCATTTCTATGTTTTCACATCCATTCATGGTATTGAAGAATGCTTTTCTTTTCCTCTTACTGCTTATTGTTTGTTACTCAAATTGTTCTGAATAATTAACCCTTTACGGTCTTATGTCGACATATAATCGACATTGAGGAAATGCCAGTCTGGTCCATTGTCGATATATAATCGACAATGTCATTTTTGGATGCTGGCATTATCTTTTGTCGACAATAAACCGCTGTTGAAGTCATATGCTATTTCTAGTGTCTTTTGTTGACGTTTTGCGCCATCTATTGAGCGTCTGCTAAAATATTTTGTGGAAAAATCAGCTGAAATGTTTGGAAACCAAAATGGCAGGCCCTTCGAGTGTTCCGAACAGGTGTAAACGAAAGCGGTGTAGTGTTTTAGATGACAATTTTGATGACTTTGTTAATGAAATATTTGAAAATGAAAGTATTAGTACTGATGACAGTGATTTTGAAGTTGATGAAGAATCTGAAAATGACGAAAGTTCTGACAGTGAATCTTTTCCTGCAGTGTGTCCAGGAGAATGCTTCAAAAGATTTCGCACAATGATAAATTTTAAAAATTATTAATTTTTTCTTGTAATTTAACTATTATATATGTTAATTCTATTGTAATTTTCTATATTTGAACATTAAAACTTAAAAAAATGTATAGTTTTGAAAAAAAAGATGCTTGTCATTTTCCTCCCCACAACACCCTTAAAATACGATGTCCTGGCTGTGGCCATTTTGGAAATTGCCTAAGACCGCAAAGGGTTAATGAATTTTTTTGAAATGTGCTTTTTTTGTATTATTATTGTTTATTTTTTTTATGTTGTATAAATTGGAATTTAGGAATATGCCGATGCAGTTTATTGTAAAAAGAATCCTTCAAAGTATAGTTACTGTACGAAATGATTATTCCTTTAAGCACTCTGTAACAATGCCAGGTGAGAATTAATTAAATTTGAACTGAACGATCAAACACAATTTTA
>JAFIDM010002131.1:63138600-63169245 GCA_023159025.1 Thereuonema tuberculata
CGTGTGATTTGGCTAAAAGCAGTCCTCAAACAAAGCTTGGAAAGAATGGATATATCTAGAAAATGACCTCATACTTTGGAAATGGAAACAATATTTGGAATGTGGAATTTAAGAACATTATAGAAATAGGAGGCCTTACAGCTCTATAATCTGAAACCTATTATCTCAGTATAAGGT
Organism: Thereuonema tuberculata; assembly: GCA_023159025.1. Lineage (NCBI taxonomy): Eukaryota > Metazoa > Arthropoda > Chilopoda > Scutigeromorpha > Scutigeridae > Thereuonema > Thereuonema tuberculata. The sequence goes on from JAFIDM010002131.1 coordinate 63,138,778, forward strand.
AGAGATCTCATTCTTAGGAAAGGATATCATGAATATACACTGTTTTATAGTGGCAGAGAAAAAGGATCTAAGGAACTTGGAATAGGTTTTGCTAAGGCTATGAAAGGAAATGTATTGGATTTTCAAGCCATCAATAAAGGATTAGTACCCTTAGGATAAAAACATAAACAACTAACAAATTTTATGAATGCCTATTCACCCACCAAAGCGAAAGATGAATCAGTTAGAGAAGATTTTTTTCCAGATATTGGAAGAAATACTAGATCTGATATCATTTGGAGATATTAAGAAACTTCTGGTGGGCATGAATACCAGATTAGGAAAAGAAGATAATTATCAAGATGTTATTCAGAAGTATAGTCTGCATGATCACACAAATAATAATGGACAGAAATTGATCGAACTTGCTATTAGTAAAAATATGATTACATCCTCATCTTATTATCCGCACAGAAAAATACATCAAGTATACATGGATTTCCCCTGATGGAAAAGGACATAATCACTTTGATCGTACTTTGATTGATAAATGATATGCTAAGAATATCATGGATTTTAAGGCAAATAGGAAAGCAAACAGTGGCTTGGATCATCAACTTATTAAATGTTAATTTTGGTGTAAGAAAAGATTTTGTAAATATATGAAGAAACAAATTGAAAACAATTCAATACAAATGGACTGCCAACAATAAAAGCAAATTATCAATAGAAAATAAAAGCAGCTTTTGGAGAAATGTGAAGAAGAATTTGAAAGAAGACATTCCAAGGTAACCACAGATGTTGAAGAAAAATGATCAGAAATCAAATCTGTAATGAAGGCAACAACAGAAATAAGTCTACGATATAAAGCAAAACAGGATAGAAGGAAATGGTTCAATGAGAAATGTATAGAGGACACAACTATTAAAAACCAAGCATATAAAAGATGGCTGATAGATATAAAAAATATTGAAGAATTTCAGAGAACAATATCCAAAATATGTCATAAAATAATAAAAAAACAGAATTCTGAGTGCATCAGAAAGATTGAGGAGGACCTGAAGAATAATAATGTTAGAAGAGCATATAGAGAAATTATACACTGACTTTGTAGGAAATCTTGTGGGAGAAATCTTATCTGATGAAGAAGAGATCAATAATAGATGGAAATATACTCCCAGGAGCTGCTCAGTGCACCATTCATGGGACACTGTAATCTTCACACACAAAACCAATTCACATTCCAGGATTCAGAGGAAGAAATAAGTATTAATCCAGATAGAGTGGAAATAGATGATGCCATACATTCTATGCATAATAATAGAGCCTCAGTTTTGATGTTATTTACCTGCCGAGCTTTTTAAATGTGGAGGAACTGTCTTGAAGAAAACAATTCATACCCTCATTACAAAATTATAGACAGAAGAAAATAATCCCTACAGAATGGAAGACAAGTGTTACTGTCCCAGTCTACAAAAATAAAGGAGAAAAATAATATTGTCATAATGCCAGATAAATAATAATGCCAGAAATCATTACTATGCACAGGATATAAGACCTTTACAACCATAATTAATAATAAACTCAAACAATATACAGAAGAGATTATTGGAGAATACCAAGCAGGCTTGAGACTAGATAGATCAACTCATGACCATATCTTCACTGTTAAACAAATTTTAGAAGAAGACTTGAGAATATAATATTGAAATATATTAAATCTTTTTTGACTTTCAGAAAGCTTATATAACAGAATAAATTATATTAAGAAAACATTTGGAATTCCAAACAAACTTATAAGGCTAATTAAAATTACAATGAATAAATCTATTGCACATGTCAAAATAAGAGGTAATCTTACTGGCAGTTTCAGAGTAGACAATGGTCTTAAACAAGGGGATGGACTAGCCTCCACTCTGTGAAATCTGGTGCTAGAATATACGAGAATGAGTCAAGCTAAAGTTAGAAATTGCGTATAAAAGTACACCAGTAATAAGGAGTCTGAATGTTTGACCACCATTGTGTAGCGCGCTCTCTGGTGAGCGGTTTTGACCCTGACCTATGCTTCCGGTGATTTAATAATGAGAACCCCGAAGCTTTGAAAATGACGAGTCGGCTGAAAACTTACTCTTAAGGAAGAAGTGTGGTCAGTCATCCATGTTTTACAAGAGAAAGGTGAGAATCTGACAGATATCTGAGGCTACGGTGAAGACTGTATGGGTAAGGCTCAGGTTTACAACTGGGTTGAAAAATTCAAGAAAGGTGTTGCTTCTGTCCACAATGCAGAATGTCCTGAGATTGGAAAGACAGCTGTGACGCCGGAAAGCATTGAAGCCATAGACAATCTGATTCGGCACAATCGCCGTATCGCAATTGATGAAGCATCAGAAGTGTTCATCAGTCACAGTTCTGTGTCTACAATCATTCGTGAGGAGCTGGTATGCCGAAAAGTTTGTGCCAGATGGGCTTTCAAGAGGTTTGACCCCAGAAATGAAAAAAATGCTCATTTGGAGGCATGTCAGGCAAATTTGGATCATTTTGAGGAGGACGATCAGGCATTTCTTGATCAAATTGTCAGGACTAACAAATCATGGGTTCGTCATTGCACGCCTGAGTCAAAAGATGGCAAGCAAAGAGTGGCGTCATTTGTCATCACCGCCACCCAGGAAATTTCGAGCTCAACTTTTGACTAGAAAAGTGATGCTGGTGATGTGTTTTTCAACAATAAAGAAGTTACTGTTGAACACTACATGCCAAGGGGCACTACAGTCACTAGTGCAAGGTTACTGTGACTTGCTGGAGACTTATGTGAAACCTGCTATTTGATCCAAGCGGCGTGGACTGTTGTTTCAAGGAGTCCTTTTGCTGCAAGACTATGCCCGCCCACACACTTCAAAGAACATTGAGGCTTCTCTAGAGAAACTGATGTTTGAGGTCCATATCCTCCTTATTCACCAGATTGATGAGTGATGAGGTGCAGAAAGCAGTGCATGAGTAGTTGCAAGGGCACGACAAAACCTTTTATTCTGCTAGAATCCAGGCACTTCCAGGCAGGTGGCGCAAATGCATTGAGAAGGGTAGAGACTACATTGAGAAATAACATTATCCATTTTGTTAAGGTTCGTTCCAATTTTGAATATATACCATTTTCTAACTTTAGCTTGACTCACCCTCGTATTATAAGACAACTTTCTGTGGATGTGAAAACAGCTAAATATTAAGAAGTCTACACAACTGTATATACAGATGGCATTATCAAGATAGAAAGATTCAGTAAAGCTGCTTCTGAATTACACAAAGAATTGAAGGAACTTTTTAAATTAATAATAAGTAGGACTTATTATTAATAAAGAGAAAAGAAAAGCCATGGTACAATAGATGGTAAAATAGCATAGGGTATCAGAAAATATCATTCGGGTCGAATGTGAATAGGAGTTACTACAGAACAGAAGGAGAAGGAATGACTTCATAACCATAGATGAGCACATATTAGAAATAGTAGAGAATTGTATATAATAAATTCAGTAGTAGAAATGAAGAAACCACAGAAGATCAAGGATTCTAGCTGCAAATTATTTTTCACTTCAGCCTATTCTCAAAAGCAAAATAATACAGCATAATACCAAAATAAGGCTGTATAATAATTTAGTAAAACCTGTATTGTGCTATGGATGTGAGTCTTGGACCTTAACCCAGGAAAATGAGGATATGTTTATGGTTTTTGAACAGAAGATTCTTAAGAAAAAAATATGACCCAATACAAGAAAATGTCATCTGGCTTTCAAAATGGAATAAATTACTGAATGATTTATATCAGAATTTGAATATTGTTAAAGACATTAAAATTGGAAGACTTAAATGAGATGGATGGGAATATCCAAAGAATGAAGAAAGAGTGAATTTCAATTCGATGTTTGACTATAAAATGATCTTGATAGTTATACATTGCTGTTTTTTTTTTACGTGATGAAGGATAATCTTACAAAACATTGGTCAACATTCGACTCCCTGACATCTCTTGAGGAATTTGTTTCAATTCAGTTAATTTTTGCAGAGTAAGATATCTTTTATTATTTAGTGCTTCTGTTCTATAAGTTGACAGTGAGTTATTTAAGTTGTATTAATTTAGATATGTCTTGCTTTAAAAATAAAAGAATATAAACTTTTGTCCATCTAAACATTTGAGCAGTAGGTAAAAGTTATTTGTATACTGCACTACAAACTATTGAAATCTGTCCATGTTGGAATTAGAAGAAATAGTTCACACTCAACCTTGAGACACTTGCATTAAAAGCATGGTCCTTAGCAAGAATATGACGGATACCCAAAATCTGCCATTAAAATTTCCAGTTTTTCCAAAATAAGTAATTTTTGAATCGTTGCTATCATAGTACATTAATTCCATATTATTGTGATCTTTTATTTTTAAGCTTCTTAGCTATGAGTTAAATTGTAATAGTCTTGAATGTTTTACTTTCTTCTACCATATAACCTTTGGCCTATTAAGCACATTTGTTTTTATGACTTTGCTGAACAGAAAAGCAAGGACAGAGGCAGGTTATTTTTTAAAGTCAATATAAGAATGGGAAAAGCAGGCAATGGCTGCACCTAATGCAGGGTGTTTCGGAAATGGTAGACAAAGCGAAGAGATATGGGTTCAAAGGTCATTTTGAGTTGAAAATGTTTTATGACATTTTGTTGTTTTGTTTGTTTGTAGTTTTAGAGTTAGGAAATGAATGCTTTTGAAATGATCCCTAATCAAAGAAAGCTCAGTTCTGGCCATTTTCAGCATTTTCTTTAATTCTATCCCTAATTTTAGTATCTATACTTATTATTGGTCAAATTGCTCTTCTAGTTCTTGAATCAGCAGTCTCCCTCATACCTGTTTTCAGTCATGACATTTGTTATCCGAATTGGTTTTTGTAGTTACCTTATTTACTTAAACTTCTTAATGTGAACTGAGCTTGCTTTGATTAAGAACTATTCACAAAGCATTCATTTCCTAACTGTAGAACTACAGCCCCTACAATAAAATGTCATTGAACATTTTCGACTCAAAATGACCTTTGGAGCCCATATCTCTTCACTTTGTCTACCATTTCCGAAACACCCTGTATAGCAACTTTTGAACACTTGCATGAAGTTGTTACAGACCAGAACGAACTGTAGAAGTCCCAGTGATGCAGATATTCTACAGATATCAGAAATTCACTTTCCAAATGTCCATCATGATAAGGAAACAAATAGTCAACATAAAATAGGGATATGATGAGATAATCTAATGAACATTTTGTGTAAAAGGAGGAAATACTATTGTCAAAATTTAAATTTATTATGAAGGAACACATGATGCCATGCATGAACTTAAAAAGTGGCATAACCACACGTTGATCAAAAAATAAAATCCTCTGTAAATTTGATGTAAAACATGTTTAGAAGAAGTAGCTATTTAACAGATGTTGCCAGAAACCAAGAAGTGAAGTGAAAATGTAGAAACAGAGTTAATAAATAATAGTTCATTATTACATTGGAAACATTATGGATGATATGGATGGATCAGAATCGGATACTTTAGCTATTGGACATTTTTAGTAGATAAATGGTGTCAGTGATAACCATCTATGCTACATCTGCTGAATAAGTAGACTGGAGGTTTGACAGATTATTATGATGCCAAACTAAAAGATTGTTCATCCATGGAAGATAAAGAAGACAGTCTTTGAGATTATGAAGTAGGAGTGGTAACCAGGAATTGGTAAATTTTGATGTAGCTATAAGAACCATAAACAACAACAGCAAATATGTTGGAAAAAAATCCTCTTCTTGGTACATGACAGTTGAATGATGAAGCACAAAAAAATCTCATCAATTATAGATGCCAAACATGGCAAAGAAATAAAATTGATAAAGATGTCATTAAGTAGAAAAATACTGATGTGTTCAAGAGTGTTCTGAAGATGATATGCAGGACTGCGAAGCATGAGGCATGGAGTTTTCAGACTATCTACAATGAGTTTCTTTAGAGGATTGCTATGGATTTTGTACTATCAGTGAATTGTAGGCAATGAATGATATCAAGGATTCCACAAAGCTTAAGATCCAAGACCCTCAGAGTTCAAATGATAGTAATGAAACAAGTCTCTTTTGTAAACCTCTCATACTATTGGCACAGCTATTTTTTTTATTTATAATGAGGGCCTTTACACCCTCTAATATAGCTGTCTACGTTTATAACTATAATTCTAACCATTATGGGAAATTAACAGTGGTTGTTTTCTTCATAATTTCAGTTTTAATAAATTTTTCTTTCTATTGACAGTTTTTACATTTCCCTTGAGAAAAATTCTGCTGTTTTCCTAGCAAATTTAAATCTTAATTACACTCCACTTCAAATGTAAACGATTACTAGCCCTCTACCCTCATAATAATAATATTTAATAAATTGTTTTTGATTGTTGTGGTGAGGCAGAAGAAGCAAGACCTACATTGACTTCATTCTCTAAGACCTAGAAATGTTTGCAGATATTTGAAATGGAGACTTTGTCGTTTGTACATTTTTATAGCAGGTGCATTTATTTGAGTGACCATTTCTTTGCCTCTTCTGAAAATTCTGAATTTATTTATTTAGAAATCTTCTTTCATTCATTTCCATTGAGAATAAGAGCAAATGAAACTTTGTCATTTTGTAAATCACCGCTAATATTTATGTGACATTGTGACAAGCAGTAGCTAGAATAAAACTGCTGAGGTTTAAAAGTGAGTATTAAGAATAGAGTTGCTGCCTAAAATTAAATTTATTAACTAATGCTGCTTTGATTTTTCAAAGGAGATAATATGTTTATTTATTTATCTATTTATTTATTTATTTTTTAAATACTTGAGTGAATTATTGACTTTCAGATTACCACTCATTAAACTATTAAAAAAATCAGTAATGAGAGACGTGTGCTTTATTTAGCAAAATAAATGAACCTTTTTACATAAGATCATATACTTTTATTTTGGGCGAATCATTTCAATCCTACATTTGCTTTCCTAGAAATTGCAGAACAATAATGAGCTCAGATTAGCTAATATGGTGACAAACTCGTATCAGATTGAATGCATTATTATTGTGGAATAAGTATGATGCACAGTATAAGTAAATAAGATTTTTGGCTTCCAAAAAAGGCAAAAATTTAAGATGTTTTATTTTCAAGAAATTTGTTTTAAACTGATAAACTTAATATATTTTTATTTTTTTTTGAAGAGCCAAGTAGTTAGGTCTGAATTGAATAATTTCTTTCATTCTTTTTCTATTTTAATTTTTTTCATTATTAAAACATGCTATAAATTTTTATAATGAAGATCTGTTTAGACACTCTTTGCCAAAAAAAATTAGCATTTGCAGAGCGAATGATCCAGGAACGACGAAACTTGGTATAAGGCCACCGGCACAGGTAATTGTGTTACTGATTTGCAGTTGTGCTGCAATTGCCCGCCAAGAACTGCCACAAGGGGCATTAGTGTCGCTACTGTTGTGATCATGGAAATGGGCATTTTATGACCAGGTTGTGCTTTATAATCAGAGTGGGGTTTTAGAGTGCAGTTTATGAGTCCTCAGCAAGCCTCAATGAGACATTCTGCACAGTTTTGAACAACTGACAAAGTTTGAGAGAGGGCATATTGTTGGACTATGGGAGTTACCTGAACTGTTCTGACTGTACTGTGGGACGGTGTTGAGAGCAGTGGAGATGTGAGGGAACAAATGTGCACAAGAAAGGCACTGGGAGACCTAGACAGACTATCAGAAGAGAAGATCATGTCATTGTCTTGACTGGCATGAACTGATCCAAGAGGTGTCCCTGTCCACCATACGGAGACATGTAGTGGCATTACTAGAAACCCCTGTGTCTATCCATATGATTGTGAGACTACTTGTAGAATGAGACATGCATTCTTGGTTGGACATGCACTCCTGCCATTATCACTTCATCATCAGTGGCTTCGTTTGCAGTGGTGTAGCGAGAGGGGGGAATGGATAGCTGTAAAGTGGGAACGAACGTGTGTAGTGCCAAATCCAGGTTTATCTGGACATGGTTAACTACCGTACTGGAGGACGGAGAAGCACTAGAAAATGCACAAATCCATACTTCATTGTTAAGTGACACACTACCAGGACTGGTGGCTTCATGGTGTGGGGAGGCATCTCCTACGATTCTCTATCTCTACTGGTAATGATCAGAGGAACATTGGCGGTGCAATGGTAGGTTCATGAGCGGCTACAGAGGTCCATTTTCTAACAAGATAATGCCTACCCACATACAGCACAGGCTACCCTTCTTGTGCCATCGACATCCTTCCTTGATCCATCATGTCCCCAAACTTGCAGTCAATTGAACGTGTATGGAAACAGCTTCAACAATCAACCGGTATGAGTGATCTGGTATGAGCGATAAAAGCCATGAGAGGATCTTTTGCAGGATAGCATTAAACACCTCTATGACTCCATATTAAGTCGCTGCATGTATCCATGCTATGGGACATATGATGCAGTACTAAAGGGAATATTGATCTGTATTGTTTTGTCAGAATGAGCAGCCCATTTCTTTGCATGATGTAATCAGTTATTTGCATCATCATTCTCATTGCCTACGCCAAGTGTGATTCCATTTTGATTGCTGCTTCTAGGTGTGCTAATTTTTGTGGTTATAAGTACATATTGTTTTTGTATTTGTAAGTTGATAGGATTTTTTTTTTAATATTAAAAAGTGACACTAGTTTCTTTAGTTTCTAATCATAAAATCACATATCTCATTTCTTACCCATTTGCTGTTGTTGTTTAGTTTAAAACGTAATCATAACTTATTTGTAAATTTTAAGTTTATTAATTATTATTTTTTTTTTAGTTTTGTTTATCCTCTGCTAAATTTAAACCATTATTTAACAAACTGATATTGTACTCACCTAAATCTTTTGTTGAAACTGGTGCTGGTTCTGAAGAAATTATGAATATGAGAACAATATGTTTTCGCAGAAAAATATTAAGATTTCAATTATGATTAAAAAAAGAAATAAAAAAAGAAGAAAAAAATTAGGACTATATTTCTTGATTTTTTTTTTAATTTGATAAAAAAAAAAAGCAATAAAAATTTACTTAACAAATACTGGACATTAAATCTTTAAAAGCTAAAGAATGAAAAAAAAAAAAAAAAAATTTTTTTTTTTTTGAAAATTTTGAATTGAAACGTGAATTAACCTTTTTTGCTGCCCAGTGGGTTATTGACTCAGTCTCTGCTTCATTTAAATGGTTTGTTGCTTAACAACAGGAGAGATTTGTATATCTTAGTTTATGTAGGTCATTAAGTCACTCGAGAAAAACCTTCAGTATTATTATTTTTTTTTTTTTAAGAAGTTCATGTTATACATCTTAAAGGCAAAAAAATTATAAATTCTTAAAAAAAAAAAAAAAAAAAAATGAATGTTTAAGTATAGCATTATGCTGCATAACTTCCTTTAATAAGACACTGAAAATTCTTATATTTTTCTTTAAGAGGCTTTAATAAATTCTCTATTAAAATTATGAAAGGTTTGCAGTTTCAACTTATATTTTATATTATGTTATGGAAATGAAAGATTTATTATATTTTTTTTATGAAATCCATAAGGTTTATTATATTTTATGTTGACCAAAATAAAGTTTGTAATAATTTTAAAATTAACTTGATATTATTATCTTTAATTTTCCAGTCTTAAAAAATATAACAATACTTCCTTGAACAGTTTTTTTTTTTTAGCAAGAATTCATTTTTTTTTTTTTTAAGAAATAATAAACTGAAAAGCTTAAAGCTTAATAATACTAAACAATGAATGACCTGAGTTTTAAGTTATTGAAAGATAAACCGATATTATTCATCTTATAACTATATTTTAAAAGCAAAAAAGCTTCAAAATACTTACAGAATATCTTCAAACAAAAAAAAAAAAAGTATATTTATTGATTAATGATAGTTGTTTTAATCTTACAAAATAAAATCTAGCTTTTCTGTTTCCTTTAGTTTTATCATCTAGGATATGTTGTTTATGATATTTTTAAATTGTCTTATGTTATTAGAATTTTATTTAAGGTTTATTAACAAGAACTAATTGTAATGACATCAAAATGAGAATTTATCTTTGGGAAAAAGAGACTATTTTATTTTATTTTATTTTATTTTACGTTTGTGGGTTGATAAAATGAGAAAACAATTAAATGAAATAAAAAAATAAAAAAATATATTAAAAGCTGTGTTAACCATGTTCCCAGTGTGAGAGTTTTGATTGATTGAGAGATGGTTGTTGTTTACTAAACAACCCACCGCTGTGTTCGTGACCAGGATCAATACAGCTGGACAGAGGAAATCAATGGCATACTAAAGCCTATGTGTGTTGCCAAGGTTCTTTTATTAGACCTGAAAAGGTTGAGGGACATGATGAAATTGTAAGAGACAATCATTTTGAACTTATCACTCATTAACAATGCCATTCAAATTATTTAATAGATTTTGTAGTATGCACATTGAAGTGATAAAAGAAATGTAAGTAGGTGTAATAATGTCTTCTGACACAGATCTCCAAATCATCACCATCAACTTTTTAACTGACATTTTTTTGTTTAAATCATTATAATTTTTTTGTAGTCCTTAAGAGTTTATAACTTTTTATTAAATTATAAGCTAATAAACATTTTTAAGAAGTTATAATGATTTATGCTCTTTCCTTGTTTAACCATATGTTACATTTTTTTAACCCTAGTTGCTATTTTGCTGACTTCCATTTTTAATTTGAATTTTAATTGAATTCTTATATTTATTTAATCATTTTTGTTTCTTTTTTTTGAATTTTTAGGTTCCTTATTAAATTATAACAATACTAGCCATTTACAATTAAAAACAAACAAAATCATGCAAAACCTGAATTTAATTTTTGACATAACTTTAATTGTGAAAAAAGTAAATAAATACAAATTTAATATTACTTCTACTGAATTTAAATATCAGAAGGTTCCTATAAAATTTATTAGATTGGATAATATGAAATATTAAAGTGGTTTCAGCAATTTATAAATTTTTGTCTATAAGTTGATTATAGACAAATGGAATTATAATTCAAATCTTCATCAACTTGCTTTGAGTTTTAGAGGGATTTCCATTCTGATCCTGACTTTTTTTACAAATAAGGATATCATAGAAATAATATCGTTTTCAGAAATTTTAGTATCATCCTTTGAAATTTTAAAAACTTTCAAACTTTGAAATCAACATAAATCAGTTGAAAATCAATTTTTTTTAATTTTATTTAGATGGATTTGGAAATCATTAAATAGTTGAAGAATATAAAGAAGATATTATTCTCAATTTGTGTAATGCTTTGTAAATGTTTGCTGAAATATGAAGGGTTTAAAGACTGTCTAATTGGCATTCAAGGAGATTTTTTGTAGCTAATGTTCCTTGTAGTGTCACTCATAATCAGTTTCAGGATATATTTTTGAATGACAACATTTACTTAAAAAAAAAGTGATAATAAACAATATAAATCAATGGTATGGTAGCCTTGTTACACTGTGAAATTGGTTCTCCAATTTCTAAATAAGAGTTATAGTGTGTATATTATCAAAATATTGTTTATTCTATAAACTATAGTTAGTAGTCTCCACATATAAATTAATTAATGAAAAAAACTATCGCTGTATTCCACTAACCTACACTCCCATTCCTACTATGTAAGGTCTATTACCTACCTATCAATTCTGAAGACCCAGTCAAACTATCAAAGAACAGCTTTCAGTTATTGGTCACCTCAATTTTAGTAAGAAATTCCAACTGATTTTCAGGAATGTCCTCCTCTTAATCATTTTTAAATAAATAAATAAAATAAAAATCACCTTTATGCTCAATTTAACTAAAGACATATTAACATATCTCATTCTATTGTAGAGCCAGGCTGAAATTGCGACCTGAATTCTTTCCTCAATTCTTTTTTCTTCCTTCCCCCACCCTCTTCAGTTTGGAATCCAATTAGGCATCTGTTCCTATTTTCTTGTTCTTTCAACTCAAAATGTCTATAATACATAAAATGTGAATTCCTTGGTCCAATAACAGTGTAAATATTTGCTGAAACTTCTGTACTTTGCTTTTCTGTTTATGTTTTTCTTCCTTCGTTGTTTTGCTGTATCTCTCCATTTGTTAATTGTATAGATATACGATGCTCACTTGTCTTGACCAGTCTCCCTTAAGAAACTGGTCCATCAAAGTTCAGTTGTTTTTAAATATATATAATATATTGTAAAATAGTTTGGCAATAAATTGAAATTGAAATTCACTGAATTGATATTGTATGTTACATTGTATTTTATATTGCATGCTACATTGTATTGAATTGTCAAGTTTACTATTCTTTCTTAAGCAATCCAATTCTTTGTAGATTCTTTAATCTTGTCCATTTTATATTTAATTTCATTTTTTAAGGATCTTTGTAATGATGAGTGATTTGTTTTGTTAATTTAAGCAATCTTTAATAGTTTATGAATTTAATATCTGCTGATAGTGAGTAAGTTGCTGATGATGAATTTTGAAATACTGGATATTCATTATAGTAAATATACTGTAATAGGTTTTGTTTTGTTTTGTTTTTTTTTGGTTTAAGTTCAAAACATATTTTTTTTTATTTAAACTGAATTGTCATTTTACTTGGTTTTTTTTTGTTCTTTTTTCTTACTTAGAAAAAATATGATTTTAATGTTAGTAGAGAACATTGAAACTTAAAAAAAAAAAAAAAAGAATCGTTGAAGAATTGATAGAAAGGATTTCATTGGGATATATCATTGTCAGACTTCAGTATTCTTAGAATTAGCAGAAACAAACATCTGCACACATTTCATAGGATTTATGGAATGGACATCAGTTATTAAAAAAATAATCCACAAACTTTGGATATGAAGCTTTGATTACTATAAAATTTGATTGCTAGATTGCTTGTGTAATAGTGGGACACATAATGCACTGGCATTCATTGCGTATATACCTAAGTTTAGTATTGTATATTTAGATAGGTTTGCTTGAACAGAAATATAATTTCCTACATAGTGGATAGATAAGGGTCAAGAATATAGTCTTGCACCATAATTATGGTAACTCAACTATTTAGCTAAGAAGAGAAAATTTAATGTCATGTGAATTCTCAATGAATTTTGATAGAAATTGGAGCTAGGTAGGAGGAGTGAAGGAGCAAAAATATTAACTTCTTCCTTTAAACAGTTTCCCCATATCTGGAAAAAATCTTAAAGCTTAGTATAATGTTACGATTATTCACAGTTTGTTTGAACAACTACTGTTTTCCATTGAATTATTCAAAGGATTACTGTAGTTTCCTTTCTTCCTTTTGACATTCAAATATTGTGGGTTTTCCCTCCTGCCAAAATAAAATAATTCTAAAAAGTCTGTAAGTAACATTTATTACTTAATATTATTAAAAATCTAATTTATATTTGTATTTCAGAAATTGTACATACTAGCCAAAGATTAAACTTTTTTTTTTCAAATTTATCATCTCCTTCGTGATCAGAAAAAAAATCAGTAGTATCAGAAATCCATGTCAAGAGAAAGTTTGTTTCATCAGTAATTTTTATTTTTTCATTTTTGTCAGAACCAGTCAGTTACAGGTTATCAGGTGATAACCAATAATAACAATAAATTTTAATTAAAGCAGAATGGTCATTGAAGAATTTTTTAACACATTTTTATACAAACAATGAATGAAAAGCAATGTTACATAGACATTAGATATTAAAAAATATTGCATTAATAATAAAATATTACAGTTTATTGCAGATAAAATGGCTTTTTGCCATTTGTCTTTTCTTTTTTTCTTTTTTTAAATTAAAACAAAAGAAAACTGCCAAAGTAGTTATATATCTACATATTTTTTTTTTCTTTTTATAGACAGTGAAAGAGAGATATATGTGGAGTTGTGCCTTAACAAATAGACCAGTGAAGCTTATGTTTGCAGTAGAGGTTCCAGAAGCTTCTATCATAAGTGCCATTAAAATTTGGAATTATAATCGAGGAATAAAGGTAAAGATTATTCAATTTTTCCACCAATCATTTTGAAATTTTAATGAATAAAACATTTCACACACACAAAAAAATAATGATGAAGTTGTTTTGCTTCCTCACCAAAAATAATATTCTGTAATTTAGCAGGATTTAATTTTTGTAAAAGAATTTCTCATGTAGATTAAATTGTTGGTCATATTGTTACCGGTCGATTTGGCCACTCATCCATCCACGGAGTCGCCTCGTCCAACCCGGCTTCCCTGTTCGAAGTTGAACAGTCCAGTGGCAGGAACAAGGCATCGAGCGGCCTTATATAAGCTGCAGAGCCAAGCTTAGGCAGTGAGTTGGTGGTCGAGCGCCACAGAGAGAGGAGTGCAGAGTGAGTTTAGAGGCCGAGAGCCTCACTATAGTCTCCAGTTAGGAGAACAGAGTGTGTTCGTGGCCGAGAGCCACAGAGAGAAGGGTGCAAGTTAGTTCGGTGGCAGAAGAGCCATGCAATTCTCTCCAACCGGAGAAGATACAGTTCAGTGGGCGAAGTACAGAAGTTACTTCCAGCCAGGAAGATAGAGAGAGTGCGACTCCAAAGAAACCATTCCTAACCGCAGAAGGATTACCTGAGTCCGGAGAATTCCAGAGACGCCCGGGCCTAAGAAGAGTGCGACTCCGAAGAAACCATTCCTAGCCGCAGAAGGATTACCTGAGTCCGGAGAATTCCAGAGACGACCGGGCCTAAGAAGAGTGCGACTCCGAAGAAACCATTCTTAGCCACAGAAGGATTACCCGAGTCCGGAGAGTTACAGAGATGACCGGGCCTAAGAAGAGTGCGACCACGAAGAAACCATTCATAGCCGCAGAAGGATTATCTGAGTCCGGAGAGTACCAGAGACGACCGAGCCTAAGAAGGTGCAACTACGAAGAAACCATTCCTAGCCGCAGAAGGATTACCTGAGTCCGCAAGGTTTCAGAGACGACCGAGCCTAAGATAGAGCGTCTACGGGGAAGTTACCGATAGCCGTTTAGGACTATGTTTGTGCAGAGGAGTATGAAGTGGACATTTGAGAGCTGAAGACTAGTTTAATTAGGGCTTTTGGCAGAACTATATTTTGATAATCAAGAAATAAAGTTTCAGTCTAACTTCGATTAGGTTAACATTCACTGAGGTGAAGGCGTTTATCTCGAATCTCGCATTAAGTCCCCCAAGCCGCCGGACATTCGTGGTATTATGACCCTTAGCCACTCACGCCGGTAGCAGTATGATCTCAGAAATCTACAAATACTTATGATGAAACAGTGTTTAGATCATCACTGATGTTAGCCTTTGTGTGATTTAAGGCAATTCAGTAAAATACTGGACTACTATCAAGTTAACGATAAGGAACCTAGATGAATTGTAGGAATTTATCAGAGTAAATTGGCTTCAGCATAAGGAATAATTCTTTCTGATTAGCAAATATTTAAATAGGAGAATACATTTAAGGAGAGAACATTTTTGTAAGTCAGTGTTATTGGAAAGGAAGTTGTTTTGAATGACATTGCTAGCTTTACAAATTTTAAAGAGGGTTTTACATTTTAAAAATCTTACATTGTTTTTCAATTAATATTAGACTTTTGAAATACATCCCAAAGTATCCCCCACCCCACCCTAGAAAACAGGGATAATCTGGAGAATTTAGCTAAAATAGAGTGGGAAATTTTAGCGATGTATTCTAGGGCCAAAAATGAATAAAAAAAAAACTTTTACAATCTCTTACTTTAAAGCAAAGGGTTTTCATTCTTTACAGTAATTTCAGAATGTCAGCTGTCAAGTTGAATTATTATTCTGTAGCAAATATTGCCAGAATACCTGAAGATTCCTGGAGTCTTTGCATAAATTGTTCACCTATTGCAGCAGTTGTTTGATGTTTGGAACTGATATGGTATTCATTTTAAATTACCCCTAGTAAATTAATAGGATGCTTATTCAGAGACAGTAGTTTCTGTTAAAAGATACTATTTACGTCAAGAGATAGATAGTCTTAAGAAGATCCCTTGACTACTTAGTTATTATTCAGCATATATCTAGCAGGACTCCTAACAATATTTACAGGCAGTCCAGTTAAGATGTGTTTCAATCGAAAAATACATATGAAAGTTGGTTTAAATGTACAATGCTGTAATTCAGATTGAACGGTTTTCAGAAATTGCTTTTCTTTATTTGGTACTTTAAAAATTAAACTTTATCCTCTATTTTTTTTTTTTTAACTTTGTTTTAAATATACAAAGTATAGGTTGTACCTGAAATGTGCTGCCAAACTTAAAGGTTGTATACAATCATGCAAAACAACGAATAAATGTCTTATAAACGTGGGTCTGGAAATGCTTTATTTCCAAGATATGAACGATGCAACAATACAGAGGTGTTGACCGTACAGTCAATCAGTTTCACAGAAAGTGTCTGATTGACTGTAATCAGAAATGTTCACCACCAGCCACAATGGATGCAAGACAACATCATTCCATCGACTGCCGAACACTGTCGAAGATGCCAGGGGCACGTCGAATTGTGTTGCACCCATCCACTATACAACCATGCAGTGTGTGGGCATCAGGAACCGGTGTGGTGTACACTTAAGATAACCCTATACAAAAAAGTCCAGAGGGTTTAAATCAAGGTAACGAGCAGGCCATGTCACAATTGCTGAGGAGAAATTTAATGACTCTGTATCGTTTCATTGTTCATATCTTGAAAATAATGCATTTTCAGACCCATGTTTGTATGACATTAATTTGTTTTTTTGCATGATTGAATACAACCTTTAAGTTTGGCAGCACAATTCAGATACCCTGTATATTAACCATTTTATTTTATTTATTTATTTATTTATTTATTTATTTATTTATTTATTTATTATTACAATCACAAAACATTACTGAAAAAAATATTTTATGGACAGATCAATTCTGATAGATGAAATTAGTAAATTACTAAGTAAAATAAATTCAAATTACTTTCTTGAAACTCTTTATTTGCAATCAGTACTGAAATACCCTTTTATTTTAATTTCAGGAACTTAATATTGGTGCAAGATTTGTTAGAATTTTTGTGGGAGATGAACTGAAATATGACGGATGTTTAGATAAAGGTTGTGGTAATCAAGTGTTTGATTATAGTCAGACAATCTCCCTGTATGAGTTTCCCTCACCAATTAGTAAACAGGAAGAAGAAGTATTTCCAGAAAAAGCATCTCCAGAAAAAGCTTCTAATTTAAGTTGTCCATCTTCTTTATGCTCACTTAGAAATAATGGGCCAGATCTTAAGAGCTCTGTATCTACTGATATCCAGCAACGATTGAGCCTTTTGCAGATGTTGGCTTCAACACAGGATACATATTCTTCAACAAAAAGCAAATCCAACGTTAACATGCCTTCACTATCAGAACTAAACTTGCAAGATAATATTTCATCCAAACGCAAATTGTCTGAAGAAAATAAACCAGAAAACATGCAAGGTTAGTTATTAATTTATTATAAAGTAGTGATTCACAATAAGATTGATTTCTTTTTCTAATTTGCTTGTTGCAGAATTCCTCCTTGCATTATTTTCAAAACTTAATTGTAAAACTAAAATTTATTATAATTGAAGATACCAGTGCAAAAAGGAGGCAGCTCCATTTCAGCAAATTTTTCAGGAGAAGGAAAAAACTGTCCCCTTTTTGCACCGAATCCAATCAGGAGGCATATATATATATATATATATGTATATATCCGTTGTATTTCCCTTATGAGTTAACGAAGCTGCCTCGTTTTTGCACCAATCGATGGAGCGCCTTTCTATAAACTTGTAGCGATCAAAAACGAAAAATCGTCAATATATGGAGCTGCCTCCTTTTTGCACCGGTATCTTCAATTGCTCCTGAATTCTCAATGAATACCTGAATCCCTTTCCAACAACAAAATTTTATTTATTTATTTATTTATTCATTCATTCATTCTTCATATTTATTTTTCTTTGTATTTTGAATTTCATACAATCTCATCTTTGCAAATTAATTAAACATTGTTATGAAAAGAAAATATATAACAAAGAAGGTTTAACCTGCATAAATGTAATATGAAAAGGGTAAGAAAAATCTGAAAATGCACAAATTCGTAAGAATTGTTTGCTTTTAACGCATTGAGTCATTATCAAAAGCAATCTGGGTCAGCTGTTTCATCCTTATTAGGACTCATCAGCCAGATTTAGCTTTGATAATGGAACTCGGAATGCGTCGGTACCTATGATCCCGCCTCCCCGTCAGGAAAGTGGGACCCGGTTGAAAGCAAACAACTAAAGAAAAAACGCTGTAACCATTACAGCAAAATTACTTCGGCCAGCATTGAGCTCAGCTCGAAAGGCATTTAATAGAGGCATACACACCACTCATGAAGTTTGTTGTTGAACTTACAGTTTATTTTAAGTTGTGCACTCTATATAGTAAAGTTTTACTTCATGAATAAGAGCATTGCATAAAAATTTACTATATTTATCATCTTGAAATTATGCCCCTATCAGGCGCCTTTGTGCGGTGCACAACCTGCACACCTACATTGGATGGCCCTGGTAGTAATAATAATAATAATATCTTTGAAAATTATGCTTACTATTTAGTATAGAAATGAAATTAAATATTAAAATTATTATAAAATTAAATATTAATAAATTATCTACCAACTGAAGGTTGGTATAATAAGAGCATAAGATACACAAGATGTGGCAGATTACATTATA
Organism: Thereuonema tuberculata; assembly: GCA_023159025.1. Taxonomy (NCBI): domain Eukaryota; kingdom Metazoa; phylum Arthropoda; class Chilopoda; order Scutigeromorpha; family Scutigeridae; genus Thereuonema; species Thereuonema tuberculata. The sequence goes on from JAFIDM010002131.1 coordinate 63,157,576, forward strand.
AATGAAAAAGTATACTTATAGACATGAATCTTTTTTAAATAATTGTGCTTTTAATAAGTTTGTAGCAGCTGTTATTGAGTCCATTAAATAAGAAGAAAAAAAGTTAGATTGAAATTACAATTTATATGTATCCCATTTCTTGTTCTTATTATTATTATTACGCTGTGTGTTATTGAATGAGCTCTTTTGTCTCCACTGTTATTCTGCACAGAAATAACAACAGAATATCTTTTTTTTTAATCAATTTCTACTTAACTAGGAATTCATTTTAGGGTGGATTTCTCACCCATCTCCTATAACAGCTTAAAACTTTAATGTTCATAACTCAACAAAACCATTAAGTTAGTATGGGATGGTATTCAGAGAGACTAAAATCAGCAAGGAGCACAAAATTCTTTATATTTAAAATGTCTGCTAATAAATAGAAATTCACTGAACTTGCAAATTAATGATTTCAGTTTTCCCAATGTGTGTAGAAAAGGTGTTTTGATATAAATGACTTACATTTTTGTTTGTATTTCCCTTTTGTCAGGAACTAACTTATTGCCATGATTTCCTTTCCAGATTGTTCAGAATCTCCTGTGCCTAGGCCTTCATCTTGGTTATCATCTTTACCAAACATTTCCAATGAAGTTAATTCGGATTTAAATTCAGAAACTTCAAGCCAACCAACGCAAGATGAGAGGTACTGTATCATTTATTCTGATGTTTTTTATACATATACTAAAAATGGTTTTGTGTTTTTCTTATTGTTATTATTTTAAATATTTAACCACTTCTAGATAAATATGGATATGTCTATAAGTTCTGTGAGTTATATTTAAGACAATTTACCAAGAATATAAGTTGAGCAAAGTATAATGATAAAATGTTAGACAAAAAATTAATACAAATATCTAGAACTTGATTAATATAATAGTTAAAAGTAATTATTGGTGACATTATACAAAACAATTATTTGTAAATTCAAACATTAAATTACATAATTATTATTAGCAGCAATAATATTTAATGTATCAATGAATAAAGAAATATATAATGAAGTTAATATAGATTGAAATTTACAAAAAATATCAAAACCAAAAATACTAATTAAAAAAAGTATCTGATGTATTTAATATATAGTAAGATTTATTTACTTATTTTGAAGAAAAATTTCTTCTCTTCATTCAATTCAAAAGAGAATTTATCAGTTGAAAAATCTCTGCAAAATTCTATTGGAAATTGGAATTTGATGTTTTATTCAAATTTTTACCATCTTTCTGATGATTTCGCAGTTTCACTCTAGTAACGTGGCATGATAATCGGATGCCACCGTTAGAAAATTGGTTCGTGAAATTGCGGACATGCTGCACTTGCCAAAATCCACTGTGAGTGATGTAATTGTAAAATGGAGACGTCAAGGCAGTGAAACGACAGCTGCACGAAGTGATAGACCGAGAAAACTGACTGACTGTAGCCGTCGAACCCTGAAGAGAGTAGGGAAGCAAAATCACAAGTCTGTTGATAGTGATGATGATGGAGTTCCAACATGTGTTGGGCATTGTCACTAGCAACAGGACTATTCGCCGAAAGCTAAACTACTTGGGTTTCCATGGTCGTGCGGCCGCTTACAAACCGAACATCTCCGCTGTCAATGCGAAGCGTCGGTTGAATGGTTCAGAGCTCACTGCCGTTGGACTGTGGAGGAGTGGAAAATCTGTGGAGTGATGAATTTCGCTTCACGATCTGGGAGTCCGATGGACATATGTGGGTTTGGCGGATGCCCGGAAAAACCTTCTTATCCGACTTCATTGTGCCAACTGTTAAGTTCAGTGGCGGCAGCATAATGGTGTGGAGTGTTTTTCGTGGTTCAGCCTGGGTCTCTTAGTTCCTGTGATGGGCAACATGAACTCTGCAATGTATCGGGCCATTCTGAACAATGCTTCCCTCCCAACTCTGTGGCAACAATTTGGGGAAGGCCCATTTCTCTTCCAGGAGGATAACTGTTCCGTACACACATCGAAGCTTGTGTGGCCGTGGTTTGACGACATGGGTGTTCCACAACTTGACTGGCTGTCTCAAAGCCTCGATCTCAATCCCATTGAACATCTATGGGATGAAATAAAATGCAGATTACGTGCTCACCCACATCACCCATCTTCCGTGGCTGGACTCACTTCAGCTGTCATGGCCGCCTGGAAGTCAGTTCCTGCGACCACCTATCAAAACCTGGTGGAAGGTCTTCCCAGACAAGTACAGGTTGTTACCAATGCAAAAGGGAACCGACATCATATTAATATGTGCCTCAAAAGCCTCCACATCCTGACCACGAGGTGTCTGGATACTTTTGGCCATATAGTGTATATATATCAATGACATTATTCAATCAATTCTACCATTGTGATGAAATCATAGATTATTTTTCCAGATAAGACAATGTCTTATGACATACCACTCTTGTAAGTCAATGTGCTCTAGAGGTAGTTCTTCAACTTTCTTGAGCAGTACATTCACCTGATCACTCACTGCTTTTTTTTACTTACCCTATCTTTTTAAAATTGCCTTATGAAGATCTTATGCTAGACTGTTATAGAGCAGTCAAAGATGGGATGTCTCACTTTTGAAATCAAAATTTTGATCCTTCAAGGTCTTTTGTAGGTCATGAATTGAGTTACGTAGCTACCTTTCTTAGCTTTCATCTAAAACCATTTTCTTCATATTGTGTCATTCTGACAATTTCTTTTGTATGTTTCATGTATCTTATATAGTTAAATATGATTTTTTTTTTTTTAAATAGGTGGGATCCTAGTTTCAAAGTTTCATTACCAGATAAGTCTTCCAGTCCAATCAAAAGTGTCCAGAAACAACCTAATCAGTAAGTGATATTGCTTATTTTGATATAGTTTATATAAAGTTCTCTTTGAATGTTTTTATCACGTAAGATCTATAAATCAGTAAAATCAAAATTAGGAGATCAAAAGAAAATAATTTGCAAATAAACAAATTCAAATTCAAATATATCTTCCATATGATAGAAATATTAAAAAACTATTTAAAAAATAGAAAAATAAGAATTAATTTAAATTCAAAATTAGGTAAAACATATAAATTAAAAACAGGAATTCCTCAAGGTTCAAACTTAGGACCACTTTTATTTATTTTATACTTAAATACATTATATAGTACAATATCAACATCAAAAATTTTTGCTTATGCTGATGACATCATATTGATAAATATAAATGAAAATTATGAAACTGCAGAATACAATATACAAAAAGACTTTAATAAATTAATTATTTGGACACACAATAATAAAATGAAAATAAATAGTGAAAAAACAAAACTAATGATATTGAAAACAAAAAATACATTTTTACATACAAATCCAGTAATAAAATATCATGATTATAATTGTTTATTCGATGATGACATAAACTTCCAAAGTTGTAATTGTGAAAATATTGAAATTATTAAAACAATTAGATATCTAGGTTTATATATTAATGATCAATTCTCTTGGAAAACACATTATTTATATATATTAAATAAACTTAATTCATTAATATATATGTTTCAACATATAAAGGGTATCTTTTCTATAAGATACAAGATGTTAATATATAAATCATTTATAGATTCATTAATAAATTATGGATTATGTTGTTGGGTACATTTAGGTAATACAGACACTAATAACATAAATAGAATATTAAATAAAATAATGAATTACATAATACAAGATTATTGTATATTAACAAAGAATGAAAAAATACAGATAAGAATAAAATATAAAATTTTAATGCCAAAAGAAAAAATATTATATTCTTTAATAATAAATAACTTTTATAAAATTAGAAATCAAATTAGAAATTATAACTTAGAAAATATTACTAGAAATACATTAATAAAGATTTTATATTATGAAAATCCTAAGAACAACTTTGGATTAAGAAATAAAAATAGAATTCTATTAAAGATTTTTATGCAAATTACAAATGAATTAAAACAAAATAAATTTAATAAAATAAGTATATTAAAAAGGCAAATACTGAAAAAAATAATATTTGGCGAAATTATCTGGAATATTTAGGTATTTTTGATTACATATACTATATTTATATTTTGTGTGTTTTTGGTCTTGTGTATTGATATTTTGTTTATATATTTTTTAGTTGAATAATTTTGGCATGAGAGATTGTTATTTAAAGTTTTATTTTCACAATTAGATTTAGAAATTTTTAATGTTATACAGTATAAACATTATGTTATATAGTAATGTTATACAGTATAAACATTGAAAGAAAGAAATTGTAATTAGAATAATAAGTAAAAAATAATTTGGGAACCTTAAATTTGATTGTAATGAATGATATTTATAATAATTTTCTTTTTGTATTTGATTTTCTTTTTATATTTCTGTGATATATTGATTTTTATATAATTATATAATTGAATCTAATTTAAGTATAATTCGTATAATTGCGTAATTATATAATTTTTATATGATTTTATATGATTAATACTTTTTAAATTACAAATATAAATTATTTATACTTTCAGCACCTGCATCACAGGATTTCATTTTGAAAACCTAGCAGGACTGTAATTTTAAATTTAGAAATAAAATAAAACAAAAAATATTTTTTTATCTAAATTTAACATGTCTTATCATATATGGTGCAGTGTTATGGCTTCTTTCTGATGCGTAGTCTTTTAAATTATAAAAAAAAAGATGGTCAAGAAAAGTAACAAATGGATTAAAAAAAAAAGTTCATTGCAAAAAACAGTGATTGTAATACAACGTCATGATATTGTTAATTGAAATTGTAAAAAGGGGGATATCACCAGATTGTAATCTAGTAGTAGTGTAATGAACTACTTATTTCTTAGACTCACTATATAATTAAAGCTAATTGCTGCTTATGTAGAAAAAGGTACTGCATTATAATAGAAATGAAGTATTGAGGTCCATGATAAAAATTTTTTGTAAATATACAAAATTTATTATCCTAATTGTGATTATTGAATTTGGACATTTACTTCATTAGCTTAACTGCTAATTAAAATACTTAATAAATTATATTTATTTTAACATTTACTTTGCAAATATCATTCTGATTTATTGTTATTATTATTTATTTATTTATTAGGTTAGTTCGTGAGAGCTCTTCCGCTAAACCAAAATGGTTGGATAATAATAAGTAAGAAATAACTGGAATATGATGTTCTGATATTAAATTGCATTACGCAACTTATTCTTTATTTACTTTGTAGAGTAGAAGAAAGCTATAAAACTAAAAAGATTTTGCACCTCGAGCAGTCATGGGGAAAAGTATGGGACGATTGTTCTATTCTCTGCTCGAGGTGCGAAATCTTTTTAGTTCCTTTGTGCCTTACATAGTTTCCATTTTGTTGAATTATTAGGCACATAAAATTTGTTGTTAGCTATAAAATTTAATGTACATAACTGTAACTAAGTTTTTATATAGTGTTTTCATGAAATATCAATGCTTTGTTTTTTATTCTCGGAAACTCTTATATCAGTTACTGAAAATTGAAAACTTATTTTCCATTTACTTAACATAGTTCAGAAGCTTCCAAAGTTTGAGATCATCACTTAAAAATTAATGGTTAAATTCATAATAAGCATCTCCTGTTGCCTGCATAATTTCATCTAATCAGATAGGCTTTAACTTACTATTCAGATCTGCAAAATTAGATAGAAATATTTATCACAAATGATTACTTAATTCCTCAATCAGTTGGTATTTCAGTGTAGCCTTTATTTATAAAAATCCCAGCAATGTCAATAACCTGTATTTTGCAAGTTTTCTATAAGATAAGAGAGATTCTACATAAAGTCTTACTTTAAGGGAATATTTACACAAAACTAATGAAATGCATTCATCAGTTTTGTCAACGTCAATTATGAACTTAAATTAACAGACAATAAACTGAGTCTTTTGCTGAATAGCTCATTGATAATTAATAACAGCCAGTCAGTAATGGAAAGTAAGTATTTCCCCAAGTAAACAATTAATTTAAAAAATAAATTGAAATTTTTGCAATTTAAGTTAGCAAAAAAATTAGTGCGCTAATTTATTACTTCTTCAATCTGGTAAAGTGAATTCAGTCTTTTTAAGAACATCTACATCTGACATTACATATAGATTTTGTATTTGTTTATTTACTTATTTTAAATTGTTATTTCAGAAAAAGTGAATTCAGAGGAATGTCAGGCACAGGTGAACGTCCATCGTGGTTGAGTGGAGTTGACATTGATATTTCTGAACCATTTGAAAACCCATTAATGAGTCCATCCAGTCTAAGAAGTACCTCAGCTAAACGATTTCCAAGTGGTCGACCCCGTCGCTATGATTCAGAACCTTTTTTGGATATGTATTGCACTAAATTGAATTCCAATGCAAATCAGAAGCAAAGGTACTATATAATGCCTTGTTTTTTAATTTGAATTTTATCCCTCAGCAAATTAGCTTTAACTCCTTTGAAATCATTTCATAGTTTAGGAATAATTCAAAATTAAATAAATAAATTTCAAGTTAAAATAATTAAGGTAAAAAATCTTTTAAATTTAAAGGACATTGTTTACTGAGACTATGGAGCAAAAGGGTTTAGTGGTTTTGGCCATTGTGAGGAAATTGATGACTGAAAGTTCCTGATACTTACTCCCTGTTAACTCCTACAAAGAAACAATCCCCCATTGGTGAAGCAATACATTAGAAAAAAATCTCCAATCACTGTTTGGATGAAATCTATTCCAACCAGTCTATTAAAAAATGCATCTAATTTATTTGAACTATTAGATCTAGGAAACATTTTGATAATAAAAACATCAAGTGAATATATTCCTTTGATCTTAAATCATTGATCAGCGTTTGTGTTAAGAATATGTGCAATGTATTCAGTATGTCCTAAAGAATAAATTCAAGAAATTCAATCATTAAAGAAATTGTAAATCATTCTTGACTTGGCTTTTAAGTAAATATGCAGAGGAGTCACATTTAAATAATGGGAGCTTATTCATCTTAGAGGTCTTCAGTTTTCTTTTCCATCATTAGTTTTTTTTGTTTTTTTAAACTTAAAATTTGTTACCTTTGTATTGGCAAGCTCTGGCGGTGTTTAGTGTTGATTCTGAAATGTACTTCAGAACTCGAATCAAAGCAAAAGACTTTCTAGTGTCAAATATCTGATATAAAGGGAAATTTGATGGAGTGTTTTACTTGTTTACAACAAGCAGTGGTTTCAAATAGTCCAGGATTTGCCTTTGTGTCAGTCATTTCTACACCACATCACATAGACATATACAGACAATGTACCAAGGGAGCCTGATTCTGTCCTGAAATTATAAAATATAGGAAGAGAACCTAATTTGTTTTGTTTTGTTTATCTTTTTTAATATTGGATGATTGGTTGGTGGGACTTTCAATTGCAAAAGAAATTTTGAAGACTATTTTCATTTTTGTTTTTGTTTGGAAGGCTGATCTTGTTACATGGCCTACTCTCTCAAAATAAAATGCTACGTACTGCCATAAATGAAATTAAGTTGTGTTACGAAGCAGTTCTTCGTAACACAAATCCCATAATATAATTCTTATATCAACAATAGGACTGGTTGAAGTAATAATTTATTGTAATTTTAAGATTTGGATTTTTTTTTTTTTTTTTTTTTTTTTGTAGAAAAAAATCTATAAACAAGAAAATCTTGAAAGTGATTGATATAGTTATGTTTACTTTAAAGAGTAAAATATTAAAGACATATTAAAACCTTAAATGTTAAACATTAAGTTGTTGTTGTTTTTTTTTTTTTTTTTTTTTTTTGATAAACAACTTTTTTCTGCTGATAACTATTGATTTAAAATATTAAAAAAGGAGAGAATTGAATTAAAGGATATTTGAATTCTTTAACATAGGTGTCAGTTATAACAATCTACAATCTCAATTTTAAACAACTGTATATCCTTAAGAAATTTTTAAGATTGAATTAAAAATCTTGCCTTTTAGCTTTTATTTTTACTTCTCAGTAGCTAATCAACTTGAAGGCTATTGTACTTTTTAAATTAATCTGATCAAAAGCTTTGACTGATATAGTCTTTTTCATATTTCAGTGATGAACTAGAAGAGGTTTCTCTTGATGGAATCAGAACTCCACGAGAAGGCTCAGCCAGATACGGAAGAAGAGCAATTCCATCTCCAATTCCTTGTAAATATTTTCAATTTTCTAAATCACGTTTGCATTAACTATATAGAGCACACGTGGGCAAATGCAGCTCCGAGAGCCGCATGCAGCTCTTCGTTAGGTTAAGTACGGCTCCCAATATCTCTTGATAAAAATACAGAATTCAAAAAAAAAAAATACAAAATAATTAGTCCAAAATTTAATATTTGTTTTCTTTTTCATTTTTTATTTTCTTCTATATGTATTTTTTATACTTTATATAGCAGTTACGATGTGTGTAGAAATGTAATTAAATTTGAATTTGTGTATTTAATACTATGGAACGTGACTATGGTGTGGCTCTTTATGCATATGAAAATCCGGAATGTGGCTCTCGATGACCTCATGTATGCCCATACTTGATATAGAGTAACATTTAAAAAGTCTACATACATTAAAACTTATAAAAACAAAAGGCACTACTTACACTGCATGTATTCAGTTATTAAATTTTTGCTAAAAACTTAGATCAGAGTCCTCTTTGTTTTACACATGGATTAACAGCCATTATGGAAATGGACCTTATATGCCTTACATGAGGGTCAATCAGGAAGTTTATGGCTGCTAGAAACTAAATTTATGAGTTTGCCCTAATGTTGACAATTGCCGAAATATCGGATAGAGGGCTGGATTATTGAGTGCCGCCTAATCTTTCTTGTGTGTGTGTTGTAGGAGATTCGCACTGTCAGTTCAAAATGGCAATCCACTTGGATCTCCTATTTTAACCTTAAAGAAATTGTGCAACAACATCAGGAAGGAGCATTGAAGGTGCGACTCTCCTTCATGACAGTGCCTGACCACATTTTGCACAGAACTTGCTGCATGGTTTCCATTGGGATATTTTGGGACATTTGCCATACAGTCCAGATTTGGCACCCAGTGATTTTCATTTATTCTCTTCCTTAAAAGAATACATGACAAGCTGATGCTTTACATGAGTGAAGAAGTCTAACGTGATACAAAAAAGTGGTTACAACAGCAGGGTACTGACTTTTATGCGGCTGGTTTGGACAAAATGATCAAACATTGTGACAAATGCCTCAATCGTCAAAGTGACTTTGTAGAAAAATAGTGTATCTGTGCCACTTTAAGGATATCATCTCATTTTCTTCCAATAGAAGTTTGCTTTTAGTATACAAAATTTTTTAAAAAATTTCTGATCTACGTATAGTACTATCTTTTACATAATCATTTAGGACTTTTCAAATACGTACTTAAGTGTTTATAGTCTATACTCATAAAACATGTTTTCCATTAATTTTAATTCATTGATGCTGTATTTAATGTTCAGTACCTTGCAGAATCATACTGTGATCTAAAAGCTTCATGTAAATCTGAAATTTCCCATCTACATTTTAATAACTTTCTTTGATAATGCAGACTTATAGTTTTATTGTCATAATTGCTATGTTTATTAAAGAATATCCACACTGCAATTGGGTGATATTGTGTTAAACCCAAAAATCTATCCAATTAAGTACAAACTTAAGAGCAACAATTTATGGAAATCGCTATTTATAATGGTAAATTTTCCCTTTTCAGTAATAACTGGCAAACTTAGCACATTAATGAGATTTATTTATAATATCTCTTTAAATGAAAAGTGCAAATGCTTTTTTTTTCTGATACAATCAGAAAAGTATTGTAATGTTGATTCATCAGAAAGAAAAAAATCTTTAAAATCTACTCGTCATTATTTTTCAGTAATATTTCAATTCATAACTAAAATTAATCTTTTAAGAAGATTTATTTACAAAGTATTCAACAACTGAGCCTATCAACACTGTTAATCATAAGCTAATCTTTATCTTTATTTTAATGTTAAGTTAAACAGAGTATTTTCCTACTTGAACAAATCTATTCTTGATTTTGTTTTATCTATTTAATTTCTTTTTTAATAGCGGATGAAACAGTTTATAATAGGTGTAACCATTGCCCACAAATATTGAAAGAATGGTTCATATTGTGGCAAAAATATTATTGAATGCTTGTATTGCTATTATTCATCTGAGAATCCTATTTAATGAGAACTTAAAGATTCTATAAGTGTCATCAAAGAAGATCCATAATAAGTAGTTATGATTATGTCAAATGTCTCTCTCTCAAAGATCTTTCCATGGACCTCTTCAAAGATATAGGGTGGGAATCGGAAGAGCTTTCGAGTTTTTGATATTGGAAATATAAAATTTAAAAGCAGTATAACTGCACATTTTGTAACTGAATTAAAAAAAAAACCACAAAATTAGAAAAAAGGTCAATTCACCATCAAGGAAAAAAGAATTGATTTAGAAACAAGTTCTGAGCTATGTTGTTCATTATGAGTAGAGTCATCTGAATTTCTAATAGCTGATAATAATGAATTTGATCTAGTTTTAGGAATATTTTTTTTTTATGCATGTATGTGCAGATAGCCGGTCATGAAATAGCTTTTTTTTTTCCTTATAATAATATAAGTAGAGAGAGAGAGACTCTTGTGATTCTAAAATTGGATATCATATTTTGAATAATTATGATGATTGTTATTGTGACTCATTGTTGTATTCTATTTTAGCATCTGGTGATATCAAGAGAAGCCAAAAAATTATTCAGAATGTAGAAAGGCAGTTTTCAGAAGACTCTCCTCTTAGAAAGCCACATCATAGGAGTGAATCAACACTTGAGGAATCATGGACATCCCTTCATATGTTTGATCAATTTCATCGTGGGAGAATTTCCACTGAAGTTGAAGGTTTGTATCAGAAACACACTTCATCAACTCAGAGAAATTGAAAGAGTAGTTCTCGTTTTTTTTTTTTTAACTTAGACATTACTTTTTATTATCCAAATATTTTGAAAACGCCATTTGTTAGGAATCTTAAGTTTCTTCAGCATTGCTTAGTGAATACAAGCGAAATTTTGTGCACATCAATTTTTGTCAGGTCAGGAACTTCTCTGTATAGCTTCAGGACAATGCAAGAAAACTGCCAATAGATGGTCCATACAAATTTTAAAGCTTATTGTCTTGCATTTCATTTCTCATTAATTTCTAAAAACAAAAAAAGCTTTGCTACATCTTGGTTGTTTTATAACAGCAGTGCAATTTTGTTATTATTTAATATATCTTTATCTTTTGATAATCAAAAACAAATCTAAAACTTAAAAACTTACAAAACCTAAATGAATAATCGTAGGAATCTTTTGACATGCTAATGATTTCGTCATTGAAACACATGCCATATATAAGATAGTGAACACTAGAGGATTGCATTCCTCTACAGAAATTAGACTGAATTCATTTGCCTGTTTTACACTTTTTTATATCAGTTACAAGTAGTTAGAAAATAGAGGTGTTAACATGCTCACTGCCACCATTGTAAGTTGAAACCCAAGTGCCACTAAATTATTATACATTTTTATTATATATGGTAAATTTAGAAGTCAGTATATATCATATTTCATCCTCCCCCCCC
>JAFIDM010002131.1:63182536-63206647 GCA_023159025.1 Thereuonema tuberculata
ATTATATTATATTATATTATATTATATTATATTATATTATATTATATATTATATTATATAGGGTGGTCGCTAGAAAAGCGGAAAATTTGAGGGTCAGATGAGATCATGAATAAAATGCGTGCTTACTAATTTTTATTTTGATTTCTTTTAGGTTCTATGTGATACCCACATCATGGAAGGAAACAGGAAACAGCTTTCAGACTTTCAAAGGCAAGTGATTATTCTTTTCAAAAGCAAAAATCCGACTTGGGGACTGACAAAATGTCTAGCTGTGTTACCAACGTTTTTTTCAACGATTACATTTTATTTGACTTTCTTTGATAATTTCAAACACTGATGTTTTCGATATATTGAGATGTCGAGCGATTTCTCATTGACTGAAATGATGTCTGTTCATTGCACCATGTCGCACAGGTGAAACAGCCAAATCTTTCACTGTGGCACGTGCCTCGTCCGAAATTCGTTTCTTTGGACCCGTTGCTTTTTGACGTGTACCAGCTGTTTCAGGACCTTCTCGTTTCAAAGTTGCAACAACATTATTGAACTGATGCCTTGTAATCATTGAAACAAACGTTGGTAACACAGCTAGACATTTTGTCAGTCCCCAAGTTGGATTTTTGTTTTTGAAAAGAATAATCACTTGCCTTTGAAAGTCTGAAAGCTGTTTCCTATTTCCTTCCATGATGTAGGTATCACATAGAACCTAAAAGAAATAAAAATAAAAATTAGTAAGCACGCATTTTATTCATGATCTCATCTGACCCTCAAATTTTCCACTTTTCTAGTGACCACCCTGTATTATATTATATTATATTATATTATATTATATTATAATACACTTACTTAATATATTATTATATATAGTTATATTGCTTTATATATTATATTACTCCTGGATTTTTTTCTTTAAATATTAGTGGATGAAACTGTTTCTCTATTATAAATAGTAATTTTCCTGTACCAAAAACAAGAGAAGTAAATGATGTACTGAATTTCAGAAATTCATTCTTCTTAATTAAAACTTCCATATTACAAGGAAGTTTATGGAGATTAAAATACATATTACTGCAGTAACTCAGTGCTCTTATTATTGTTTAATTAGAAATACGTGTAACTTTCCCTCTCTTTTATACTTCCTTCTTGATATTATATTTGATTTTTTTTTTTTTATCTTTTATAGTTAAACAGAGTTTATATCATCTTTGATTTTCCTGTTACTCTGTCAATGTTGAAGTTATGGAATTATGCCAAAACACCAGCAAGGGGTGTCAAGGAATTTGGGGTAAGCATTTATTAACACAATAGAAATAAAGGCGAATTCACGGAGATTTTAATGGCTTTCAAGCATATTTTTCTTATCTACAAACTTTTAAGATCTTTATTTTAGCAGTAAAAGTAAGCATTATTAAAAAAAAAAAAAAAAAAAAAACAAGCTAATAATAAAATAAGCTTTTATTTCAAAAATTACCTAACTTCAGATTAGCCTTATTCCTTTTGTTGCTTACTAATGTTTTGCCTTTGTAATTAGCTGCTGGTCGATGATCTTCTGGTGTATAGTAACATTTTGGCTAAAGCATCTCGTACAGGATCAGGCACCTCTAATCCCTCCATCCATTATCATACAATTCTCTTTACTACTGACAGAGAAATCACTCAGAAGGAAGAACAGTCAGTGCTAAGGTGAGTTAAGAATTAACAACTATTTATATATATATATAATATTTTGTAATTTTGGGTTCATTCTGTGTTTGTGTTTTTTTGAGAATGTTTACAGGCACGTAGCCAGAATTTTGTTAAGGGAGGGAGGGGGGTTCATTGCATTAAATTTTTATAAATGACTTTGCTTTCTTTAAATAAAAATTTAAAAGTAAAATGATCTTAATACTAAAATCTATGGCTAGAGTAGGTTCTTTGAATTTCATCATTTACACACACACACACAATTTCTTTTCTTTTTTTCTTCCCTGGAAGAGGAAGGAATTCGGACACCCCACTCCCTCGCTATGTGCCTGATGGTCACCATATGTGACCGAAACACTGGACTTAGATTCATAATTTTCATTTTCATTTTTAAATAGCTCATGTATCATTTTAAACATATTCATTTTTTTTTTTTAATTTGCTTCATTTTCAATATATCACTTGATATTATCTTTCTATGAATATATTTCTTTACATCTCCTTTTTTAAATCGGGATTTATCTGTTTCGCAGTGCTTTGGATTCTACCAGTGTGTGTTTTATGAGTAAGATGTTTTTTGATCAGAAGTTATTTTCAGATTTTGAATCTGTGTTCCAAATTGCTTTCCTGAATATCTTCTATTTTTTCCAATACTTAAACGATTGGTTTGCTTCATGTAATATTAAGAGTTGCAGTTCATCTATCTGTAACCGTAGGCATCGTTCGCAAGTTACAGTCTCATCCCGAAGTCTTATATTAAGTTATCACAAGTATTTCAGTTGGCATCTTCTCAACTTATGGCTGATTGCATTTCACAACTACTAAGCATTGTTCTCTGGCACCTCCATAGACTTCAATCATCAGAATATTGGTTGGTCCACCACATACTGTATTGCCTCAATCAGCTGAATGTTGCTCTTTTGATTCTATCATTAATTTTATTTGGTTTATTTGTCTGTGGTAGAACAATTTACTATTTTTTTTTTTTTTTTTTCTATAGAAGATTCGACTATTTCACCTCCAATATGAAATTGGCAATTTTAAAGCAAAATAGAATAAATAATTTTAATTGAAGAAATTAACCTTATAGATATAAACAGATATTTTGTTTTAATACTTTAGGAATCTGAATCTAAGCCAAGATGTTCAGTTAACAAACGATTGCCAAGTTCTTCATAGATGTGCCTCAGGAAAAGTTATTGATCAAGGTAAAAAAAAGTTTATTATTTATAGCAATTCTAAAATTTTGTTACAATGGTTACATTATTTAATCAGCACATGATAACATGCTATTCTTAACACAATGTAGTTTTATTCTTAACTATCTGAAATGCTCAGAAAAATTCAGTCTTGCCTATTGTATTTGCCTCCATCTTTCTAGCCTCTACTCAAGTTATCAAACGTAAATAGTCATGTCAGACTTGTTAAGAGTAACACCTTATAAACATTAAGATCAAGAGTAAAATTAAAAAGTATCCATTATGTGGAAACAACATGTCCTATGATACCTGTAAGATCTTAGGCAATTTTTGTGCAGAATTTGGTCCCAAAAGGTCAAATGGTGTGTGACTGCATTGGTTTCAATCAACATTTACTTTTACTTGTATTCAAGTAAATAATTACTAGTCCTGTTGGATTATGTAGAAATTTAAAACTTTATATTATTAAACAATTCTAACTAATCACAGTTTTTGGATTGTTTTACATTTAATAAATAACATCAGAAACATAATAAATTATCAGCTTTAATTTTTTTCTCATATTATTATTTTGTTCTTCGAGTGTAATGTAATACGTATTAGGATTTGGCCTGTCAAAAATCATTTCATTTTACGTTTCTTTACATGTTTAATAAAACATTTTTATTAAAGTTTTATAAGATTTCAGTCATAAAACTGCATTCTGCACACAATCATTTTGCACACGCACAAGTTATACAAATATTTTGGAATATATTCATTTTATATTATTACTTCTTCTTAATACTTATGCAATCAAATCTTTTTTTTTTTTTCACTTTGCAGTCATATTTTTAACAGAAACATATTCATTGCATTTATTTCATTCATTTTTAAAAGGATGTCTTTTCTTTTGCAAGAAATACATTGCCATTTGCTCTCTTCAGGATGAGGGCATTGGTGTATGACAGATATGCTTAGGTAGGATAATGTATAGGTTACAACTAGAAGAGTGATGTGGTACCTAATTCATGTAATTAAAATACAACAAATAAATCAAAAATTCAACATCCACATAAATAAACACCATATGACTTATTACTTTATTTTTCAAAACAACCTTTCATTATGTTTTGATAACAATAGTTATGCCGTGCTGGCGTGGCCGTGAGGTCTAGACGGCAGAGTTGCGGCCAGTGTGCCAGTTCCCGGGTTCGAATCCCGGTCGTGGCATGGATGTTTCTTTCTTCTTCTGTTTCTCCTTCTGTCCGTTCCCGTTTCTTTACCCTGGCAGTTAGGTTTAAAATGCATCTCCCAATCCGCAGTTGAAAGTCAGCGTGGGAGATTAGACTTTCATCCCCCCGAGACAGTGAACTGTCTGAGGGAGGCCTTTGTCCAGCAGTGGGCTGCTAAAGGCTGTTAGATAGATAGATAGATAGATAGGTAGAACAATAGTTATAAATTTCCCAAATGTTACATTGAAAGATTTACGTCTGAAGTCAAATAGTAGAAACCTAAGTAAAATGAAAATATGTCAGTTATTTTATGTTTAATTGAATCTGTGTTAAAGCTGAGTCGATTTCACTTTTTCCCCATTACTTTTAGCAAATTTTTAGACTTCAGTTGCACTTATTGGTGCCAAATAAATCTCATTAATATTGCTTGTTTTAAAACTAACATTGCTTTCTATTTAACTTTTAGATTCTGAATTGAACTTATTGACTTATATAAAGAAAAATTAATTTTAATTTTAATTCAAGCATTTAAGGTTTTGATTATTGCAATTAACTTTGTAAAAGTGAAAAGAGACTTGTTATGTCTAAGGTTTGTTTGTTTGTTTGTTTTTTTCCTTTTTAGCAATGCGTCCTTTTACAAGTTTGCCTCCCAAGACTCCTGAGAGAAACTTAAAACATTAACCTCAAGAGAAGAAACAGTAATTAATTAGCAGAGATCATCTTTATTTTTATTTTCCTAAGAAAATCAGAATAAAAACATTTACTTTCACAGTGTGATTACCATATGGTGAAGCATAATAAGAGCTGGCAAAACTATTTTTTTTTCTTTTTTTATCATCTCCAATGTACATAATAATCATGAACATTCATTGTACTACATTGAAATGCCAGTAGAAATAAAAACAGGAATATTTTTGTTAAACTGTGAGTGTTGTGATTTTGGGATAACCCTTTCATATGTTATTTGGTCTGACACAAAAATGATTCTGCCCTTTATATTTCATGTATCTCTTTTTGCTGTTTGTTATTAAAAATTCTATATTTTTGATACGTTTCTTGGGTGATACTTTTCTAATTGAATTTCTGTTTTTCTAGTAAAAATACTCTTCAAGTTTTTTTTTTTTATTCCCATTTTATGTTTTATTATAAAAGCTGTTATTTTCTTTCACTCCATAACAATGCTCTTGAATAAAACTAATTTATTTTATCAGAAGTTTAAACTAAAACTAGTCGCTAATGATTTCAATGTACTGGCAAATTTGAAAAAAAAAATAATACTATTAAAAAAATGAGGCAATTCAAATTTTAATTTACATTGTGTCTACATCTTCAAAAACTTGTTATGATCATTAAATTTTGTGATCAACCCAGCTCCAGTGTAAGCCATAGATCTAAATAACTAGTAGTACTTCTGATCATTTGTATTACAAGGAATGACTGATCATTTGTATTACAAGGAATGACTGATCATTTGTATTACAAGGAATGACTAAGTCACTATAAAGATCACACCAGTTGATAAAGCAAGATTGGAAACAATTATATAACCCTTATTTTCTGGATACTGTCAAGAACATGTTTTCAAATTTTAAATACCAACCAGCATTCTAGTTTACATCTTTGTGTTTTTTCTTGAATTACAACAGTTACCAGAAATCTTTATTATCAACATTCAAGACTTACAAGTACTTCATACAGTAATACCTATACTGATGGCTCTGCTGTGAAAGAAATGCCTACACAATCAAGAGCCGAGTCAGTGAAGTGGCCGAAGGTAAGGCTCTAATAAATTAAAGGTAAATTTAATTTCAACAACCCTGACTCATGCAAACTTTTCAATCGGGTCACAATATTAAATGTCTCTTTTAGTAATTATGCTTGAAAAGTTAAGTATAATAAGAGTAGAACTCAACATTGGATCTTTGTTACAATATCCATAATAGTAGTCAAGTAATTAAGATTTAACATTTTCCATTTTAAACTTAAGTTTCTCAATTTTTGATTAACAAAATGCCACTTTCATATCATTGGTTTCTCCCTTTTTCTATTGGAATTAAATATTAATTAAGTGTAATCTTCTCTTGAATCAGAATCCGTAAATAAACTTCTAATCATTTCATTTCCAACATTATTAAGGCAGAATGTACAAAGTGATTATATTTAAAGTTGGTTTATTTAGAGCATCCTGCAGCTGCAACCAATAGTCGGAAAGACACCAAAAGTTGAGGATGCGCTCAACGATTCTGCAAAAACAAAATTAGTTACAAAATCATCTGCTAGAGGACGATTTTTGCTATCACAATAAAAATAATTGTAGAAAAACATTAAACATGTAATGCTGTAACAACAGAGTACAATTTTAATAGCAACGTTTCGTTTTTTTAATTGTAAAAGCAGTCCAAATGTCATCACAATTACATTGTTTTCTCTTTGCATAAAGATTAACCCTGTCTGATTTAGCATAGACACCAGCAACACAGCTGACATCGTGCTATAAATAATCCGTGGGAAGTGAGAACATGTTATTAGCAACAGCCACAATGACTTTACAAGAACTTGCGTTGATGGTCAAGTTTTATTTCGAAAGTCATGGTAATGCTGTAGCTGTGATTCGTGAATTTCGTTGGGCTAAATAAGTACGTCGTGGACTGATGTCACCACAAGCTGGGAGGAAAATAATGAAAAAATTTGAAGAAATCTGATCTTTAAATGGCAGAGGATGAAAGTGCATTGGTGATGACGTGACTGAAGACATTGCCACATCAATCGTTCAGCAGTCGTGGCTGAACGAATGTAATATCATGACAATTAGATCTATCCTGGAGCACAGTTAGAAAGATCCTGAGAAACTCATTCATTTTTTTTCTCTACACTATTAGTCACAACAAAGAACTGCTTCCAGGCAACAAAGAAACAACTCACTTTTGCATTGGCCTCTCTGGCAAGGATGGAAGTTGATACGTTCTCTCTGGCGAGGATGGAAGTTGATACGTCCTGGCCATGGGATATCCCATGGAGTGATGAAGCTCACTTTTATTTGAATGGCACTGTGAACACCCAAAATTGCCATGTATGGGCCAAGGAAAATCCCCAAGTTTCCAGAAAATACCTCTGCATTCGTCCAAGCTTACAGTCTGGTGTGGATTCGCATCCAACTTTATCCTGGATCTTTTTTTTTTTTTGAAGAAATTACTGCTAATGGCCCTCAGACATGTTCTGCAACTACGGTTAGATATCGTGACAAGCTCCAGAACTTTGTGATACCCCAGCTACAGGAAATACAGTGTCTTGATTCAACCTCTTTTATGCAAGATGGTTGAATACCTTCCTCATATTGAAAGATTCAGGCAAACTTTGTTGCGTCAACACTTTACCAAGGATCTAGTAATTATTGTCCTCCAAATGAGAGATGGTCTCCCTGTTTTTGTGAGATGGTCAGGCACTTCTGTCTGATTTTATGACAGGCCGCCGCCATTACGGTAATCGCTTGTTACTTTGCAAAAGAGCATTGTATTTATAAATAATATATATTTATTTATTTATATAAATACTTATTGTTAGCAACTGGTATTGAAATAACGCTAAATAGTAGAGAGAAGTTTTAATTTGGCATTATCAACATGTCGTTCTCAGTGAAAACAGACGACGGTGTCCATTGTGACAGGAAAACATAATTGATCAGCTACCGGAAGGGCTGCGCAGTTCAAACTTCCGCCGGCCAACTTTCATTTGGAGGACAGTAGTAGCATGTTCCCTACTGCCTGGCCACCACACTCTCCCGACCTAACCATGCGATTTTTGGTCGTGGGGATACCTAATGGATGTGGTGTATTGTGGAGGAATTGCAACATTAGCGAACTAAAAGACAGTATCACTCTACATGTGCGAACTATCAACTATCACGGGTGGTCAGTGGTTGAGCATACAGTTCGTCTGCAAATTACACACATATGTCTGGGGGAACATATTGAGCAGCTCGTTCAAATGTCTGATACTGTTTGTGTGAAACAAGTGTGTTTTTGAACATTGTTTTCGTTTTCCTTTCATATAGCTGTAAAAGCACCCTCTAGTGGACGATTTTGTAACTAATTCTTTTTTGCAGAATTTTTGCACTATTCCTTTGTTGTAAGTGTACAACTTTTGCTCTCTCTCCGACTAATGGTTGCAGCTGCAGGATACTCTAAATAGGCCAACTTTAATTGTAACCACCTTTTAGGTGACTATTTGAGAATTCTGGATTGATAGAATCTTCTAATTCACCATAAAATTTATTAGAAACTCTAGTGATGGATACTTAAATTTAGTCTTTCTCTTCACTATTCACAGCAATGCTTAAGTTAGAGCTACATAGCTCTTGAACATTTTTTTTTTTTTAATTCCTCCATATTACAAAAATATGGATACAGATTTGCTTGTCAAGCATATGATTCTATTTAAGCTGAATACAGTATGCTAGTGTTTCTGCAAATGTGGTCCACAGCCCAGTACCATTCTGCAAATACAGGTATGCTTAAAGTTAAAACATGAACAGTGACCCATTTTGTATTTTTATATATTATTATTCAGTGATCATGAAAATACTTAAAGGCTATAATTTACAGTCAATTTGGCTTTTTTAATGGTAATCGAGTGAATCTCAAGAAAAAAGTCTAAAAGACGAAGGATTCCAAGTTGGAAAACTTAAAAATAGTTAAAACACTTTTCCTGGAATCTGGATTCTACTTTAACACTTTTCCTGGAATCTGGATTCTACAAGAAAGTAGAAGTTTCACTTAATGCAAATAAATCTTAAGGAAGTTTTTGTTTGGAAGTAGAAGCATCAAAGTACGAGATAATTAATAAACTGCAATGTTGATTTAATGTCTTGCAATCTTTGAGGAAGTGTTATTCTTGAAATTGGTCATAACAAAGTTTTGGATCTCTGCTTTTATCTCTAAAAATTACAGAAAGTAACATACTTTCAACTTTCTGTAATTTTTAGAGTTTGGATGTTAAAAAAAAAAAATCATTTTTTGTTTTGTTTTGGTTGTTAAGAGTCCTGGATTTTGATCCCTTCTCTCAAACTGAAATTTTATGCATGAGTCTATGAAAAGGCATGTCGCAGGAGAAGTTTTGAAAAATTTCCCAGTCCTCAGCTGAAAAAGTTTGGGAAACACTGCATTATGCTTTAAAAGAAAATCAATCTATTTAAATGTATTTGAAAACAACTTGCTCAGTGTCTCCATTACACAGAAGCATTCTGTTATGTTCAGTATGCTGTAATTTCATAGATTCTTCTAGAAGTAGTGCTTCAGAAGAATGCTTCCAGTTTATCACCTGTACAACTTACTTGATGGGTTTTTTTTCTCTGTCGCTCACAATAGTTATCTTTTCTTTTTTGAGAATTACTTGAAAAAATACAACTAATTAGCATAATTTCATCATCTGTTTATTATTTACTAATCTGGAAATTACAGTAGAGCTCATTCTCAAACAAAATCAATAAATCATTTTAATCTAAAATTTAATTTCATTTAAATAGGACATCTGCAAAACAAAAAAAAAATCTATTTCAATTTCTAAATTCTTATTTATCAACATTTGAAATAAGAGCTCCAACCTTTTTATTAAACACTTTATATTTACTAAACAACCATGGTGTAATTTTGTTGGCCTACAACTGATATTAGTTCAGTAATAAAATTGAGTTGGACTTCCTTCAGATGTTCTCTGGGAAGGTTCCAGCTTCCAACTGCTCTTCCCACTTTTCAACCTGATAAAAGTTATAAAATTATTGTTGGAATTAGTCATTTCAACAAAAAAAAAAAGTTATAAGCTTCAATTACTTTTTTTTTAATTATTTATTTATATTTATATCTTTATTCCAATAAAAAAAAAATATATTTTGTCCATGATGTTTTTGTTAGATTATTGGACAAAGAAATAAAACTAATCGTTTAACTTAATAATGCCAACTTATCTTTTTGCTTTTAAAAGAAAGAATAGTAAATAAAAGAGATCACTTTAATTCTTTTATTCATCTATGAAAGAAAGTGGGGTTATCATCATGATTGCCTATTGGATAATTTATATTTTTTCTTTCTTTTTATCAATGGATAACCTTATCAATTTAAATTTAAAATCATTTAGCTGCTTTACTTTTTATAAATTTATTAATTGTTCTTACAAATTAAGGTTCAGAAAAAAAAAGTAATTTATTAAAAAAATAATAAAAAAAATTGCATAATGTTTAACCCATTACATGTTTGATCAGAAACTTATTTATACTGAGATCCAATTTCAATTACTGAGTTTAAATTCTAGGTAATATCAATATTAAAAAATATATATTTTTTTTTATTCTGGGAAAAAATCTGAGAATAGTTTTGAACTATTTTCCAATTTAAGCAGTCTCTTGGAAATTGCTGTGAATCTATTGGCCAGTCTCTGCCTTATTTCTATCAATTCTAAAAACTCTTTCACTTAATCATATCTGAATTGAACTGCATTGACAAAGCTGCTCTCCGTATCCTTATCTTAAAGGATCATAATACTATAGTCACTTATAACAAGTTTGAACTCGTATTAGTAAATCTTCATTGTGTGGATTCGTATCACTTCTGCATCTTGATGTATTACTGTCCAGATCAAAACTGTAGTTTTTCTCCAATCAACACTATCGTGTTCTTCTTCATGATGGCTGTGCTCAATTAACTAGCTCAAAAAGTCTTTTCAACTGTCGCCCTTCCTCCATGTAGTGCCTAAAACTAGGCTTATATAAATGCAATCCGTTCCTAACTTGCTGTGTTATTAATTATGTAAAAGATTCCACAGGAACAAGTTTGGCAAATTTATTATTTTGCAACTGCCACTGCATCTTGTATGATAGAATAATTAGAAGATTACATGTAATCATTCCTACAGCCACCCTCTGGTCTCAGAAGCGCAGACATTACCCTTTGGTCAAGGATTCCATTGCTCAGATGATCCTTGCTTTTGGATGCAGCTTTTATCTTTACCTCATTCTTTATTGTATGGAAATCATCTCTGATCTCCAGTAATAAAGAGATGAACAAAAATTTTCGTTGAAGTCAGTATCTTTCGTATGTACATAGGTTTGACTGGTTGCACAGTTTCTTAATTTTCATGAATCACTTTAGAAGAACCCTCACACTGAGACAACTAGTTTCCAAAGATAGTGACACATCAAAGTTATTATCTTTTGAATCCAAACCAAATTACCATCCAAGGGATTGGTGTCATTTTTGATGCCAACAATATTTTTAGTCAGTGATTTAGGGAAGTAAAATGTTTCACAATCTACACTCGTATCCCTAAATTAAGGATCGTGGCAATTCAGATACATTTACCTATTTAATGTGAACCAATTTGGTGTACATGTGTGTGATACAACTGAAAACGATAATAAAACAAAATAACAATCGTGGCTAAAAAGAATGTTAAAATGGAAAAAAAATAAAATAAATAAAAGAGTCACACAGTTATTGGCTCATCTTGGCACAAAAGCAATTTTTAATGCTCTACAGAAATGTTAATATGGAATATGATGTCCTCTCACAGAAATGCCACGTTGTGACATACAGCGGATTAGATTACAGAGCTGTTCCTGAGGAATAGAGTTCAACTCCTGCAACAATGCTGTACACAGCTCTTGAAGGAAACGAGGACAACGATTCTGTTCAATAGGGTTTAGAGGGGGGGGGGGACCTCGGTGGTTAGTCTATGTGTCTGATTTCTCTTGTTTCCAAGGACTCATGGACAACTGCTCTATGCGGACATGCATTAATGTCCGTAAACAGGAAAGCACATCCCATTGCACCCCTGAACAGATGGATATATTGTTGAATAATCATCCCTGTATATCTGGCCTGCTAACGTACCTCTATCAAAGACATGGAAAGGTTACGAGAGCCCATCATAATGCCAGCCCACACCAGGATACCAGCACTGAAATAATCTCGTTCAATAATGTTCCATTAGTTATATCGACTTCCATGTGTCCCTAGGTCAAGTGCGGCAAATTACTACATATGATACATAGATTCGCTTTCAGGCAGGATATGACTTTGGTGCAATTTTCTCCCCCAATTCCCTTTGATGCTTAATTTATGGACATGAGTGTATATTGTACTGCTTGATCCATTACCTATTTGCCATCCTCTTCAATTTTATTTTCAATTCTCCATTATAATCCATAATGGATTGTTATTTCTAAATTTAAAATAATAAATTAATACTGACCCATCCATGTGGACACATAGACGTGTACACCTTCTTGAAGTAACAGCAGGGCTCAAATTCTTCTCCTTTAAGTTTAATGCACCTCTTGTAATCGACAAAGCTCTGCCAACAATACCTTGTTAAACACAGATAATGTATGAATATTTTATCAATGAATTAGATAAATTATTATTGAATTTAGCTTATTAATATAAAAACAGCACCAATATTAAAAGCAGATTACAAATTCTCTAATTTACTTTGTGTTGACCTTAAGAAAAATTCTTATTCTTTCTTACAAAGATAAAAAAAAAAAATAACAGCCAAATTATGAAAACAACCATTGATTGGCAGAGGGTAAGTTCAGAGCTACATAAAGTCATTTTGCATATAGTAGTTCTTTTCTTACACTTGAGATCACTAAACGTTAAATGACTTTTAGCTGATAAGCAAAGCATGGAACAGCCGTCTGATTTTCTTAGTATTGATCCCAATGGCTTTAAATCAAATAGTTTTTTGTTCAGTTGCCAACATATAACCTTTGCAATTTACATAAAATTTTGTGCTGCTATATAACAGATGAACCTTCCCTTATTAATGTAAAAATATTGTGATTTGATTACTACAAATTTCAATGGTAAAGAAGTAACACAAGGTGAGAACATGTGAATTAGCCAAATGTAAACTTGAATAGTTTAAAATGAAAAGAGATTTAAAAATGAAAATATTGTGACTAAAATAAATTACTGACAGGTTGAAATATGACAAATTAATTTTCTTTGCTAAATATAATATTCGCCCATATTTTGTCTTTTCCACTTTAGCTTTTTTTTGGACTGTCTAAACATCTTTTGAAAGCATCTACTCATTAGTTTGTTGGAGTCAAATGATTCTCAACCATTCCTTACCTTTTCAATACTTGGTTATAACCTCAAAACTTATAAATGAAACTATAAGAGCATGCACAGCAACATTTATTAGGAATACAGGCAGTCCTTGGGTTAGAGACAAGATATGTCCTGAGAATGTCATTCGGTTGGATTTGTATGTAACTCGAATCCCTGATGAACAGTACAGATACAATAATAATAACAATACTATAATGGCACATACTGTTCGGTTTTGTTTACGAAAGCCTTCAACGCTTTTGCGCATGCGTCAGGTCTCCTTCGATTTCATGAAAATAGGTGTGAGGAGAAACAAAGAGGGGATGTTTATAGTGTTAGTTTACTAGTAGCTGCGTTCTATTTGCACTTTTCTGGAAAGAATTATGGAAAGAATAAATACTATTGAAAAAATAACAGGTACTAAAAGAAAAACAGGTCTTAGGAAAGTGTCCATCTCAGCGTATCACCCCTTTGCGGAGTAGAATCTTCCGTCAGTAGTAGTTCTCGCTTTTGAAAACGAACAGTATGTGATAATAATAATAGTGTAAGGCTTTGGAGGCATGATCATAAGTGTAAACACTCACAAAAGCGAATAAAAAATGCATAAGCAACTGCATAAACAAAAAGACTAGCCCCTAGAATAAAGATGCTGCCCAACGAACCGCTTATGCCATGCTGGTTTATTAACATGCGCAGAAGAAACTAGTTCCCGAATTATTAATGTAATTATAAATTATGTTTATGGGGAGGTCCTTGGCAGCCCGTTCGTAAGTATAAAACTCCATAGGTCAGGTTGTCCATAACCTGGGGACCACCTGTATTTGCTTTCTCATTGTTCCATATCAATGTGCGATTTACATGGGAGATTAATGAGGGAATTTTCCACCCCACTGACTTGGACCATCCCAACCTCTGGATATGAATGATATGTCCCTGCCAGGGATAATTATTTCTGTCCCACTTGACAGAACATTATTTTGAAAACAATTATTTATTTATAAAAAATAAAATCAACATTTTATACTAATCGGGAGGGATAGAATTGAGGGGCTCAGTGGAAAAGAGGCACATGCCACCAAATGAAAATTTTCAAGAAAGCAAGTTTTAGAAAAAGTAATTGCCTGTGGAGAGTTGGTATCTACTTGTAAATATTTAAACTTATAGTGAAAGTAGATGGCGATTGAAGATGATGGTTAATAGAATAGATACTAGACGGCAGGATCTACTCAACAATAGCAAAAAATCAAAATCGATATAGAGGTGGCATGTGCCCGTTTTCCACTGGGCCCCTCAATTATTTGAGGTATATAAAATTAAAGATGCAAAGTTTGAAGCCTAACTCTACTTGCATGGTAAGAAATTTCGTTAAGTTTCTTGTCTTAAATTAAACCGGTTGAATTACTTTAAAACCCCAAATATTCTAAACTTAATTAGTGAATCAACGTTATCACTGTCAGAACAAAGAATAACGATTTTGAATTCTAACTTAGAAACACGTGTGCATCACTTGTGAAAGACTTTCGTATCTACTAAGAAAATCCAAAATCCATTCCACCCTCTGTGCAAGACCTTGTAAATTCAGTAGAAATTGTTCCCATTTCTATGGCCGAATGTGAACGGGGGTTCAGTTCCATGAATCTAACATTGACTGATCAAAGGAACAAGTTACAAATTGCAACACTTTCAAATCTGCTTTTTATCTCAATAAATGGTCCTCCAGCACATTGCTTCAATGCAGAAAAGTTTGCGACAAAATGGATCCTGTTGGTTTATCAGGGCACTATGATGTTTAGACTTTCTAAACATAACAGCTAGTGCCCTGGATAAACCAATTAGGAAAACCACCAAACGAGCAGGAACAACATTCATCTCGTCTCTTCAACTGATTTATGTAAGTCTCATTTTATTATATTTGGATTTCATAACTTCCAGGACCAAAGAATGTAATTTTTTTTTTATATAATCAAACCAATAAGTATATTTTAAGAAATCATGTTTAATAAATTAATAATTTGTTAGTCCTACTCCTATGTAGCACGTAAGTTTCTGTGTGCTTGTAATTCAGTATTCAGGGGAGGCATGGTATACATATTTAAAATTTTAATTCTTTCTAGTGAACCATTAGCCATAACCCCCCCCCCCCCCGTAAAATCATGAATCGCACACTGGTTCCATATACACCCACTAGATTTACCCACGTTCTGAGTAACAGCATAGTTCAATTAACTAAAGAATACCGAAGGGTGTGACAATTAGCAAAAATTTATAATTCCAGGCACCTTTGTTGTAAGCTGTTCATGAACAAAGCGATTTTATATTTTATTGAAATTTCTTACTACTTGGACATGTCATTATTACTTATTATTGTAAATCCAAATTTTAACTATTTTTTCATTATCAATTTTATTTACTTTATTTATAGTTTGAATAAATGCTGTCCCCAGAACTTCCAGGAATGTTATAAAAATTATTTCCATTTCCTTATTTGGCAAATTTCTTTGGCCTAAGCAAACTGTGAAGAATTTTTAACAAGTTAAATTTACTGCCCTTTTTTTCCCCATCCAATCTCAATGAATTCGTGATGGTCGTTAAATTTCATTGATCCCTCAATGTATAAAAAATACTAGGAAAATCAGTCCAATAGGAGTCTTCATGTATGACAACACAAAAACATCTACAGGATAACTAATTTGGTTTTTAGTACAATCGTCTAAAAATTAAAATGGTAGATAAATTCTAAATTTCTTGTTATTAAAAAATTCGATTTTTTTTAAACGAAAAAAGATAAGTTTGCAATGAATCTTGTCCTTACTTTGTTTGATTTGTTTGTGGGAAACGTGGATCAAAGGGGGCCGTCTCCAATTTCATCTCCTCTTCACATGGTGGTTCCTCCTCTTTTGGCTCCTGATTAAACAAAACAAAACAAAAATGAAATGGAGTTATCAACGTCTATTTACTATAGCATTAAATATTTGTTTCTGTTTAAATACAGTAAAAAATTTTAAAAACTTATTAAATATCTCATTGATGATTTGTAATTATTTGACAAAAGATAAATCTAAACGCTAAAAAAACTTATTAGAAATAACTTAAAGAAAAATGAATACAAAGAGAAATAATGATATCACAGTTTCTTATATGTTTCATATATCTTACGTCTTTATGTCTCAAGTTTTATACATACGTCACACATCCTTCACAAACTAAGTTTACAAATATATGGATTTTTTTTTTTTTCTTTGCTCGTTGATACATATTTATCTTGTTTTTAACATTACATTTTCTAATTTTTTCAACAGAAGGGTAAGATACTTACAGATCCATAACCTCTAAACTTCTGTAGGCAACTTTTCGACTTTAAAATAATTTTGTAAATCACGATTTTTGAATAAAATATTTCTTTTTAAGATTATTGTAGTGAAGTTCCGTTTTCATACTATTTCTCTTAAAAGATCCGTCCGATTTATAACAGTAGACTCTCGATATCTCGAAGTTGAAGGGACGCTAAAAAAAATTCGAGATGGCGAGTTTTCGAGATAACAAGGTCATAACCAAAACATAAAATTTCACGTAAAAACACAAGATACGGAATAATATTTTAAAAATTAGTGTCTTGATAGATGAGAATAAGTATAAATATGTAATGATAGTTAACAATAACTCTAAATACAGCAATGATAATTTTAATTTTTAATAGTAGTCGAAAATAATTACATTAAATTGAAAAGAATTACTAAAATACAATGAACTTACATTGCTAGAATTTTGAAATCCTTTGCGATTTGTCCCTTTTTTCCACCTTTATCTCTACCTTTTTTTCGATTGTCAACGCGTTCAACTTTCGCTTAACGCTCACTGTTTCCTTTTCTTTGGAACTTTCCATTTTTGAGACAACTGGCGATTCACTGACACGTTTTATAACTTTCCTAACGTTTTTCGCCGACTAACTTAACCATACGCAGTAAATTCTGAACAATATAGAACAACACGGCTAAGCAACAATGTAACAAATGACTGGCGAGACATAGTAGCGCACACTCGCACCCTCCTTTCCCCAAATGGAGTTATCGATCAGATGGATTTATCGGAATTGTCCTTGACCTCTCAGAGATAATGAAGGGTGTGAGAGATTCTTGAAAAAAATACCTCTATTTGCTTCAACACAACTGAACGGTGATTTTTCTGGAAAAATTCACTTTTTACTTCGAAAAATATTCGACATAACAAGGTTTTGAGTGAAAACTCTTCGACATAAGAATTAAAATTAACATTAGATGAATATGTAATATCAAGGAGAAAAATAATTTTTCGACGTATCAAGGTTTTCGAGATATCGAAGTTCGACAGAGTCTACTATACATAAGAAAAGGAATTTGCTAAACATACGGCTCTTAAGAAAAAGGAGCTTTATTATTTATTTTTTAGAACGGCACTACAGACTACTGAATTTCTTTATCTAAAAACACAAATCCCTTGAACTCCACCCCGATATACCAAACATCACTTTTTCCTACATCAGACTCCTACAAATTATGGTTGTCACACGACCAATTGGATTTCCATAATATTTTATTTTTAGTTAAGAACCTGGAATCCGGTGGTTTCACTTAAGAAGGCAGTTATGTTGTTGAAGAATAATCACCGGAAAACTTAATTTACCAGTTCGTTTGGATCCCAAGGAAAAAATGACTGAATTGTTTTCTTAAACGATATCTCGGATTTTACTTCAGCGCGAGCTGATGGCTTCCCTAGTTTTTTTCAAGTTTTTAAATCCAGTCTTTGTAAGTTTACTGAATAATTTTGAATGTAATTTAAATTAAGAAGTATATTTTATTTTTGAGGATGAAGGACATCTCCTGTCTATCCAGAGGGGATATTAATTATCTGTCCGCTGTATTGTAAGTTATTCCCGCTTTCTATCATTATGCTATCATATACCATATCATAGAGCGTGAAGATTAATTTAAAGCAGTGGTTACACCCAATTTTTACACGCAAATTCCCGCTTCAGTGTTATATTTTATCCCCAAGCCTAATAGCATTCATAACAGTTTTTAATTGGATTTAGGCTAATCCAGGATTTTACTGTGGACCTCTTTATCCATCAATTGGTTCATGACCCTCCTGGTGAGAAACATATTGGTTTATAGGATTTGTTTTTTTTTTGAAGAGCAGCTTTTAAAATTACTACCCATCAGTGAACCCATGAACCTTCACCATCACTGGGTTTATTTGTTTCTTTCTTAGTTATTTCGTTCCTTAGTAATTTTTGACAGGTTTGCTGCTATTGTCAACACAAATCATCATTCGCTAAAACATTTAACAATTATTGTCTTTTAGCATATCTTAATTTACAGGATTATACTGTAGAAATGTGTTTCACTCGCGTTATTAAGATTCTTATTCTGTTAGCTATTTCGATTTATTTTTCAGTTCGTTGTCTTACGGCTTCAAGGCGTAAAATTGACAAGAAAATAAGAAACCATTGGCGTACCGAAGGGGGTTGGTAGGGATTGAAACCCTCCTTCATTGCATCTGAAAATGAAAACAAAAAAACCAAAAACCCTAGGTTTGTGTGTGGTTATTTTTTTGTTTAGTTTTCAAGTGCATCGCTTTATATGTAATTTCTCCCATCAGAAATGAAGAACACGACACTTTTTTTGTTTTTTGGTTGAAGGGGTTAAGACTATCAATCCCTCCCATTCCAAATCCTGGGCACGCCTGTAATAAACTGTTTTTCAAATCATTTATTGAAATATCTATACGCAAAGAGTAGTTTAGACGCTAATTCTGGAAGTCAGAACGACAACTACGTGCTAGACTCAATGGAGAAGAAAAATAAGATGTGCTCTAGGTTACAGATTTATCATTGCGGAAATTACAACACCAACCATATCTTTATTAATATTCTAAAACGCTTTTCAGTGATTAAGAAAAAAAAAATGGTTAAACTTAATATGGTACCCGATGGCCGTGGTGACTTGGTGCATACTACTATCTCTAAGATCACAGTTAGCCAGAAGAAGGTTAGTTTTTCTAGTAAAAATCGTGCAAAACCATTTTAAAATAAGCATTCTGCTTTATACTAGTTAATTGCTCATTTTATATTATCCACCATGTTCAAAATAGCACGGCCATTGGCATACAATATTCTTAAGTTTAACCAAAAAAAATTAACAATTATTATTAAATTTCGGATATTGTATTTTCATGGATCAAATAAAGGCCTGGCCAAGGTTATGTTAATTCAGTATTACTTCAGTATTATGTTAATTCAGTCGTGGAATCTCGAAAGAACTCTACGATATATTATACTTTTAAAAATAACGATTCTGTAATCGTTAAACCGTGTTAGCATTAACTGATTTATTGGTAATGAAGGACAAATTGTGCTTACAAGATGGCGGTGACACAACTTATTCCATTGCTTTGTTTCTTTTTTGTTAAGTATTAAATGCAACCAAAAATTTTTGATTTCATCATTAAATTTTCTGCTTTTCAATTGGAGTAGCCAATGACGTTGCTAGAATATATTTATTAAACACCATATCTAATTACAAATAGGTCTTACCGGTTCTTCTGGTGGACATGAAGAGCTACTGGAACCGAAGAAAATGGCCATAAGACCAGAGGTTGGGAAAAGGCTGTTTCGGATTCTCTTAAACATTTTCCTAATACAAGTTTTCGATCCTTTCGATGGGCAGTAAATTACAAATGCTGAGGACGAACGTTTATCCAAAAAACATATTCGAATTGAAAAGAGTTCAGTGTTCGGATTTATTGAACTGAGATTTTTCTCGTGGCTGTGACATTTATTCTCTATTGTTTTGCTGAGAACAGTTGAATTAATGCAAACCGATCGCGCGGCCATGCACTTATTGTTTGATAACAAAGCGAGGAATGAAAAGGATGATACGGTAGAAAATAACAGACTTAAAGTTTAAGTAACATGCCGTTAATTTCTGTTGAGCTTGAAAATAGTTAATAATCCACTAGTACATTAAGAAATCATTTGCTTTTTCATTATTATTCACATGAAAGAACAGAAAACAAAAAACATTAAGTGCCAGAGATTAGATTTAAATATTTTCTAGGATAATCATACAATTTACTTTAGTGAAATTTTGATGGGAAACTCAACCCCTAAAACCGAAAGTGAAAGTATCCGGCCTCAAATAGAAAGTAAAAGTCATTCCCGCCCATTCCACAATTGTATGATTCAAAACCAAAAATATTTAAATAATCGTATTTTGAAAAGAAAGCGAGAAAAAAAAATGGTTGCTTTAAATATTTTGTCCTCAATAACTATTAGTTAATAATTTTGAAATTAATAGAATTCGCTGTATAATAACAGAGTTTAGTATTTTAATTTTTTATTGTCAGAAAAAAATTAATTTTTATTGAAAATATTTTAAGTAACACCTCAGTAAAACACTTTTATTAAAGGAAATGAAGTTAATGAAAAGGCCTGTCTTTTTTCAATAACATTTTGGATTTTTAGGCCTACGGTGCCTAGCATCGGGTGAATTTTCTCTTTGAACGCCGTCTTTTCAAACTTTATTCAGTTTGAAAATATGGGTTTTACCTAGGTTATTACCTGTTATAAGTGAGAGTTACTGCTTACAGAGCTATGACTAAAGCAAGGGATAACTTGAATTTACTAAATAAATAAGAAGTGACAAAGTAATAATTTTTGGATATTTCATTTACGCGAAAAGAGTACCAACTTTGCGATTTTTTTCTAAGCTCAGGAGCAAAACACCATCTTGATTTTTTTTTTATCAGTTACTTTACACCTTTTTTAGACTTGGGTTAAAATCTCAAATTTTTAAATGTTGTTCCCCATGGCCATTTAAATTTTTTTCTAAATGCTTATATGCTTTCTATTACTACAAAACTATTAGTCCTAGACTAATTTCGTTGGAATTTTTGGATTCAGCATAAAAAAATACATGGGGAAAACAAATTTGGTTCATTTGATTGATTAGGAGATGAGATATTCAAGAAAATACGTCAAAAAAGGGGCGTGGCACACAAAAAAAAACTTCAAAAATTCATATCTCGGCAAATATTTAAGCAAAAAATCCCATATTTTGCAGAATGTGTTATCTTATGACCCTTTACATGCAAATAAATTTTCATAAAAATCTGTGATGGTGTGGTGAACTCATCAGGTGATCTGACGTGAATGACCCATTAATGATCATGATTGATAAATAATCTATAAAATTGAGTAGAACTATTGCTTGAATATTCAGTTAACAATGCTTTATTAGAATAAATTTGTTTCAGTTAGAATGAAGGATATTACACCAAAGGAAAATACATAAGAATTTTGTGTAGGATGAAATCTGCTTGCACTTAACGCAGTGGTGCCTTGCATTGCTCTAGCCTAAATATAGTTAATTTTTTTATAATTTAGTTTTCATAATTATTTTCCAACTTTTCCTTTATTAATTGCTATCCACTATTAAATAAAAATATAATGTTAAAATTCAGTTCCTCGATTATTAGTCAAGTAGGTTAGTAACAACTACAAAACTACAGGAAATTCAATTTTTAAATTGAAGTAAATTGTCAACAATAAAAACACTTGGAATGTAATCCCTTCATTAAGTAATGGATGGTTGTATCTTAATTCATGTTGTAGATACCATATCCCTTGCCATCAAAATACTCTTCCAATATTGAAACTTGTTATTATTATTAAAAAATTGCTTACTTTCAGCAATTATCTGCCAGGATATTACTGGTTGCGATGAGTTTTCTTTTATTACTTTGTTTTCTAGTTGTTTTACATTATTATTAACAGATTGTCTATATTTCTTTTCATGAAGTTTTGTGGATATAAAGGTATTTGGGACATCTAAATAATAACAAAACTTCCAAAGGTAAATATCATTAGGTATATAATCTCATTATGCATAAATATTAACATTTTTTTTTAAAAATTCACTTTATTCTTAGTTGAATGGAAAAAGCCTACACATAAAAAAAAGAAATATATCACCAACGTATTTCTTCTTCATAATTACATCACAAATATGTCAGTGATGTAAGAAACCAGTAACGTTGATATATTTTTTTGTTGTGTGTAGGCTTTTTTCCATTCAACTAATCCATTCACACATGCTAAATGTTCTCTCATCACTTTAATTCTTTTAACTTTTTTTTTTTTTTTTAGGAATACTGTTATTACTGACCGTAATATAAGCATTTAATGTTGAGAATATTTGAATTATCAAGGTGATGTTTCTAGTCCAGAAAAATTAGCCACATTTTTTGACAAGTACCAGAACGTTTTGATAGATCTTCTACTAGCTGTTCTAATGACTATTTGAATGTTCCCATGATTCCAAATTCTGTTACCTCTACCATGTTGAAAAAATGGTGGACACGAATAATAGTTTGTTGTTTTGTTTTAGTAATTGTGCAAACGTTTTATTAGATTTGATTTATAAAGCATTACATTGAAACGGGGGTTTGTAACAAAGTTTTCTGCAAAAACTATTCTGTAAAGAATTTTTTTTGTAGCTCGTTAGTTAACTGACTACTCTACAATTCATTTTTTACTAAAGATGATCTACAAAGCCCTAAATTTTGCACAAAATTATTGTAGAAATTTAATACATAATGATTGAAAAAAATCCCATCTATAATATATAAAAGTATTTACAACAAAAAGTATTTTATTTGAATAAAAAGCGACTAACATTGGAATAAGGTTAGTATTCTTGCTTCAAATAATAAATTATTGATGAAAGAGGATTAGTTTCAAAAAATATTTTACACAATTGTTAAACAGAAAGCATGAGCTGACTATCTATCTATCAGCCTTTAATAGGCCACTGCTGGACAAAGGCCTCCCTCAGACAGCTCACTGTCTCGGGGGATGAAAGTCTAATCTCCCACGCTGACTTTCAACTGCGGGTTGGGAGATGCATTTTAACCCTAACTGCCAGGGTAAAGAAACGGGAACGGACAGAAGGAGAAACAGAAGAAGAAAGAAACATCCATGCCACGACCGGGATTCGAACCCGGGAACTGGCAAACTGGCCGCAACGGCAGACCTGCCGTCTAGACCGCACGGCCACGCCAGCACGGCATGAGCTGACTGTACTACTTAAATAGAATTTTAAATTGTTATTTATACTGGCTTGATATTATTGTGAATACTCTTAAGTAGTTATCCGGGCACTTCAGATCAATTTGCATATCATTTGCATAATCCAAAAAATTTGCATTTTCCGGCGAATCAGTCGTTCATTAACATATTTTTTAGCATAAAGGTCAGGTGACTGAGGGTTTTTCCGGTCATGTGATCAAAACATTAGAATATCATTAGCATATCTCATTTGTGTAATTAAAATTTTTTTTATATAACTTTTACATAAAGGTCAGGTGACTGAAGGTTTTCCCGTAGTCAAAGGATGATGGATATTAATGAATATAATTATTAATATTTAATTTGCATATGATTAACACCCAAAGGGTTAAATATTCGAGTAAAAAAGGCCAGGTGACTGAGTTTTTTTCTCGTAGTCAAAGGTTGATGAGTATTAATTTACATCATTATTAATATTTAAGTTGTATATTATTAATACCCAAAGGGTTAAATATTCGTATTCTATATCAAATTTCTTGATTTTTTGTAGAGAATTGAATGGTATCATTTTTAATTCTTCCTAAGGTTACTGTTACGAAATAAATGTCTTAAGTATCTTTAATGGGGAATTTTTTTAATTAAGGATAATGTTTTTAAATAAGGAAGTGACGTTTTGAAGTAAATATTTCATGTTGGAACTTGTCTGATGACGTTTTTCTAACATGTTCGGACTTGTTTTGAAAGAAGTACACACAGACACAAGAATTATCTTTTTTTTGATTTTTTATTACATTATAGGGAAAAAA
>JAFIDM010002131.1:63211647-63248845 GCA_023159025.1 Thereuonema tuberculata
GTAACCTCTTCTTTTTTTCCCTATAATGTAATAAAAAATCAAAAAAAGATAATTCTTGTGTCTGTGTGTACTTCTTTCAAAACAAGTCCGAACATGTTAGAAAAATATCAGACAAGTTCCAACTTGAAATATTTACTCCAAAACGTCACTTCCTTATTTAAAAACATTATCCTTAATTAAAAAAAATCCCCATTAAAGATACTTAACACATTTATTTCGTTACAGTAACCTTAGGAAGAATTAAAAATGATACCATTCAATTCTCTACAAAAAATCAAGAAATTTGATATAGAATACGAATATTTAACCCTTTGGGTGTTAATCATATGCAAATTAAATATTAATAATTATATTCATTAATATCTATCATCCTTTGACTACGGGAAAAAACCTTCAGTCACCTGACCTTTATGTAAAAGTTATATAAAAAATTTTTTAATTGCACAAATGAGATATGCTAATGATATTCTAATGTTTTGATCACATGACCGGAAAACCCTCATTCACCTGACCTTTATGCTACAAAAATATGTTAATGAGCGACTGATTCGCCGGAAAATGCAAATTTTTTTGGATTATGCAAATGATATGCAAATTGATCTGAAGTGCCCGGATAACCACTCTCTTATCCTCATGAGAATCAAATGTAATATAATTACTTATCATTTAATTTCTTTTAGGCTTTTGAAAATGTAACACTTATATTATGAAGCTTGTTAGCCACTTTTTATTCAAATAAAATCCTTGTTTGTAAGTATTTGTAAATGTTGTAGAAATGTTTAAAATAACATTTTCTTAATTCGGAGTCATGTATCCCATGGTCACTAAAAGGAATTTTGCCCGATATTCACTAACTGCTTTCTTTTATTAATTATTTGAGTAACATTCATTATACACAGACATGCTCGATTGGAGAAAGATCTGAGGATCTGGCTGGCCAAGGAAGTGTTTCACAAGCTGCAAGACAGGTTATAGCAACACGTGCCGTATGTGGTCTGGCATTATCTTGCTGAAAAATAAGGCCAGGGTACTGCAAAAGGAAGGGTAGCAAAACAGGTCTCAGAATGTAGTCGACATACTGCGGTGCTATAAGTGTGCCGCTAATGACGACCAAAGGGGTCCGGCAATCAAGGGTAATGGCACCCCAAACCATAAATCCTGGTTGAGGGCCAGTGTGGCGTGCAATAGTGAAAGCAGGATCGGCATGCTGCCCTGGGCATCTCCAGACACGTCTGCAACTATCGTCAGGACACAGTTGGAAGCGGGATTTGTCGCTAAACACTATACGTCCCCAGTCAGCATCATTTACCGGATCGAGCCAAGCACCATTGTAATCTGGCCCGACAGTGTGCAGACGTGAGTGGCAGGTGGCTTAGCGGTCGGTAAGAGCATAAATGTTGCTCTCTTAGCCGTCTGTGAATGGTCATGGTGGACACTCGTGTGCAGGTCGCACATCGGTTGTTAACAATAATTCAGGCACTGTGACAGCTGATCTGACAATCACTCTATCCTCCAGCTCTGCTGTTGCCCTAGGTCGACCGCTATCTTCATGACGCTGAAATCTGCCATTGTCCACCCATTCCTGCCAGCATCTGGTAATTGCCGCATCACTTCAACCCATATGACGAGCGATTCTACGATATTCCCAACCTGCCTCTTTCAATCCAATGATACGACCTCTTTCAAACTCTGACAGTTGCAAGTAATGAGCTCGAATCCTGCGGCGAGGCATTTTTTGAGTCGTTGAAAGGTATCCTAACTCGCAATGGAACAGAAATTTTGACCATCAGATTGAGAATCGCATCTTATATACACCTGCTGAGTGCGCAGTTCGATGCACTGTAGCTCTCGCTATTCATTCATTGGACACCAAAGTTTAATCATTTGCATGGGCGGTCCCAATCTCTTTGCATAAGAAATTTCATTACAATTGGACAACTCCTTCTAGGTGCGTCTTTTTGGTAATGAGTATATGATGAAGAGAATGACTATACAAAAGCTAGGACAACAAATCTGCATGTAACGTTTTTGTTTGAAAGAGTTATTTTGTTTTTCAGTAGAAAGTTTTGAATAAAGTACGATGATTTTTTATTACAGTTGGTATATTAAGCATTAAATTCTATATAGAATGATTATATATAATTGTTTTGAATGTGTTGTAGCAATAAATGCACATATAAGATTTTATTGATTGAGTTAATTACATCCAGGTTGACCAGATGGGTCTTTGCAAGCAAACTAAATTAATAATAATTAAAAAAATAAAATAAAATAAAACCATGGTGACAATATCACAACTCAGAAGATGGAGGTTTTCAAGTATGTTAATTAGGAGGGACCAGTAAAATGTCTTCAAAATCTCATTCCGAATTGGTTCCACTAAAAAAAAAAAAACCCAACTAATTTTCCTAGGCTATGCAGTTATTTGGAGCAGTGATTTATTTAAGTTCAAGGTAATAGTTAATTTTGAGACTTCTACCATAACCACATTGCATTTATGATCTCCAAAATTGTAAAGCACATATTTTGTTAGCAGAAACCAATTTATAAAGGCTAACATGATTATATCAGTTACTAGCAAAACTTTCACTTTTATAGATATATTTCTAGTTAAATTCTTTTTTTTTAAGTAGAATCTTTCAAATGAAAAAAAAAAAAAATTGCTTTTATAAAGAAATTTGAAAATTGTTTGTAATATAGAAATCATCCAATTTAACTCGAGTATTTTTTTTTTTTATTACACATTGAAGAATATTATAGAATGCTACTGTGTAATACTAAATCATGATATATTATTCATAAGTTGTATATCTTCTATAATGACAAAAAAAATGGGCATTTTGAATTTGGTTTTAATTTTTGCAACAATTCAAGAAACCACATCAGAGGAAATGATAATATTTATTCTCAGGTAGCTGAATATTTAATATAAGCTACTGTTTCTATTATGGACCACATAATAGACAATAACAGAAAATCTCTAAGAATGTGAAAATCGGCAACAATATCTTATTAAAAAAAAGAAAAAAAAAATCAGATTTAATTACTGCTGCCAATAGAAAAGGAGATTTTCATTTTCAACTTTTGGTAGAAATCAAAAAAAGTTAAATGTTCATTCTCGAAAACAAACTAACTAAGCCCAGGCTTCTTTTTTTGTTTTAGAGATTTAAGTCTTAGTTGGACTAACCACTGTTTTAAAATTTTCTGATCAGTTGTTTGGAATATTCTTCAGTTTTCAATAAAAACAGACAACTTCAAGATCAGAAAATTGACAGATCTTAAATATTGTCAACTGATAAATTTCAATTAAAAGCAATTGAAATTATTCAGCTAATTTTCTAATCAGGATTACATTACTGCACATTATTTGAAAAACATTAACCTATGTGCCAATTACATGGGGTATTTATTATATCATTTGAATATTCTGTCTTTATAGGTAGACAAGAAGGATACTTACTGTTCGTTTTCATTTACGAGAGCCTTCAACGCTTTTGCGCATGCGTCAGGTCTCCTTGGATTTCATGAAAACAGGGATGAGGATTAATAAAGAGAGGATATTTACTTTTTATCAGTGTTAGTTTACTAGTAGCTGCATTCTATTTGCGCTTTTTGGGAAAGAATTATGGAAAGAATAAATACTATTGCAAAAATAACCGGTACTAAGAGAAAAACAGGTCTTAAGAAAGTGCCCATCTCAGCGTATCACCCCTTTGGGGAGTAGAATCGTCTGTGTTGTCGTGGTTCTCGCTTTTCGAAATGGACAGTAGTTAACTGCATTTCATGTAAGTAATTATTTATTTAGTTGAACATGTAGTCAATTCTGCCGTGCTGGCGTGGTCGTGCGGGTCTCGGCGGCGGCCAGTGCGCCAGTACCTGGGTTCGAATCCCGGCAGTGGCATGGCTGTTTCAATTTCCTTTCCTGTGTTGTCCAGCCTCTTCTTCACTTTCTCTTCGGTCTGACATCATTCCTTAATGGCGTCCTGGGGAAGGCCACGGGAAACCACCCCAGTATCTTTCCCTTGAAATTCTAGGGAGTCTGCTAGGGGTTCGCCATCATGGGAACACTAGCACTCCCTGGAACTCGGAGG
Source organism: Thereuonema tuberculata (assembly GCA_023159025.1). Taxonomy (NCBI): domain Eukaryota; kingdom Metazoa; phylum Arthropoda; class Chilopoda; order Scutigeromorpha; family Scutigeridae; genus Thereuonema; species Thereuonema tuberculata. The sequence continues at coordinate 63,215,739 of JAFIDM010002131.1, forward strand.
CTTCGGATATGAAGCGCGCACTTCGGTGCGTACCGGCCAACTTAAACTTAAAGTAGTCAATTCTACCACAGAAAATATGGTCTTTAATTGAGGGGTTTCAATTGGAAAAGAGACAGAAGCCAAATCTATATGGGATTTTTGCATCTGTCATCTAGTATCTATTCCATTAACCATCATCTACAATTTACCATCTACTTTCACTACCTGTTTAAATACCAACTGCTCTCCACAGGCAACTGATTTTTCTAAAACTTCCTTTCCTGTAAAATTTTAATTTTATAGCAAGTGTTTCTTTTCCAATGAGCCCCTCAATTGTCTGTGCCAAGTGGACTGAAGTTACACATTAATTTTTATGTAATTAACTATTTTTAAGTTTCCAATTATGCGAGTAATAAAAATTTTCCACAACTTCAAAATACCATTGTTAGGGGATGAAACATTGAGCAACCATACATTAGACCATCTCCAAAAGAATAAATCTTGTTTGGTTAGCCATTGCTTTCAGAAAAAGAAAGCCACATTTTCCAGCACCTCCATCTTCAAATTGTCTGCTATTGGGGCCAACCTATTAAAGGAAGCTATAAACATCAGAGATGATGAAAACAGCTGCAAAGACATCTTCATCCAACATTACCAAACTTGGATCTCAACCTCTTGCCTACTACAGCCAGAGATAAACAAACCTAAATATAAGATTTACCACAATATAGTCGAGGTTTTGGAACTTCACACTTCATTCCGTGATAAAGGTGACTGTAGCATTGAAATCTTTGAAAAATTTCCAGTATTTATTAATAGGAAAACTTCAGATGTCATATTTACTAATCTTTATGGAAGAGCTAAGTTACCATTAAGTTTGTTAGAACCTGAGGATTAAGATTACATTAAAATTATACATAACACAAGATCACAGATAAATAGACTATTTGGTTTAATAAAAAACAAATATTCTTTTGAAATAATAATCACACAATTCTCTTAAAAATAATGGTAAGCTGATACTAAATTGTCTACATAGTGTATACATTTACATATTTATTTTTATATTTTTAACTACATGTAAGTAATACTATTTTTTTATGTAAAGACTTTTGTATCAGATTTAATATTAACTTACTATTATTTTCTAAGAATTGTATAATTATCATTTCAAAAGAATACTTGTTTTTTATGAAAACAAAATACACAGTTTATCTGTGACTCTGTATTATACAAGGGAAAGTCAAAAAGCAATGCCTACTTTTATTTGCTTTGATTTGTCAAACAATATTGATTCGATTCTCCAACCTTTTTACTCGCTATGTAAAGATGTTGACAGATGGCCAACATGGAAACAAGATTTAAGCAGTGAACTGTCATTTAATTCCTGAGTGCAGAGAACAATCAAAGAAAGAATGTTGATGGAGATGCTATTGTGGACTGTGGCCAGCAGAGTGGTTCATACAGATGACCATTATTAACAATCTTTGATATTTAATGATCTGTGCATGACCTCTTATACCACTATGAGATTGAAGGAGAGCAGTTCCTGTTGCTACTGGTGAGGAGAGACATTAGTTTTAATTGGAATCTTAAGTGACAATCAGTGGAATGGTAACCACCACTTGAAAAAGTTCAAGATAGAACGATTATTATTTCTGATTTTTTGCACCGAAAAAGACAATTCTTATTTCCCTAATAAATAAAAAGAGGCATTACTTCCCGATTGTCCCTCATTTTTTTTCTTCCTCATATAGTACACAATTTCTTAAAAAAAGAAAAAATTACAAATAATGAAATAAATTCATTTTTAAGATTTTGGAAATTTACTTTTTATTATTACTTCTTCATGATAATTTGCCACTGTGGACTTGCACAAAAAAATTATAAATTTAAGGCTAAGTAACTTCATTAATTTGGAATATTTGTTTCCTCAAACCAAGTCATATTTACACTAAAACGATATGACTATCTACAAAATTTCTTAATTCATATAACTTTATATTTTGGCAGGAAAACTACCATTCTCTAGTTGGTCTTCCCATTTCTCCACCTGAAAATAAAAAATAAAAAAAAGATAAAATTATTACAGGACTAACGGGTAAATGATAGCCTGTGTCTTAAAAATAAAAGGCTAAAAATGAATTTTAGGTTTTATGTGAAGTACTGTGACTGCTTCAATGGTTTGTTTTCAGTACTGAACAATCATCTTTCTCACTGTAGCAATTTTCAAGTGGTTCATCATTATCCATTCTTCAAACAATGTAGGAATGTTTTATTTGCAGAGTACTGCAAGTAAAGGTTTACATTTGCTGGTAGCAATAACAGAAAATGACAATCTTTCACTGAATACTCATTTCAGTAATCCCTCTCATATGATGGGTTAAAATAGTGAAACATGTCCTTTTTTTTTTCCCCCCCGTTTTATTTGCCTGTGAACATAAAAAGCCCCAAAACTTGCCAGAATGCAAAGAGAAAAACTGCACATGATGTAAACAGAACACATGAAATGAAATGAAAATGGAAGCAAGCACTAGTCTCTTGTCTCAGCTGATGTTGTGTAAATATTCTAGAAATTGCGAGGATTAAGACATCATCTTGAAATTGCAGAAGTTCGATAAAAGCACACTTTTTTCGAATAAAAAAAACCCACAACACTTGAATAAAAGGAAATTCCAAACATGAAGAATGGCATTAATAGAATTAAGTAGCATGAAGGTAAACAGATAATATAAACTTAATGCTTTAATATAATCTATTCAATTAATACAAATCAATGAGAGCTTTCTGTCATTCAACATGTCAAGAGCAAATCACAGATGAACAACTGTAACAATGAAAACTGGAAGGAAATGGTAGTATAAAATGCAGTAAACAAATGCAGGAATAATAATTGACGGATTGACTGATGCTTAACAATTACAAAATCTTTACTAATGTTTTCTTTATGGAAAAACAAATGAAATACAAGTACATCATTGCAACTTGCCGAAAAGTGCTGTATCATCCATGGATGTAACTGAAAAGGGCCAAAAAGCTATTCCCTACTATATAGACAGTATTTCAAGTTACATTTTGCAATTAGGTCAACAGATCTTGGTTTGCAAAGATTTAGATAATCAAGGTTCTACTGTATTAATTACAGCTATTCTCTCATTGTTAAATGTTACATATGTCAGGATTTCTGATCATTTTGTCAAAGATTACACTGCATGTACAGACTTCCATATAAATAGTTTCAATTGAACTAATGAAAATCTACTAAAAATCATTTTATTGCTTTGGCTTCTATGTACGTCACACAGAAAAAATACAAAAAGCAAACCTTTCTTGAAAGAAAATGAGATGGTACCCTTAACACTATTTTTCTACAAAGTCACCTTGATGATTGAGGCATTGTCACAATGTTTCATCAGTTTATCCATCCTGTTGTTTAGCCACTTTTTTTGCATCAAGTTGGGACTTCTTCATTGCATGTGAATCATCAACCCAACACGTGCTCTTTTAAGGCAGGGAACAAATGAAAATCACTGGTAGCCAAATCTGGACTGTATGGTGAATATTCTAAAATTTCTCAGTGCAAATCATGCAGCAAGGTTTGTGTGTGCCATGCAACTTGTGGTCAGGCATTGGCTTGAAGGAGGATCACACAGTCGTTCAGAAAAACAGGACACTTCTTCCTGATGTTGTTGCGCAATTTCTTTAAAGATTTCATTAGGAGACCAGTTATCCCAGCAGATTGTCATTTTGAAATGACAATGTGTAACTTCAATGCATCACAAAAGACCATGCAGTACTGAGCAATACAGTCCTCTATTGCACGTTTCAGCAATGCCATTTCACTGGCATTATGGCAAACTCTCAAATTTAATTTCTAGCAGTTGTAAAAAATTTTTTCAGATCGATCCTCTTATTAACCATTTTTGGTTCACTTATTGTATCTTGTCAGGTCCAGAAGATACTAGGATTTCATACTGCGATTACTTCTGAAATGGAGTTTTTGTTCGAAGAGAAAATGTTTTGAAACTGATAAAATGGATATTTAAACGAAGAGAGATTTAAGTATTTATAAAATGTTTGGTAGAGGTAAGTTTTAAAAGAATATCACAACTATCTTACCCAAGCATGAGGACACATGGATGTATAAACTTTCTTAAAATAATTACAAGCTGAATAGCCTTCGCCTTTGACTTTTTGGCATCTTTTGAAGTCAACAAAACTCTGCCAGCAATATCTGTAAGAAAAGAAAAAAGCAACACATCAATGAAAGACAATTATTTTGAGTAGTTGCCTGTGTAAAACATGCCAGAACGTAAATCAAAAATACAAATTAAGAAAATGACAACTATTTCCTGAAACCTATGTACTATTAAAATCATACTTTCTTAATGATAACTGAATCATAAAACTAAAAAATATAATCACCATTATAATTTTTAATTTATTATTGAACTTTGAGTTGTTTCAGCAAGATAGTGCTGAGTAACGTTCTGAGACTTAAGAATCTAAAGTTTTAAAAAACTGATTTAAGATATCTGTAAAATAGAAATGTAAAATTCCTTTTGTCAGAAAATTGGTTGTCCTCTATTATTATTAAAACATATTTGTGATTAAGAAACTAAGTTGATTAGTCTGTTGTTCTCATGACTTATTGCGGCACTGATGAGTCAGCCACGGCACCACCCATCAAAAATCATTATCAACAGTCTCCCCATAACTTTAATGAAGGTCAAAAGGACTATTGCATGGTCATTGCTCTTTAGCATCTGCAGTGATATCGGATACAGGGCGATCTGTTTTTGTCAGACATTGTGACTGGTGATGAGACGTGGTGCCCTTTTACCAGCCTGAAACAAAGAGGCAGAGCCGACAGTGGAAACATAATACCTCCCTGCCACCAAAGAAGTCCAAGGCTATACAGAACAGTGCAGGTAAGGTAGTGATGACATTGTTCTTTAATCAACATGGCACACTCATCGAGTTTCTGGAGTATGGGGCAAATGTGAATGCTGTGCGCTATGTTGACATGCTCATGAAGTTGTGACGAGCGAGAGAATGTTCTGGACTGATCTCAGAGGGTGTCATTTTGCTCCATGACAATGCCCACCTGCATACTGCCAATGCATTGATGTGTGCGCCACAATGCAGAAATTTATGTGGGAAATGCTAATGCACCTCCCCCAACAGCCCTGACATATCCCATGATTTTTAAGTGTTCGGAGAATTGAAATGTGCTCTCAAAAGCAAACAATTTACATCGGACGATGATGTGCAGGACGCAGTTCAACAATGATTCCAGCAGTAACCTAAGGTCTTCTTCCACAGGGTCTCATTACACAAGTCTCAACAGGTATGGCGACTACTTGTAGCTGATAAAGTTAATGTGCTCTTCCACCAGGTAATCAGTTTTTAAATGACTGACCCTCATATATATTAAATGACCATGGTGCTATATACAAATGCAGAAATACCAGTTCTTTGCTCAGGTTACAAAAAAAAAAAAAAAAAAAAAAAAAAAGAAGTTGATGTGGATGACAAAGAAATTGTAATTGTGTGATCACTTTGAAACTTTTCCAGTTGGTAAAAAATTCCCATGGTAGTTAAAATTAATGTTATATTTGTATTTTGTAACTCTATAAGCCCTAGATATGAAATTAATATCAAGATCAGAGAATATAAGACTCCCACCCTTATCACTTCAAACCTTTCCCAGTTCGTAAAAAATCCCATGATGATTACAAAGTAATGTTATATTCTGATTTTGTAACCCGAAAACCTCATTCTGCACACTTGCTTAAGTGTATCTCGTCTTCAAAATGGTGCCCACAGAATGTGTTCTTCAATTGCCAGAAGAGGTAGTACTGAGAGGGTGCGAGATCCGGACTATGAGGAGGGCAAGGAACAACAATCTTTCCCAGTTTTACAATTGCCTCTTTTGTGCACAGATTGGTATGGGGCCTTGCACTGTCATGAGAAGAAGAACCTCAGTTATTTTTTTTTGCAGATCGTAATCTTTGAAGAAGTTTTTTTTTCAATTTTTTTCAATGTTTGCAAATAGCAATCTGAGTTAATTGTCATGTCCCTCTCCAAAAAGCTCACAAACAACACTCCATCTTTGTCCCAAAATACTGATTTTTCTTACAGATAGCTCTCTTTTAACTTCTTTTTGCGTGATGAATTCAGATGGTGCCATTCCATCAGCTGCCTCTTTGTCTCAGGTCCTAGTGATGGACCCATGTTTCCTTTACCTGTGACTATGCATAAGCTCCTCCCTCTATCTCTGGAGAAGTTCCATGCAGATGACTTTCCAGAGTTCTTTATACTCAATTGTCAGCATTTTTGGAACCCACTGGGTGCAAATCTTCCTGTAGCAGTTTCTTTATGATGATAATCACAGCTGGTTTTCCAATACCTATTGCATTACACAAGTCATTTGCTGTGATGCAAAGATCCTCTGATCAGCGTGTGGATCCTGCTATTGTTCTCTGTGGTCACAGCCATCTGCAGCATCTGGATCTATCAATGTCAGTTACCCCATTCTTAAAATGTATGGCCCACTGTTTAACTTTGCTCACATCAACAGTTTTATCACCATAAACATTTCTGAGAGGCGAATGGATTTCGCTAGCATTGATGTCTTCTGCAGTAAGATTTGTGCGATGTATCCACCATTTTTAACTGCTCATATGACGCACTCACATGACTGATCGCAACTAGAGACCTTCAGTGAGCAGTCCATGTTAATCAAATATTTCTATAATATTAAATTCAAAAGCAACATTTTAGGAGGCATTACTTTCGTACAACTTTTGCATATGAGGAAAAAAAAAAGTCGCTTATGCTCAAGTACTACTAGATTTGAAGTATAGTACCATATCTTGTAATGAACATCGTTTGAATTTATCTAAATTTATGCTTTATCTTTCATTTAGTACATCTGTCTATATTTAACAAGTCCTGAGGGTAAGGGGAAACTAACTTACATAAAGGGTTAGGCAATTTATTGATTATGTAAATCGGGAAACATCTAATTTGATTTTTTTTACTGAAAATAAATGTTATTTTCAACTGATTACGTTTTTTTTATGATAAATTATTTATTTTTCTATAATACATTTTCAATTCAAATTATGAAAGCCACAATATTTAAAAATTTACCATGCTAAATTGGTTACACGCTTGATAAACAAACTGAAGACAATAAGTTCTGATATTAATCAAAGTAGCTAAATTTTAACAGAGATAAACTAAAACCTAATCACCCATTCCCATACTGTAAACATGCTCTAAAATAAAAAATAACTTACATTACTGAGTTACAGAAGTAACCTAAGTGATTGTTCTGCAAATAGCATTGGATAATTTTATATGAAGTGACCTTAACTCAACCAGATGAAATGGATAATGCTGATAATTGTTGAGGTCTAACTTACCTTGTCTGATTCTGATTTGGGAATCTTGGATCAAAAGGTGCAGTTTCCAATTTGTATTCACCTGCCATGATGTTAAAGTTCAAAGGGTAATCTTGGATTTCCTTAAAAAAAAATATTAAATTAATTAAAATGGTGGCGTTTCCTAACTGGATTGTGACTAATAAATTATCTTATTCTCGAGAGAATGAAACAAGAAAGCTAATATTGCTGCAATAGTCTGAATACTGTTCTCCAGATAGTTATTTTGTAGTTTGCTAGTTAACTGTTTGTCCCTATAATGATTTAATAAGCATTAAATGCATGTTTCAAGTTTTTGTAATTATGAAAGTTCCACTGGACTGCTTTTTATTATAAACTTGGCAACCGTTTTCTTGAGCTAAACATTAATTTAAAAAAATATACCAGGTCTACCGGCTGAAATCCGCAGTTTTTTAGGTAATAAAAAACACGTTTTTTTCAATAGAAAATGAAAAAATGGTTTATTCAAAGTACTGGCCCTCACTAACTACACATTTATCCCATCTCTTGGGCAATTTGTGGATACCTTGCCAAAAAAATTCCCTCCCTTTTGAGGCAAACCATGTATCAAGCCATTTTCGGACATCTTCATAGGAATTGAATTGTTCCTCAACAAGTGAGTGGCCCATCAACGAAAACAAGTGGTATTCAGAAGGCGCCAGGCTGATGAGTTAGCGGCATAGGGTAGCAGCTTCCAGTTGAGGGCCTCTGTAGTTGCGGACCATTGTTGACGTGATTGTCATGGAGAACAATCAGCTTGTCATGTCTTTTCTGACCTTTTTTCACAAAGAGCACGGTTCAATTTGATCAGTTGTTGGTGGTAGCTATGGCAATTGACAGTTTCCCCTGTTTTCAGCAACTCACAGTAGACGACACCCTCCTGATCCCACCAAACGCACAGCATTGTCTTCTGTCCGAAGCGATTGGGTCTTGCGGACGATGTTGATGGTTGGCCAGGGTCAACCCTCGATTTTTTTCATTTAGGATTCTCGAAATAGATCCACTTTTCATCTCCAGTAATGATCCGATGCAGAAAGGACTTTCTTTTTGTCTGACAAACAAAATTTCGCATGTGTTTTGGCATCGCTCCATCTGCCGATCGGTCAATTCGTGCAGGACCCATTTTCCGATCTTTTGGACCTTTCCCATGGCACGTAGGCGATCGGAAATGGTTTGTTGAGCAACTCCCAATTGCTCGGCAAGCATTTTTTGCGATTGCGTGTCATCGTCGTCCAATAGGGCTTGTAGTTCACTGTCCTCAAATTTTTTAGGCCGATTTTCACACTCCTTGTCGGTAATATCGAAATTGCCGTCTTTGAACTGACGAAACCAGTCTCTGCACGTTGCTTCCGATAGAGACCGGTTGCCGTAGGCCTCCACAAGCATTCGGTGCGATTCGACCGCCGATTTCTTGAGATTGAAGCAGAAAAGCAGAGCTCCCCGCATATGCTCCTTTTTTGGCACAAAACTCTACATGATTAACACAGGAAAAAACTAATTTCCTCTTTGTAATTGCTGTTGTTGTGCACTGTTTATTGTTGCCAGATGTCAAACGCATGAAACTAACAATACGGCGGTTCGATAGTTGTTTTATAGGACCACTTACGCCATCTATGAGCAAACAGCGGATTTAAGCCGGTAGACCTGGTATTTGTGCTGGATTAAAATTTATGATCACTATAATTTCCCATAAAAGAATATAGACTGAACAGATTTCGGGGGAGAGGGGGCCCTTAATAAATTTTACCTGGTGTCTTCATTTCTCCTTGCTGAGTGAGAAGGGAAACTATTTCATAGCTTTGTAATGTGCAATAATTTTTGATAAAACAATACAATCAGCGAACGACTTTGGAAGAATGCTTTATTTGTGATTATACCTTCTCAGAAGTTAATTATATTTCAGTTACGAGAGGAATTAAAACTACTAGTTACAAGATCAGAAAAGATATGAAGAAAGTAAAAGCTAGGACATAAAAAATGAAAATAATGTGAAAGCTCACAACAGATGCAAGGACAAGGACATAGATTTAAATATCTCTGCCACACATCCACTGCGGTAAGTGTATTTCCCAAAGGCGACCCACCTTCAAATTTGTGAATAGTGATTGATTCTGCTAGCATTAAAGGGAATTGTCTTTGGTTAACAGTGACTGGAATTGGTACAAGGTCTGATATTTCAATTTAAACATTAATATTTTAATAATAAAGTTTGATTTTCCACCAGTCAAAGCCGAATTAAATAATTTTAATGTGTGCGAATATAACTTAAATAAAAAAAATATAATAAGAAACAGCGCACACAAAAAAAATAATTTAGAGATCAAATTAACTGTGTAAACAGAAGTTTTAATTACATTCTGTTTCACTTTAATGACTAAAGTCAATGCGGGGAATAATGATTCTCCCAGAATGCAACACAGCTTATAGATTGAGCTCTCCTGGCCGACCGCTAACATTGAAAGAGAAGAGGTCGCTTCTCTTTTTCAATGTTAGCGGTCCGCCAGGAGAGCTCAATCTATAAGCTGTGTTGCATTCTGGGAGAATCATTATTCCCCGCACTGACTGTAAAAACTATTAATTCAAATCAAATCAGCTTCAAAACATATTTCACACTATTTTTAAAGGTGTGTATAGTCTTTTATATTTAAGGAGTTATCTGTATCAAGAGTTCACCAGGTAATGAACAATTGCTGTATATTGTAAACAGCAGCAATTGTCCTTATAAATAATATATAGCATTATTTCATTAACAAATGATTACTAAGCAATAAAAAGTTATTGCAACAATCAAGCTAAATGTGACAGTTTGATAAGATGCTATCTCCTAATGGTTGGCAAGGTCTTACTACAGCATCTCTTAATTGATGAAAAAATTAAATATAATAGTATTTCTGCTGATGCATATTTATAGAAATAAGCATGATTCTTTTTAACAGGAGCTGTTTTTGGGTAGAAGAAAGATCTGCATAACAAACCATTAAGAAGTTGCATAATATTAGTTTAAATCATGTCATGTTTCCTACTTAATTCATGGTAGAATCATTATTGTCAAAGGATTTCTTCTAATGAATAAGCTAAGTAGTTGTTTTTTAAGTAGGAAACATGACATAATTTCAACTAATATTATGCAACTTCTTAATGGTTTGTTATGCAGATTTAGCTGTAAAAAGGCTTGTCTGAACTACTACAAACATTGTAACTGCATTTGCCCTTACAATTCCATTCCTTTGATCTAACTGAATTATAGCACAACTAAGGTTTTTCTTCTACCCAAAAACAGCTTCTCATTCTGTTAAAAAGAATCATGCTCGTTTATATAAACATGCATCAGCAGAAATACTTCAATTCAGTATTTACTTCATTTGTCGACCACCTTGCCAACCCCGCGCAGTTAGTATCTTATCAAACTGCCACATTTAGCTTGATTGTTGCAATAACTTTTTATGGCTCGGCAATCATTTGTTCATGAAATAATACTATATATTTTTATGAACAATTGCTGTTCATTACAATGTACAGCAATTGTTCATTACCTGGTGAACTCCTGAAACATAAAAGACTTCATACACACTTTGAAAATAGTGTGAAATATGTTTTGAAGCCGATTTGACTCGAATCAATAGTTTTTAGTCATTCAAGTGAAACAGAATGTAATTAAAACTTGTTTACATAGATAATGTGATCTCTAAATTTAGTCAAGATTAGATCATTTGGCTATGTGTGTGAATCTAATTATTTATGTAGTTGCAAACTCAATTTCTTTATGGCATTATCAATGAGCAGTTGAGACGGTCTGTTGTACAGAAGTCATTGCTTAGTAGACTATCTTTAAGGAAAAATCATTCTGGAAGCAGCAATAATTTCAGCTTTCTTAAAATAATTTTCTTCTGAATTTAATGCTACAAAAACTACTTTTAAATGAATAATTGGTGAAAGAAATAATTAGCGAGTATCCTGCAAAATTCCATCTGTAAACACTAGATAAAATTATCTCTATTATAAAAACATTATTCTACTTGTATAGGCCTATGTTGCTCCAACGCAAACATATATCTAACCATTTTATCTAAATTTTAATAACTTATAAGTCTAGAATGAAAAATCATTTTAGAGTCAATTATAAAAACTATCTGTGGAATGGTAATCGCAGAAAACGTCTTCATTACAAAGCTACTTTAAATATATTTGTTCCACCAATTTTTTTATTTCCATAAGAAAAAAAAAAAAATTGTAAAAGTCTTAGTTTACGGTACAGGGTGTTGGTGGGTTTTCTTTTCACGTCGTCAAACATGGCCGTCTTCGGACCTCAAAATTTAAATTGGGAAGAATTGTTCCAAAAGTTACTAACTGATACATCCTTAAACCTAATCTACAGCTAATTGGAATAAACACTTCGGTCCTTTGGACCTCAAAATTTGACATCAAATTTGTATCCTTGCACAAGAAACATCCTATTGGCTAGCACTGTATTCTAGACATTAGCCAAAAATTCTTAATTTGTTGTTTTAGTAAATCAATTTTAGTAATAAAACATTTTCTTTCTTTCTTCATTGCAAATTTCTATTTCCTATATAGTAGATATATACAGTAGAACCTCACAACGGACTAATAGGGGCTCAAGGTTGTCCGTTTTAATGAAAGTCCGGTTTATAACAAAAAATTCTTTTAGGGGTGTAATGCAGCAGGGTGTACATCAATGAAAGTACAATAGTTAGCTATAAAAAGTGTTTATATCAAATAAAAAACAGCCTTCAACATAATAGGTAGAATTGAAAAAGATGTGTATGTATACACTGCATTAATCTTTAGAACAAGAAGGTCCTGATTCTTGTTGATTGCTTACATTCATTGGTTTGAAAAAATAATTTATTTTTTGCTGAGTTTGTTTGCTGCTTATTTCTTCAGTTAATAACTGACGGAGGTGTTCATAATAGGCAAACACATTTCATTTGCAGATTGTTCAACATATTGAATAACAAAATTTGTCTTAAGGTCTTTCACTTCGCTCACCTTAATTGTAGGCTGAGTAGTGTCTCCTACCTCTTCTTCCTCGTCCTCCGAAGATTCTGCTTCTTCAGTCATGCAGTGCATCCTTGTTTACGCAAAACACAACGATTGATGTTTAATCGCTTGCTTGGAAATTAAAACTCGTCAGATAAAAATAAGCATCCTTTATTATTACTACAATTTTTTTTAAAACTGTCCGTTATAAGCGACGTCCGTTATAATGAGGTTCTATTGTATTTCTATATAAAGTTTAATAACTTCTACCACTATTTTAAGTAGGAACTCGAATGGCGATATTAATAGGACACTAAATTAAAAACTTTTAAAAGTTTGATTCTTTCCTTCCCACACCAAACAAAATTTCAGCCCATGCGTGGAACTTGGTTTTTGGAAAAACTTTTGAAAACGGTCTTCGGCTGGAGATGTTAAGAGAACACTGTGTTAATATATATATTAATTTGCAATATTAAATTTAAACTAATTGTTTTGTGGGCAAGTCGGATTAAACAAAAGAAGTAAAATAAAACAGATGGAAATTTAGGCATTGTTGAAGGGCACGGTAACATTGTTTGAACTACAATTAGCAATCCAGTGACTGGTTCTTTGAAAACGATGCTCTATCGCTGTATCCAATACAGTGTACCACAAGTTCTTTGATTTAGGTTTGAAGTTATTTAATTTAAAAAAACAAAAATAAAGAAAGTTAACAAGCTTTTAGTAAGTGGTATAAAAGTATCCAAAAGTACTGAGAATTTTGCTCTTCTGAATCTGGATTGAGAAAGTTTTCGTATTAAACGCTTGCTTATCTTTTTAAATCCTTTCTATTAAAATAAATCGAACTAATAAAAAGTTAGAGCACATGAAACGAAGAGAGAGGGTTATCTGTGTGTTTGTAGAATTTAAAAAGTTGAGATTGAACGATATTGTATGCTTCAAGTATCCAAATTAAAGAAAACAAAAAAGCGCGATAGTTTTTATTATTATTAATCGCCAAACAATATTACATGTATAAATATATACAAGTAAAAATAAGATCATGAATTATTTGGCTTAAAGAAACGGACTGGGATAACAAAATCTTCGTCTGTGAATTATTTTCTAAAACGAATCTTGGATTATGTTTACAAGGAAACTTGAATTATCGCATTAATTTCATTTTCTTATAACTCAAAAAATGCTTGAAATAAAACTTAATTTTTTTTGTTCGTCATGCAAGTGAATCAATAACATCTTATAAAATTAAAAAACCTCCTAATTATAAATCAACGTTTCGAAAGATAAGAGTTGCCTTTTCAAGGCTCTAAGAGGAAGTTAAATTTTTTTAAATCTATTTTTAAATTTTTTGGCTTGCTTAAAATAATACGGGAAATTTTCGCTTTTCATTCATTTTCTGTGAATAATTATAATAATGACGCAACAAAACGAATTATCAATAATTTCTGATGAAAACAATCAAAAAAACTGAACCCCGGATTCCAACAATGATATAAAATAACTCCCATTATTAAGCCTAACAATTAGTTTCCTCATTATTAACAATGAAGGAAGAAGCGGAGTTTGCTTTGTTGACGCTAATGCTAATTGGACTTCGTGGAAAAAATCCTTAATTGTTAGCAAATTGTAAAGGCCAAGTTAGGCTATTTTTCTCACCTCTCGTGAATTTCAGGTGTTGGCCAAAATGAATTCTTCTGAGCCGACGGAGTTTTAGATGAGGCCGAATTTGGCTCCATCTATCGGCGTTAGCAAAATTTACTAAACCGAAGCGCTTTTGGGTCAAGATTTTCTAATTGAAAAGAGATAATTTAATTATTAGCTGAAAGAATTAAGATAAGAGAAAACTCGTTAAGTCTCTGAATTTTGAATATTACTTCATTTGCTTTTTACTCTATTTACGACTTTTTTTTTTATTATTATTACTGAAAATAGAAGCGTTTTACTGAGAGCGTCTTTATATCAAGCGCCATCTATTAATACTTTTTTAAGAATTTATTAACTTCATTATAAAACAAATCAATTTTAAAGGCATAAATTACACTAATTACAATATTGAGTCTTTAGTGTAATTTAGGGGAAAAAATTGATCTTATTTAAAGAAAAAACAAAACAAAAAAAAAATCCATTCAGAATCCTATTAGCTTCAGTAAATTTACAAAAAAAATAAAAAATAAGTAAATAAATACCATGCAATATAGCTTTATTTTAATAAGTTGCTTTCTCTTTTCCTATATAATTTACATAATAAATAATGATATGTTTGTCGTTCCCCAACAAATTTTGAATCAAAGAATGAATACGATCAAACTTGGCTTGAATATTCACGGACAAGAACCGATAAATCTTTTGTATTAAGAAATTTCTCTGTGGAGAAAATTTGTGCATGAAGGTTACAAAAAAAAAGCAGCAAAATTTTAAAGGAGAAATTGACCTTGCAATAACTGTAATTGTTTGGTCTCCACACTCTCATATATCTTTCTTGAGACAGTTAAAAATGCAGTTAGCTACATTGATTATAATTATAAGCCAAGAAAATTGATCACCTCCTGTCATTTAACAATGCATTTAATTGAAAGGGGATATTACCTCCGATTTATATTTAGATTTGTAAAATATGTAATAAACACACCTAATACTTCATTTCCCTTAAGCTGATTTTTTGTTGTTGTTGTGTATGTGTGTGTTTTTTATTCAATAAGTAACATACAAATTTCAACTGTTATATTGATAACATGTTACTTTTCGTCAATTTCTCTGAACAGTTCCTAGTATATTAAACACATAAAAGAGCCTTTATATATGTTAAGATGTTAAACCTTTACTTACTTCAGTAAAAAAAATGCCCATTTATCTTGATGTGTCATTATTAAATAGTAATTTGTGATGATGATGATAAATATATCATTAATAATAATAAAATTAAACAAAATTAAGAAAATACCTCTTAAACATAAGCAGGAATTAAGCATTGTAAGTTTTATGATAATTCATTTAATACGTGATGGAAATGATGACAGAAGTTTGTTTTCAGAAACTTCCAAAATATTTAGCTATTCCTAAGAAAATTCAGAATCAGTTGTATCTTGTTTAAATTTCAGATCATTCTCAGAAATGGCCATTGCTAATTATTTACATACATATTATATGCTATTCATTTGTCAGGCATTCGTAATTCTTAAATTTCTGAGTTTCAATTGTCTTTAATAGAAATGATATGAAATTTTCTGGTTTGACTGTATGGATTTGCAATAATTGCAGAAATGTAGTTGTATAATTGTAATTTTCTTGTTAAGTTCCCAAGGTGGTTGAGGTAATTTATTTTTAAATATAGGAAAATGAAAATGAGCAAAAATAAATATAAATACAGAAAAAAAATAAAATCCTACTGTTACTGTGAAAGGCTAAAACCACAAATGCTTGTTTTTTTTTATATGTCTTTAGTTCTCTGAAGTTTCACTTACAAGGAACACCTTTGGGTTCGAACAAACAAGTATGAACTAAAATTCAGATGATCATTTTCTGACCTCTGAATTCACTGGTGATAGTCATTTTTCTTTAAACCTGTGCAGTTGTTCACTGAGGTCTCTGTTCCGTCACACCTCGAATTCATGGCTATCCTGCTGATGTGCCAGTCAAGACTGTGCAGGTGCCTGTATCGCATACGTAAGGTTGTACTGGATAAACTCGTTGTCTGAGGAATTTTCGCACTCCGAGGTGAGATTTACTCAATATTTTGGTCCGGTACCTCAGGACTTATCCTTCTTCAGCAGATAAGAGTCTGGCGCATTTCTGTTGTCAGTATTTCAAATAAGTTGTTTTGGATAACTTATCCAAAAAACTGACAACAGAAGGCCCGAGGTACCGGACCGATATATTGAGTAAATCTCACTCTGGAGTGCGAAAATTCTTCAGACAATGAGTTCATCCAGTATCATGTCCACTCCTCTTTCACAACCAAACTTTATTTAAGGTTGTGTGTTTATGTAGTGAAATGAAAAATGGTTCGAAGATTGGTGATTGACTCAGCTAATGTATTGATATTGGCTGAGGTCGTGTTACGACAAAAAAGTGCGCCATGAAGATGATATTGGTCTGGTACTAGTCATTCACATGTTTTCTGATTTCCTTGATGATTCCAAAATATGAAAACCAGTTAGAAACAAATAGTGTTCTTTAGAATGCAAGTATGATGATGGTGATGAAGAGCAATTGACTGAAAGCAGTAATAACACTTAAATCCGAAGAGGGACTGATTCTTCAAGCTTCAGCGTTTTCCTTGTGCTTAAGGAAAAGAGACCTCTAGTGAACAACTGCAGACGTTTACAGAAAAACGACTATCACTAGTAAATTCAGAGGCCAGAAAATGATCATCCTCTAAATTTTTCATGCATATTTGTTTGTTCCTAACATGTTCCTATGTTTGATCTTAAGAAGGTTAAAAAGGATCTTATGCAAAAATTTTCAGTGTCCACATGTACTTAAGTTGCACATGAAATCTTTAAGATGGTATAAAAAGTTAAATACATGTTACCATAAAAATATTCATATTTGGCATAGTTAGCAGCATAAGGAAAGGTTAATTTGGTTTGGTTAAAGAGCATCAGAAATAGGACACTTAATTCACATACATATTTCTAGACATAAATGATGAAATCAACAGTGTGTTGCAAGTAATTCACCATAGAACAATTTAACAAACCTTTGTTTCTGGATTTGATAATTATGAATTATGTAATAGTAAAGGCAGTAAAATACAAATGGAAATTTTTACAGTAATGGATGTATTTTTAAGTTTCAGGCAACCCAAGTTTCTTCTTGCAGTAAAATGTTGAGGAATTAAAAATAGGTTAATGAATTAATGCAGAATACTTTCCTGACTAAACTTCTGTATTCAGTTGTTATCACACTGAATTTTAATTTAATAATATTCAAATGAATAAATGCCCAAACTCTACACTTTTTGTATGTCATACAAAAATATAGAATCTCTTCAGTACGAGCATTTTAGGCTAAATTTCTACTTTAAATAAACAACATTTTTAGATGGATTTACTCCTATGTCATATTGCAAATATGGAAAAAGTGCATTAAAAAAATAAAAAAAATTCTTCAATTATAAAGGCCTATTCCTTGACTGAAGTATTTATGTGGAGAATTTATAATGTTAAACTAAACATTGGCACCTCTTTTAATATTTAATAAAATTTACAATTCAGCAAAAATTAAGAATACATTCAAAAGTTGTTGTTTTTTTTTTTTTTTTTTTTTAAAATAAATAAAATAAAATAAAACAAAACCCTGCTCTTTGTTTGGCAGTTTTCTGCAGATCTGAACATCCTGGCTTATGTTAATATGTTTTTGTTATTTTTTTTTAATGTGAGTGATATTTTTTATTTGTAATCAAATAACATTAAAATATTTATTCCACAATTAAAAAAAAAAAAGAAAATTTGATAAGAAA
Organism: Thereuonema tuberculata; assembly: GCA_023159025.1. Taxonomy (NCBI): domain Eukaryota; kingdom Metazoa; phylum Arthropoda; class Chilopoda; order Scutigeromorpha; family Scutigeridae; genus Thereuonema; species Thereuonema tuberculata. The sequence continues at coordinate 63,233,631 of JAFIDM010002131.1, forward strand.
AAATTACAGCCGATTTGAAAATTTTAGAATATCTTCACTGAATTCATGTACAAATTCTTTTAATATCTTCATTACTTCATGCAGATAATTATTTCCTTCAAGAAGATTCCATTTTCTGCAAATGAATGTGAAAAACATAATTCTGAATTCTGTGATATTTTTAATCTTATCTCCTTACCTGTTTTATACCAAATTTACAGAATCTTTTCACTGATAACTCAGCCTATCATTAAGGATAAGCTTTCTAGAATAACAATATCAGGATTGTGGCAGCTTAATAACACTCTACATTGGTGGGTTTTGATCTTCGTTATTTAAGTATAGGCTCAACAAATCAATATAATCTTACCTTTAACAGTATAAATCTTAACATAATTTTCACTTTTTTAGAATAAATTACGAGTTACATTGCTCACAGATTGAGGACATCCTAATGCCTTTCATTTTTTTCTCCTTGAATTATTTTAAAAGGTTATAAAAACGTTGTTCAAATTTATAGCGTTTATTAACAGCTCATCATCCCAACAAAATTAAACATAACTGGAGTTAAAGGTCTCATCTAACTAGTCAAAGATAGTTCTCCAACTTCATTATATACAATTGCTTTCTGAATAAATGCAAATGAACAGGAATCTAGACTACCATTATATTACAATTTCCATTCTGCAGCCAATCATTCAGTTCCAGTTCAAGAATCATCTTTGGTTTCAAATTTTAATATAAATAAAAAATTATTGAAGTTGATAAAAGAAATAAAAATATTTTCTAGTGTGTTCAGAAAAACAGTCAACAGTTGTTTAATGAATTTTATTAAAATAACAACCGTACTAATAATTACTAATACTGCTATTATTTCAGCTATTAAATGATTCTTTAATTTTGTTTAGTCGGCGACTAATCCAAACATCTCAACTGAGTTTAACATCCGCTATTTTAAATATAATATTAAAATTAAAATTTGACGTCTTTTAAAAATGTAAAATTTGAGAAAGGGGGAAAAAAAAAATCCTAATTCATTTCATTTTAAAAATTTTACTTTGGTTATTATTTGTCCTAATTTCTAGTTTTTGTTTCTAGTTTTTATAAAATTAAAAAACAAAAAAACGCTGATAAAAAAAGAAAGCTCGGCTGCAAAAATTTCAATAATTTTTTTGTGCACACGTGCAAAAAAAGAACAAAATCTTAGTATGTGAGGCCCTTATTTTGCTGATCATAATTCTTAAGGGAGATTTTTAAGATATGTTTGAAAATTCTGAGTGTGATAATTCTTCTACTTCTTTCAGCAGTCTTTGGAGTAGGGAATTGTTCTGATGTACATCCAAATGCCACCCACAAAAAACAATCCAAGGCTCTAAATACTCTTTAAAATGTTCTATCCACTAAGAAAACCTTTTGTACAATGTCTAAACTTTATCATCCAAATAAAATTTCAATCTAAGTACACTGATAATTTTCACACTTATTTTTTAAGGTGGATTCACTCAACTCGGTTCACTGGACCACTTTTTTAAAATGTTCAAAAATAAACTGCAACGAAGAGTGCCTTGAACAGATGTTATAAAGTATTTGTTTAGACAGTGTTTGAAGTTTTGCAAATAATAGTGATCAGCATTAAACTGTGTTTACACAGCGACAAATACAAAGTATTGGCACAGCCAACAAAACATTGCAAACTGATTTTGAAATGTACTGTTAATTGTCTAACTCGGCAGCCTACAATATCACGAAATTAAAGCAGTAGAATCTGAAGAGGTTGGATGATAAATTAGGAGTTCAGGCTATCCATCTTCTATACAGTCACCTGTGTAAATTGAGATATAAATATTACTTACAAATTGTCTAAATGAATCCCCTAATCTCTTATGTAGTTTTCCAAATCTGTTTCCTATGTTTTTGGAAAATAATTTCAATTTCCTGTGAAAATAGAAATAATTTCTACATTGGATCGTTGGCGACTGGAATTGAACCTACAACCTCTGGATCCGAAGTTAGATGTCTTATCTATTAGCCACGGGGAATATATTCAAATTATTGTTAAATATTTCTTATCACTCCCTCTGTGTGTGTGTGTGACGCAATGAGAGAAGAGCCAGAAAAAAAAAACCTCATTAATTTTAGCCTACTAGATTAAAATTTAAATTTCAATCTTCAATTTTTTTAGCCTGCTACAAGTGCAGGCCAGAAGAGCATTAGATGCAGAAGCTCGCCCTCAGCAACAAACTGAAGAATTATTAGACGCATTTCTCGACATGAATGAAGAAATTGAAAATAATATTTAAACATCAAAAAGAAAACTTCTACTTAAAACACTATCTCAACTAAAAGCCATCACATTGTTCTCCTGTCTAACTAGGTGTATATGCTGGTTAGGAAAGAAATTTTCTAAAGCACAAACACAAGCATTAAATTTGCCATTGCAATGAGATCTATAATATTTATTTATTATCTAGACTCCTGTAACAATCTAGTTTAAGAGATACCTAATGATTATAGTCAACTTAGTTGTAATAAAACATTTGGGAATAAATATATTTTATTTAGATTAATAGTAACGTCTCCATGAAATAAATGAAGAATTATATATTATAATAAAATACAACTAAATTAAAGACATTACTGAACTATGAGCTAATAATTATGTAACACTTTTCAATATTAAAATAAACATTCAATAGTAAAGCTAAGTAATATAGGATTAAAAAAAATTAGAGGCAATTAAATACTAAGGACACTTTACACAGGTCAGTTGAAATTAAATTTGTTTCACAAATTCTTTTGCTTTGTTCTCTTAAGTGAATAAAGGCAGAAACAATGTTATAAATTAAACTTTGCATCAAGTTAAAGGTGTAAAATTAAAATATGGTGCGTTTGATAACGCATATTTCAGAACGATGGATGAAACGAGCAAAACTTTTTAAGAGAATAATCCAAAACTAACATAATTTACAATCATTTTGCAAGGTTTTTTTTTTTTTTAGATATTGCAATATCTATCATTAAAACTATTTTTCAAATAAAGATTATCAAAATTTAATATTTGCTCCATTTACTATTCAAATAATACAAGGGCCCATCAATAAGTTATCTACAAGAGTACAATAAACAACAACTGTTTGTGCTTGGACATAACATGAATAGATCTATTCATGTGACTTCAAAAGCAGTAACACATTAGTATCAGGCGAGAAGGTCCCTATATGGGATAATGTGACCAATTAATAACCATTGAGTTTCCAAAATATCACCATTTGTTCTGCTGTCCAGATCTGGCACCCTGCGATTTACTTCCCATTTATTTATAATTTTTTTCATCAATGACGAACTGAAGTTGATTCTAATTGTCTGACAGAAAAGAAGAAAAACAATGATCTTGAAGTTCCCTCGAAATATTTTACTCAAAGTTGAATCAATGTGTAGAGCTAAAACATGTACTTTGAATTTTTTGTTTTTCCACTTGGATAACTTCTTGAGTTGCCCTCGTACTAATATATATTTTTTTTAACCTTTAGGCATTGATTTAATGAAATCTGTAATCTTACAAATGCGAACATTGTTTTATTTATAATTGCATAAAACTTATCCAAGTTGCTTGATCTGGGAATTAACAGGATAAACTTAACATTCCAAATATAAACTTTTTTTTTTTTATTTTTTACAAATATTTTTAACGAGAAGCCTTATTTAACTGAGTCTTTCTTAACTAGGTTTATGAAGTTATCAGTTCGGTCACTGGGAAAGGCTTACGATTTTTCTAGAACTAAATAAAGTGATAAATTTTATTAACTACATAATAATTAGCCTTTACTAATAGCTTGAAGGCGCAGTGCATCTACACAGTTCGTAAAAGCCTTCACTTCTTCAGAGCATTTGAGAGACTCGCGTTGGTTCTCTTGATAACACATCTGAACTCGGCTCTGATTCGCTTCACACACCAGACCACTATCAGGCCTTCGGAACAGGCTCTCCACCTCCTGAACAGCAGCGTTGAATTCCTCGGCCGAGATCTTCTGGAAATGGGACTGCCTTCGCTCGGACTCTTTCAGCTTGTCTTGCCAGTGGCCGTCCATGGACTTGAGCGGTGGCTCCGGGGGACGATCGCCATCCTCCCTAGGCTTCACTTCGGGTTTAGGCTTAACGATAGGCCCAGCGCTCGCTTGGTCACCTTTCGGTCCCTTAGCCGGCGACTGGGTCTCCAAGTCACCTCGGAGCCGGCTTACCACTGAGTCGGAAATTTTAATAACGCCCGACGATTCATCATTGATTACAGTTATTTTTCTAGTGCTATTAGAACCACCCATTCTTTCTTATTCACGGGACACGTTCTTCGCAGACAACTTTACTCTAGAACCAAAGATTAGATATAATGTAAGTTAGTGGCTCCCTCTGATAGTGAACAATGGTACTATTGTGCCATCAGTTATTTCGAATGAAGAACATTGAAAAGAAAAAAAAAAAAGAAACCCTACAATATAATAAACCTACTATATATGTATTTTTTTCTTTCTTTTTTTTTAATTAAGAAAAAATTCGCTTCACACACCATGTTTTAAAAGTTTTCTCTTGATTCCACGGTAATATGATGCTGGGTTTGAGATTTATAGTTTATTGTTTCTTTCATTATTTTGAAGAGATTTTTAAAAAGGGATTATTAGTAATGCAAACATTAAAAACAGTCTTCATATTTGCCAAATTTTAAGCCAATCAGCAAATTAGCCCTTAAAATTGACTCTCAATATAAATCCTCAATATGTAATCAGGCCAAAACAGTGCAACGGGGATCCTTAAATACCAAATTTGAAATATTTTACTATTTTATTACCTAGAACTATAAGGTTATTTCGTTTGGTTAAAAAGAACCAGAGTGCTATTATGTAGGAACCTAATTATTAAAAGATATTAGAGCTTTTGTTTGTCATTTGAGCTGTTAATTTTGAAAATGACAAAGGCTGTATTATCAACATATCATAACAGGGACAGAGTCACGTTTTGTTTTTTCAAGATATAAAATATATCGTCATTTTTTTTTCTCTTGAAAAATGAACATCTGCTAGATGCGGCTTTACTCTCATTTTCACTGCTTTCTTCAGCCCTATCAGAAGGCTGCTCATTTAAATCTGCGGCAAAACTCCGAACGGCGGTCCCAAATTATGAAAACCTCCGAACGCGGTCCCAAAATTATGAAAACGTTGTTGTTAATGAAAAGTCGTGTCTTGTTGTTATTGAAACATTGTGTCAAGTGTAACGGCATCGTTATTGTTGTTATTAATGAACACTTGGAGAGGCTACGCAAACGTAGCACTATGAACAACGGTGTCTTTCATCACGAGGTACTCGTATACGCCGACAACTTCATCGATCCAGTTCATTCTGGCATCAACACCCATGCAATAGAAGGCATGTGGATGCACGCCAAACGGAAGGTGAGATACCAAAGTGGAACAAGCCGGGATTTATTTAGCTGCTATCTGTCTGCGTTCCAGTGGTGCTTTAGTCATAAGTCGCAAGTATTCGGAGAATACTTAAACATGTTGAGCGAGAACTATGTGATTTGATGTGTAATAACTCTAGGTGTTATCCTACACAGTCATACTGTTATCTGTCATTAAAAAGATTTTCATAATTGGGACCGTCGTTCGGAGGTTTTCATAATTTGGAACCGCCGTTCGGAGTTTTGCCAAATCTTCTTATACTACAAATACACTTAAATTCTTCAGTAAGAAAAATGTATTTTAAGAAATACACTTAAAATCGGTAGAAGTCAGTGCTTGTCTGCAGCCACTCAAGTAAAGTGGAAAATGTTTAGGACGCAAACCCTATAAGGTGGGGTTATGTACGATCCAAAGTCCTTAACTCACAAAAAGAATTGGAAAATAATAGAAATGTATCACGATTATCAGTAGTTCATCAAGTAGAGAAGGTGTAAGCTGCATTTTAAAGATAGTTTCAAATATGCTGTATGTTACGACTCAAGAGAGCTATCTCGTTCGCAAGTCCGTGGTTAGCAGATTATTAATTAAGTACACTCATTAACAAAAACAACGACACATCTAGAAGGAGTTGTCCGATGGAGACAAAAATTGGTGGAGAGGAAGATTATGTACAGAATAGAAAATGATTAAAATTTCAGACAAATTGAATGATTTATTTCAGAGTTACAGAGTTACAAAGTAACGAGCTCAATAAGGTGTTGACCCACCTCTACCCTGAATGCAAGCTGCCACACGACGTGGCATAGAGTGATAAAGCTCCCTGATGGTCTCCTGCAGTATTTCTTGCCAAATTTGCTCCAAATGTCGGGCTAGGTCATCCACATTCCCTGGTGGATGCAGGCGCCTTCCCATCATATCCCAGACATGCTCGATTGGAGAGAGATCTGGGGATTTGACTGGCCAAGGAAGTGTTTCACAGGCTGCAAGACAGGTCATAGCAACACGTGCCGTATGTGGTCTGGCATTATCTTGCTGAAAAATAAGGCCAAGATACTGCAAAAGGAAGGGTAGCAAAACAGGTCTTAAAATGTCGTCGACGTACCGCTGTGCTGTATGTGTGCCGCTAATGACGACCAAAGGGGTCCGGCTATCAAGGGAAATTGCACCCCAGGCCATAACTCCTGGTTGAGGGCCTGTGCGGCGTGCAATAGTGAAATCAGGATCGGCACGCTGCCCTGGGCGTCTTCAGACACGTCTGCGACGATCGTCAGGACACAGTTGGAAGCGGGATTCGTCGCTAAACACTATACGTCCCCAGTCAGCATCATTCCAACCAGATCGAGCCAAGCACCACTGCAATGTGGCCCGACGGTGTGCAGACGTGAGTGGCAGGTGGCGTAGCGGTCGGTACGAGCGTAGATGTCGCTCTCTCAGCCGTCTGTGAATGATCATGGTGGACACTCGTGTGCGGGTCGCACGTCTGATGGTTGATAACGATGATTCAGGCGCTGTGACAGCTGATCTGACAATCACTCTATCCTCCAGCTCTGCTGTGGCCCTAGGTCGACCGCAATTCATGACGCTGAAATCTGCCATTGTCCACCCAATCCTGCCAGCATCTTCTAATTGCAGCATCACTTCGACCCATATGACGAGCGATTCTCCGATTTGCCCAACCTGCCTCTTTCAATCCAATGATACGACCTCTTTCAAACTCTGACAGTTGCACGTAATGAGCTCGAATCCTGCGGCGAGGCATTTTTTCAGTCGTTGAAAGGTATCCTAGCTCGTAATGCAACAGAAATTTTGACCATCAGATTGAGAATCGCTTCTTATATATACCTGCTGAGTGCGCAGTTCCGATGCGCTGTAGCTCTCGCTATTCATTCATTGGACATCAAAGTTTAATCATTTGCATGGGCGGTCCCAATGTCTTTGCATACGAAATTTCATTACAATCGGACAACTCCTTCTAGGTGGGTCGTTTTTTTTTGGTAATGAGTGTATATTAAGTAATTACAATATTTATTTTATTGTGATAATTATTGTATTGTGCTTTTAATATTCTGAATCGCAGTTTATAGTTATAGAACTGTGCAAGAAGTTGAAATTCTAAGAAAAATTGGTATAAATATGTCGCTTAGTTTTATGTGATATCTTCAAATACAGAAAAAAAATATTCAAATTGTTTGGATCTCGGCATTAACTATCGAGAAATAGATTTGTTCTGCTAAGGGAAACACTTTATTCTACACAGATATGTCTCGACATTTGTTTCAAATACGACAAGAGCTAGGTGAAGTAATTGAATGATACATACCCCAAATCCTGAAATCTCAGAGAATGCGGAAGAAAAGTTACAACGAGTTGCGGACCATTAAATCTCTTCTGTTATATTGTGTGTATGAAATTTATATATTTAACTAAAATTTTTAAGAAAATCAGAAAATAATATCTATCATGTGTTGTTTACATGTTAACAGAAGAGGCTCTTATTCTAAACTTTAAGAATTCATTAAAGGAATTTTAATAGCAGTACAGTAGAATTAATAGAATTGGAGAATACTTTGCAATTTTTTACTTTCTAAACAGTATTATCTCAAAAGCAGTTTGAACGATGGAGGTGAAGGGTTAGTTTGAAAGGTTTATAGAAAATTAAACTTACTGAGCTTAATGAAATTTGTGTTGCTCGTGAAATTCCATACATATTACTATTTATCAAGTTGCAGGAATATTGATTTAGTGGGAGCATTTTGTTCCAAGCCGGATGGAAACAGATGGATAATCATCAACAGTCGATTTTTGTACTTGCAAATACATCTAAAAACACACAATACCTTCTTCTAAACTCAATTTTTCACCAGATAGTTTTCGAAAGTTTCCAAACGACTTTGTCATCCGCGAAGTTCAAGTGGTTTTAATCTTACCTGAGGGTATGTCACCTATAGCTTATTTAACATCTTAAAATGCCTTAAAAAAATTTCTGAAACTCGTGAATACATCAAAATTTACCAAGCGAATTCATAGTTTAACACCTGAGAGGGGTTTGTTTATCCTTCCTTAAATCAAGCACATACTTGATACTTTACTCTTAAAGTTACGATTAACTTGTGGTAATTACATTAATTTATTATAATTTAAACTACAGTAAAACCTCGTTAAGTCGTCACTCAAGGGACCGAAAATTTTTGACGACTTAAGCGGAGCGACGACTTAAGCGGAGTGGGCATTTTTTGAAAAAAACACAAAAAAAAAAACACTGAAATACAATATTTTTATGAATTGCTATAGGATTCGGTGAGAAAAACAAGATTTTCAAAAATCAATAAATGCAAATGAATGAGTGGAAAATAAAATAAAAAACAAACAAACACATTTTACACTTACCACATTTTATTTTCTTTTATTGGCATTAAAATAATCCAACAGTGTTGATTGATGAAGGTGCTGATTACTGGTAACAATTCGAAACATTTTGTAATGAAATGGAACTCCAACTTTTGTGCACATTGTTAATCGTATCTAAAACCGAAACTTCTAGCTTTTCGTTCCTATCCAAGGCTTTTATCATGTCCTTTACAAGCATTTTTTTTTGTACTTTCGTTTAAAGTCGAGAATTATCCCTTGATCTAAAGGCTGAAGAAATGCAGTTACATTTGGAGGAAGAAAAACAATTTCGATCGCTTTTAAATTTTCGGGGCTTACTCGCTATGAAATAAAATCACACTCAGTAGCGGTCAAGAAAAAATTCTACTCTTGACAAGAGTCGCAGCGAGAAGTATGTAATTTCCCAAGTGAATTTCCCACGTGAAAATTCCCCGTAAAGGCTAGACTTTCTTAGAGTGAAGGGGCGGGGCTGAAAAGATAGCAGGCAAAATTGAGAATAAAGATGCTTTTCGCCATTTTTGAGGATGACGAGTTATCCGGAGTAGAATTAAATTTGGTGACGAGTAAAAGAGGGTTATTTAACATTATTGTCTATGAGACTTTGTCGGGACTAAAGGAAAACGACGACTTAAGCGGAGTGACGACTCATCCGGGTGACGACTTAATGAGGTTTTACTGTACTACCAAGGTTCTTTTTGGTTTTTTTAAAATACATATAAATATATTTTTAAAAAATGAAATCATCCATATATCTTTCAGGAGAAAGATGTATTTACTGGTCAGTTTCTGAATATAATGTCTAAGTGGATCAAGGGAATTTCATATAATTTACACTATAGCCTGTAACATATAGAAGACAAATGGGGACCACTACCTACAGAGTAGATTTCGGGTCCCCAGTGGACCAACACACAGAAGAAGACGAAAGAAACAACCATGCCACGACCGGGATTCGAACCCCAGGTACTGGCGCAATGGTCGCCACGGCTGGCCGCCGCCGAGACCGCACGACCACGCCAGCACGGCTCATATAATTTACACTAGAAAAAGGCCTTTAATAAAAGATACAATAACTTAAAACTAATCGTAGGCTTCCTAATGCATTAGAAATCTATGTTTATTAAATGGAATTCCCAGTGTCTATTTTAGATGAACTGAAAGGTTAAGGTAATGGATAAGCCATTGCCAAAGTCTAAAATATAGGTCATCGGCATTTGCTCCAGAGATAATGTGATGGACTGTTCCAGAAACCTCACAGGAAATACATGGAAGGCTTCCACAAGATCAAAGAAATATTATTAAGCTTTGTATTTCCAAAATTTAATAGAAATAAGATCGATTATTTATGTTTCTTAAAAGACCAAAACCTAATAAGAGAAAAATCTATTGGAGCATTAAATTGTTTTTCTTACATATCCACGATGAATATTACTTAATCAGTGGTTTTTTTTTCTTAATAATTTTTAAAGTCAAATATATTTAAAATAATCCTATTAATAATGATTTGATCCATATTTTCAGAACATAATTTCAAATAAACATTGCAGTTTTCTCAATAGATATTATAGAGTACAGTTTCTGAAAGAATATTCTAGTACAGTATTTCTTACTGAAAATGAACTTATAGGAATTTTTATATTTATTAAACTGGAGATAACTTTAATTACGAATTTGTTTGGTGAAAGAATTTGAGTGAAGTAATCCCCTAATGCTGTTCCTTATCAGCTTTTTGTTTGGGTATTACATAACAGGCTATGGGGACTTGTTATTTTAAAACTATTTCTCAAAAATCATAATTTCGCAATTGAATTCCTTTATTTTTTAATCTCCTCAAAAAATGATGAATAAATGTCGATGATTTTCTAGAAACTTCTTTCTTGGTTTAAATGATGTTTACAAAATACAAAAATAAGGTTAGTTTTAATCAAAGATTATACAAAATGGCGACTATATTTGAAATGTTTGAATTAATTAATTGCTAAGGAAAAAGCTTAAAATATGATGACTAAGAAATTTCTATTAAATATTTTTCTCTAATGTTCATTCCAAAACAAATCTTGGCTTCGATTCTTCTTAGTTTCAATGTTAAGTTGTTAAAAGAAATACGTTTTCTTTTCTGTCTTACAAATTACAATCTTCTTTTTGTATGTTTGTTAATGATCAGTTTTAATTCTTGAGATAATTCATATTACATTGGTAATTTTCAATTAAAAAAAGTATTCACTAATACAACAAAATTTTGAAAAAGTTTTGAATAATTTAAAATTAATTATATAAAAAAAAAATACCTTAGATAGTTGAATAATAATGATAAAAGTATAAATAAGCTGGGAAAGCATATACAAGAGAATTTTTAAAAATATTTTTCTTTGCTTAATAATTAAATAATTTTTAAGTCAAGCAATTATTAATATTTATTACAATATCTATTAATAAAAGTTTTGAAATAAACACTTGAATAATTGTAATGTCAAAGGGTACTGATTTTTATTCAGATGATTTTAATATATTTAGTTTTGAGATTTGGAACTCAAAGATTACCATATATATATTTTTTTTTTGAAAATTGGTAAAAATCATTACAATACATATAACTAAAATCATATATATGCTAAGATCTGTATAAAGCAGAACTCAAGTTAAGTTATCTTCAAATTACTTGAGTTTCCAAAAAATGTATTCCACATTTTATTCAAACTGATGTTGCTAAAATTGTACAATTTTTCTTTGTAAAGAAGGAAGACAATTTTTTAATTTACAGTAAGTTAAAATAAATATTTCTGCTTATCTTCCTTTTTTTTTTTTTTACGAAAAAAATAGCTTTTTAATTTATGTATTTTTTTTTTTTTTGCAAAATAATAAAATACAGTTTCACGTACATTAGGACCAAAAAATATTTCTAGACGACATTTTAGAACTGAAGTAGAGCTTTTTTTTTATAATATAGATCATCTTTTAGAATTTTTTTAAATTAAAATATAATTTAGATACTTAATATTTGAGAATACATTGGATTATTTAAATTTTAACTTTCAAACAAATATCTTCGAAGCTAAATTTTTAATATCTAATAATTATTCTCCTTTTTTTTTTTTTTTTTTTTTTTTTCCTTCGAAAATAATAGTTTCACACTAACTACATATGATTTCGATGCAAAATTTGTATTACTGAATTTAAATGAGCTTTAAGTTTTATTATGATTTGTGACATTAGTTTTTGTGGAAGCTCTTTTTAGCTTGGATGTATCCTAGTAGAGGTTATATGAAAAAAAATAAAAAAAATAAATGTAAATCTATCCAGCTATTATTCAACATTGTTAGGCCTACTAATGACTTGTTACATGGCTAGTTGTATTGTCTTAGTATTTTCTGCTCCTCTGCTGGTGGGAGTTGACGGGTTTGTCGTCAAACTGAGGCTTCGTTGCGGATCCGGATTCTCGAGTGAGATTGGCGGGGTTCCTCCGGATGGCTGGCATAGGACTGCCTTTGCCTTCACCAGTTCTCTTCGACGGAGAGTTGATCCTTAACTTCAGTTTCCTCAAGAACTTGAAGCGAGATGAACTGGAACTGGCTGCCACAGATACAGGTGGCTCTTCGAGCTGGTGGGCTTCCAGAACGTTCTTGGACGACGAGGAGCTGGGCTCTGACTCGGCGATGATGGTTAGGCCGCTGGATGCCGTCTTCGTTTCTGGCCCTGAAGCCTCTTCTTCCTCGGTGATCACAACCTCCGATGGCCTGGGAGTGTTGGACAGCGGAACGACGGCGGCTTGGGACTCGGAACTCTCAGCATTCCTGTTTACAGTCAGTTTTCGGCGAGTGCTAGCACCAGCTCCCATCTTACAGCTCCGATTTACCACGTAACGAATTTCTGATACTAAACCACATTCTTTTGAATTTTGAGCGGAAGGCTTAATCACCTGGTATCGTAACTGACAAACAATGGTTATCCTATAACTTACTAGATGGCTCTATTGATCAAAGCGCTTCTGAATAAAACCTTACTAAAGAAACAACACTCTGAATCAACGGAAATTGACGGTTTTGTCTAATATCAAAAAAAAAAAAAAATAAAAAAAAATAATAATCCAAAATTGGACAATATTAAAAGCAAATGCAGTGCATTCACTTTGAAACCATATTTAATAGTATTATTAATAAAGCAAAGCAGATAGATACGATCCAATGAAAAATGTGAAGGTTATTAAAAAACAAAAACAAAACAAAACTAAAAAAAAACAAAAAAACAAAAACTGAACTTAGATAAAATTAAACACTGTAAGTGAATTTCTATAAATCATCATTTATATAAAAACAGGCTCATCTGCTGGCTTTACTTACTTATTGATAAAAGTTTATTTAACAATTAGTTCACTTTCAACAGATTCCGCTCATCACTCCACAAGGGAAAGAAGGGGTGGGGCTCTCAGCATCGGGGCCCGCCCATTAAAGGGGCCCGAGCAGAGATCTTAACCTGAAAAAAAATATATATGAAGTAGCCTATCACTAAGACATCGGAAGCGCAGTGGTGCCTCAAGGAATAAATTACACAAAGAAAAACTCACTAATGGAAAAAAAGAGTGAGAAAATTCATGTGCCACGACGAGCGGCCTCAATGAATTTTTTTAAGTATAAGACTTGAAACTGTGTATTTGAAACGTTAAAAATCAACAAAGCCTATCACTGTTTTTATGAATGTTTGTATTGCTCTGCGTATATTCTGTACTCTTCCACTAACCATTTCAGAAGCAGAAAAAGCTTTTAGTAAGTTAGGAAATCAACTGAAAGCTTGGCAAAGAGCTTCTTTCACTGGCCACGAATGCCTCAACTCTCTTAGTCGTTTACTATTGAACATAAACTGGCTTCAAACATTGACTTTAGTGATGTAATAAATGATTTTGCTTTAAAGAAAGCCAGAAAAATAAAGTTAAAAGACGGAAATGAGTTAAATGTTTTAAAGTTCATTGGTTATATAAATAGTTTGTTAAAACATGTAAAGAATAGACAGCACTACGAAAGGAGTGGCCTCAAAAAAAAGCTGAAGACGTTAGATGAGAGAAATACGCCACGTCAGTTATTTTTCTAAACTTTTGGGTTGAGATGGAAAAAGTAGATGTTGGTGTTAAATTAATTTACTCTAAAAATAATGATAATAACTGTGTGTGTGGCATGTTTAAAATGGAGAAATTTGAACTCGCATGGTGTTTTCAAGATATTTTTGTTTAAGAATCTAAGATTTTGACCATAATGTGGGAGGGAAGCCTTTTACTGCATTTGGTACCTGGGTCCTGAATTTCATGTGAGTGGTGAGGGTGACTACTAGGTAATTAACATAAAAAGAAGTCGAAAAGTTATTCCGATATTCCAGCCTTATTAATGCGTTTTTTTCTTTAGTAGATTTAATTAGTAGAAATCCTAGGGACATTTGGGTATCTCAATAAAATCGGGACGGTTGACGACCCTAATTAGCAGTAGGGTGTAATTGAATTTTTGTTTTTTTTTTGTTTTCACTTTCAAAGGAATTTGGAGATAAAAATGTTGACAATTACTGAACTATAATTATTAGGCTTATGTACTATTAGGCCTGTGTGACTTTAGATATTTATAGCTACTACATTGCAATAGTCACTTATTCACTTAAATTAGAAATATATTACAGTCTCATTACACTGGCAGACCAAAAATCTACCATGTAGATAGTGGTCTCCATGTTTGTTCGTCATTCTTAAGTCTCATTACAGTCTATTATAATCATACAGAGATACATGACTATGGCCAGGATTGGGTAAGTTATTTTTAAAAAGAAACTGAGTTAAAGTTACAGTTACTTAAAAGTAATTGTATAGTTACTTTTTAACAACCAAAAAAAAAAAAAGAACAATATTCTGTTAAAAGCATATTAAGAATTTATATTTTTTAAACTCTGTAGTTGCCACATCACATTATAAAAATTGATTGATAGTATTACAAAAATTAATGTATAGCTTTATTTTATTTTATTTTTCAGGAATTATTTAGAATTTTTCTTTTTAATTTAAATGTACTGTAGAGGAGTCTTCTCAATCTTTTTTTTTGCTTTACGGCGCACAAATAAGTTAGTTTTTAACAAAATTAGTAGGAATTCAAGGTACGGTAGTTGTTCAATTTTTTTTTTATTATTATAATGGGAATCGGAAATTTTATTTATTCAATATCACTCGTATTTAATTAACTAATCCAAGCTGATTATCTTGCATTCCTATACAGTGGAACCCCGCTATTCGTACACAATCCGTTCCAGGAGGCAGTTCGAATGGCGATTTGTACGAATGGCGAATCATTTTTTCACATAAGATATAATGTAAATTGGATTAATCCGTTCCAGACCCACAGATGATTGCTTATATAAACCTTTGTAATAATA
>JAFIDM010002131.1:63261022-63274508 GCA_023159025.1 Thereuonema tuberculata
TAGCATACACTAGCATTTTCAGATATGGGAACTGATGTAGCATACACCAGCATTTTCAGATATGGGAACTGATGTAGCATACACTAGCATTTTCAGATAGCCCCTGAGAAAAAAGTACAGAGTATTTAGGAACATGCAGGCCGATCCAATGGCCAGGATAAACGCAGTGAAGGTGTTGCCGAAGAGAGGCTGAAATGACCGGAGCCATGTCATGCATGAATTCTAGTGGGCATGTTTGATTGTGTCTGGCAATCCTCACAACGACGGTGTGTGTTGCCTCTGGTGGAAGCCACTTCGAACTCCTCATCTAACAATGGCTACATCATAGCTTTTATACATATTAATCATTTTGTTACTTCTGAATAAAGTATTTCTGCACCCATGTTCAAATGTTTTCTTTATTTTGCTACATTGCATCGGGCCTTCAGGACCACCCTGTATATTTTTGCAGGAGATGGTAGATCATCTAACAGAGTAGCTGTAAATTCATAGTTATGTATTAGGAAATTAAATTAGCTTTATCTTGTGAAAAGGATTCACATCTCCTACAAGTAAAATCTAGGATAGAGTCACAAAAGATATATTCAAAAAAGAAAGAAAACAATATATGACTTTGGAATGTGGATTCCAATACTTGAAAACTTAGCTGAAGTACAATAATATTTGCAATAGTTTGCCAGTCATAGTTCTAAAGGAATCCACTTTAAACCATCTGGCAGAAAAGAAAACCCACACAAATATATATATTTTTTAATTGAAGTTTAAGAACTTTTACTATTTTTCAACCTTAACAGATCATGGGTTTTAAAATAAATAGTAAAATACATCATTTGGAGATTTCATTTGCAGACAAAGTCTAAACCAAAATCAGATTTTACAAAATTGAAGATAATATAACAAGGATGGGACATCATAATTTGCACCCTAAGGAATGAATTTTGTGCTTTCTCTACTGACTATTTATTTATTGGGTTGGCCAAATAGTTCATTCGGTTTTTTTATGTAAGGTGGTTCTAGTAGCGCTTAGGTGTCTTTAATGTCATTCGACAGCATTTTGAAATAGATTGTTTTGTGACAGCTGTCATATCAGCATGCATTTAAAACATAAACTTATCAAAATTGGTGAATTTTGTGTAGCCAGTTTAATATTGAAGATGGAAGACAATAAGCTACATTTTTGGCATATTATGCTTTATTATTTCAAGAAAGCTAAAAAACGCAATTAAAACACAAAAAAAGATTTGTGCAGTGTATGGAGAATGTGTTGTGACTGATCGAACGTGTGAAAAGTGGTTTGCAAAGTTTCGTGCTGGAGATTTCTTGCTGGACGATGCTTCACAGTCGGATAGACTAGTTGAAGTTGATAGCGATCAAATCAAGACATTAATTGAGAACAATTAATGTTATATCATGCGGGAGACAGCCCACATACTCAAAATGTCCAAATCAAGCATTGATAACACTGGTCTACATCAATTTTGCTGACTTTAAGATAATAACTGATTATTATTAATTTGAGGGTGCTGAATCCAAAAATCATATCCATTTTGCACAATCACGTCAGATTTTTTTAAAAAATGAAGACTTAAATATTTGTCGTTTTGCAGATTCCTGTATTAAAGTAGTGGTTACTGAACCGATCATTAAGCACCATTCTACATTACCATATCAGGTTTGTTTCATGAAACCAGCTATAATACTACAATTTGATGTATTGTTGCATGTATTTTAAACATAGAAACTTAATGTGTTTTTTTCTCCCTCAGATTCCTGTGAATAATGGCTGCTATTCGTCGAAAGTGTAAAAATGACCCAAACATATTTTGCTACATTTGTGGCTGTTTTACAACACCTAAACAAAGGACAAATATATCAGACTTTGTATCCAAAGCTTATTATGCTTATTTTGGAGTTAAACTCGGTGACCAAGACAAATGCTGGGCACCGCATAAAGTATGAAGAACATGTGTCGAAAATCTCAGACAGTGGACTAAAGGACAGCAAAGAAGCCTCAGTTTTGGAGTTCCAATGGTGTGGCGGGAACAGCAAGATTATGTGAAAGACTGCTACTTTTGTATGGTTGATGTATCAGGTTTCAACAAAAAGTCAAAACATTCCATTCAGTATCCTAACTTCGTGCGGTCAGCTATATGACCCATACCACACAATGATGATGTTCCTATCCCAACTTTCAAAACACTTCAAGTTTTCAGTGACGAATGTAGCATCCCAATAAAACCAGATAGTAATGACAGCGACTTCGTAATGTCTGATCGCATTCTGTGTAAGCCGTTCACTCAAGGTGAATTAAATGACCTTGTGCGTGATCTTGATCTACCTAAAGCATCAGCAGAATTAATGGGTTCCAGACTAAAGGAGAGGAATATGTTAGCCCCCGGAAAGACCATTATATATCGACAAAGAGAGAAGAGCTTGGAAAAATATTTTGAGATGGATGAACATCTTGTGTACTGCACCGACATCAAAGGACTCATTGAAACTATGGGATGTGAGTATCTTGCAGAGGAATGGAGGCTGTTCATAGACAGCTCGAAGAGAAGTTTAAAATGTGTGTTAAATAATGGCAACAAATTAGCATCCATTCCTATTGGTCAAACTTTGTTAACAGCATATCAGAAGATAGGAGTAAATATGAGTGTAAAGGTGCATTTTCTGCACAGTCACTTAAATGTCTTTCCCTCAAATCTTGGTGCTCTAAGTGAAGAGCAAGGAGAGCGCTTCCACCAAGATATAAAGACCATGGAACAAAGATATCAAGGCAGGTGGAACACAAACATGATAGCAGATTACTGTTGGTGCTTGCAGCGTGACATCCCAGATTCCAGCTACGCCAGAAAATCAAAGAAGCGAAAGTTCTTTCATAATTAATATACTTCACTTTGTGTGTATTTTTAAAATTAATAATTATTTATAATTATTATAATGAACCAGTCCAAAGAAACTTATTCACGATTTAACGTTCTTTCAAAAGAAACAACATTAGTGGTAATAACAGTAACAAATAGGCTGCTGCAAGTCGTAAATATTATAAATTTCAGTAATTGTATTTTGTGAAAAATTGTGACGTGATGGACAATTTCTGACTGCATATTCGTAATCAG
Organism: Thereuonema tuberculata; assembly: GCA_023159025.1. NCBI lineage: Eukaryota > Metazoa > Arthropoda > Chilopoda > Scutigeromorpha > Scutigeridae > Thereuonema > Thereuonema tuberculata. The sequence continues at coordinate 63,264,145 of JAFIDM010002131.1, forward strand.
CGACCTCAAATTATATAAAATCAGTTAAAACATCTTAGTCAGCAGAAATTTTTTTTTTCCATGTAGACCAGTGTAATCATTTGGTTATGTGAATCACTTTGATGTTTGGTTCCACGTAAGTTTAAGTGAATAAAACCTTCTTGACCGTACTTTCGATGTGATTCTCTACTTAAACATAGCAAAAACTACTAGGAGGGATATTTTTTTTTTTTTTTTTTGATGCAATATAATTTGTACTTAGTGCCTCTGCAGTTGTATTACCTTATTATAAAAATCAGAACATATTTTATCTGGTAAATTCTTGGGCTCACAGCCGCCAATAAGATTGCAGTTTTGAAAGAAACTGAATTTCAATGAATGTAATACAAAGGAGAATGGGCAAACTGTTTGGGAAATTGACCCACCCTGTATAGTGATAAGATGACATCGTATACCTATAGAAAGATCTCCTTACCTAGAACATATGTTATTATTACGACTCGTCTCAATTATTAGTCCGTTCGGAGTTATATACGTATATAACTCATTGACATCTTACTTCCCGGTTGTATTAATTATCATTTAATACTTATTTTCATAACAGTAAATATTACTTTCATTTATTATGTGTAAATAATTATTATTTACATGAAATAAATGATAATATTAATTATTAATTACATGTAATACTTATTAACAGTGTGATTGATTGATTGATAGGTGGTTGGCTTCCCTGCCACCCACATTCACCACAATTAATCACTCAAACATCGTATTTAGACTTATACAACTCCGAACGGACTAAAAATTGAGACAAGTAATAATGAAAAATGTTGATGGAGATCTTATCTTGCGTATATTCTTATCGCAAAAAGTGGTGGGACAGATCTGTACATTATCCTTTCAACCTGTCTCTTTCATTAGATAGCAACTATAGTATGTTAATATTCCTTTTTCCTTTACAGCATGAAGGAAAATTTTAGATTTCCAGAAAAAAATTTAAAAGCTTTTTTGAATTCTTTTTTTAAGAACTCAAACCTTCTAGAATCATAAGACAGAAACGTAACAAAACAAAAAATTGAACAAAAAATTTAGTGAGGTTAAATTAATATTAGAATTTGAAGATGAATCTGTAAGTCTGGCATCTGCAATTGGCTGTCTTTATACTAATTTAAGTAACAGAGTTGAGGAAGACATAATAAAGATACTCTGTGGTTAATTAAAATAGTTTTGGTTAAAGAAGTTAAGAAAAGATTATTTGTATGGAGGTTTTAGTTCCAAAACTTGAGTTCCTTGTCGATCAGATTATTTGATATAGTAATGATATCATCGTAATTTAATTGCAGTATTCTAACCAAAATTGAATAGAAAAAGTTAACTGAGACCTAAAAATCTCTCTTTTCAGATAAATCAGAATTATCAATTATAGATTTCCTTTTTGCAGTCATAGCAAAAGGTAAATCACTATGCTGTATATTAGAAAGAACTTTTGTTTCCATAAATGAATGAAATTGATTTTGACTGTAATAGCTATAATCATTATTCAGAATTTATTCTTTTAAAACTACAGTAACATCTGAACGAGTTTCTGATTTTTTTTTCCTAAACATATTTTTATCGAGGGAAGTTATTCAAGTTGTTACAGAGAGATTATACAAAAACTATGAATGTAACAATGACAAGTGACTTAACAGATCAAGTTAGGAGGGAGGGTGTTCAAATGTAGATTAAAGGTTAGAGCATCGTTCCTATGTCCTCAAATGGCGATTTCAGTACAGGAGATAAAGGCTGCTGCAATTTGATTCTTTTGAAACAAACTGGAGGTCATATTACCTGAATTAACTTTGGTGTATATTTGATAGAAGGTTCAATGAACCCTAGGTCTATCCAGAGAATACTGAACTAGAAAGAATCCCCAACAATGGAATATGACTCCTCCAGCGTAGACCACTTGCGCTATTAGCTGTGTATATTAAAATATAAACAAAAAAACGTATAAAGGCTTTTAAACTTTTCTGAATGTAATTTCTCTTTAACAGTAGAAACATGTCTTAACATCTGATGCCTTTCTGTTTCTCTCAATTTCAGTAAATTATGTTGGCAGCATATTAGATTTGCTTTAAACGAAAGTATTCCTGAAATTTACCAGGATTTAGTCTCAGATTAGTGAAACATAGCTGTCTTAAAAAAGGATGAAAATGCACAGAGCATAATCTCATGCTAAAGGATCGAGAATTTTTGTCATTGTAAACATAGAACTGAAGTTAGCGAAATTAATGGAATTTAGTATTAAGAAAGTCAAATGAATCCAAATGAAAAATTTCACAAGAGACTGTGTACAGAGATTAAAAAAAAATAATTATTATTATTGTTTGGACCAGAGACAGCAGTTCCAGGAGGAAGAAGATTCTGCAGCTGCGACAACATGATCAAGGCCCATTGCGATTGAATAGGATAGATAGCCAATCGGAAGAACTTCTGAAAATGGAATTAAGAAGCTTCCAGAACATTAGCAGAAGTTAATTGCAATTGAAGAAGACTATGTTAAAAGAGAGTGAATTTTGTTATGTTCAATCAGTGAAATCATTTTGACAAATTACCATTTTATATAACAATAAAAATAAGCAAAAAAAAACACACACATTTAAAGATTCATGAACTATTTTTGGAAATTCCGTACTGGTAACTGTTTGACAAACTGTTTTGAGGTTCCTGTATCTCATCGGTTGGATTCGCCGAGTACTTATAGCTCAGTGGAATTCAAAGAAAGATAAATATAAGACGATATTAAACAAAACAATGGCCCTTGAATTAAAAAAAAAAACACATCAAAAAACAAATTAAGAAGGGGCATTGGCAGATATAAACAATGATTTGTAAGAAGAAGCACCACAACGATAAGCAAAGGCAAACAACAACTGGCAAATTGTTCTATCACTGACAGCTGTTCCCGAGAGCATACAAAAGTTGTTTGCGATGGCTGTTAAGTCTGATTTGCGATTTCCCTTGATAGCACACACTAGTATTTACCAATCCAAATTTGTTAATTTTTTGGGCCTATCATATCGGGGAAGGAATTCTATGGTTCCATCACGTTTCCACTTCATGATAGATATAATGGCAGAAATATCTGGACCAAATGACCAAACTTCGAAAGATTCCAACTATATTACCATGTTCAAAGGGTCTCGACTCTTTTCCTCCATCCATCCAAACAGCAAAGAATGTCTACACTGCTAACGCACATGTGGTATTGCTTCTGTAGCATTGTGTGCATGTTCGTATTCCATTGGCAAATCCATGTAGAATTACGAGGATGTTTGAACACTCTTGCCAACACAGTCCTTGTCAAAAACAAAATAACTACACCTAAAAACAGTTGTCCAATCAATTTAAAACATAGAATAATGGACATATATAAATTCAAATAACAATCAGTTAGAAATCTAGATGGCTTAATTGGTTTAGTAGTTTAGGGTGACTTTACCTTAGGTTAAGGCTGCAGATTCTCTAGTAAATATATGGATAGGATTTGATATTGATATGTGGTCAAAAGAATGACAAGGAGTAGTGTCAGAGTTTCAACTTAAGGCATACACACTTTATTTACAATTATTTACAGGTTTATATACATATTGGACTGAATTCTGAGAATCTAATAGCTTCCTTTCTGGTCCGTCACTGAACTTGTTGATATGCCAATTTGTTGTCGTCTGCCCATCCATTGAATCAGGCTACACGTTCAAAGGCCAATCAGAGGGCAGTGTAACTGGCCAATCGAGAAGGCTTTTCTACTTTGCATCAATATCCATAGATTTGAGTATACTACATTGGAACATAGTTGGTATCTTAAGAAAGCCCGAAGCATTCCATCTCCGAAGAGATCAAGAAAGGACGTTGCTGTTACAAAGGCATTTCTTGAAAATGGGTGTGTTGGGATGTTTGATTTGCTCAAAAATGGGCACCATGAAGGCATGCAGCCATTACACTGAGCAAGATGATCTCTTTAATGTATTAATACAGTCAACTTCTTGTAAACCACAAAGATCATCAAATATTATCTTGATGCTATATAAAATGATATCTGCAGCATATCACTGAAATGTAATAACTGATCTTTTAGTTTTAAACAAAGGTAGGACCTTCTGAAGATGCTTGATGCCTTTATATAGGTTTCAGTATGTGCAGATACGACAAGATTTGAAATGCAGCCTATGATAATGCGTACTTTACGATAGACATCCTAATTGACTATGTAAATAGAATCTGGTGTAGCTAGCTATTGGGTAATGATACTGTACCACAGTGAGTTACGTAGGTAATGGTGAACGGGTAAATCGGATAATCCTGGACATTTTTGGTCTTGGGTACCAAAAGGATATTAGGATAAAGGTGTGATTCTGTAACTTTTAACTTTTCAGACAAAGGCAATAGGGATGGTTATTTGGATCAAACCTTTCCGTGTATCATCATTTGAATCTCATTATCTCAGATAGATTCTTTTGAAAATGAGATGTCAAGATGCTTAAGACCAACTAATTAACCTAATGACTGAATATTATTTTTTTTCCTCATATAATTAACACAGAAGCAGTTAATTCTTATTTCAGTAAGGTCCACAATTATTGTTGACTTCTGGTATCACCTTTTTAAGTTATGCACAGCACATCTTTTTTATTTTCCAATTATATGTAAAGTTTGTGCAGCTTTATTTGTTTTTTTCTTCATTACTTTCTTTTTACTTAATTACGATAATTAAGGCCTGTATTTTTGATAAAACATGCAGTGAATGTAAATACGTTTTTTAAAACCCATTTGGTCATTATGGATAATCTTTTCTTAGTATACAGTATGTTATTTAAAAGCTGTTGGTAAAATGGACGCGAAAATATTCATGATAAATGGACTAGGCATAAATGGAAAGCACTTTTTGCAAAACCTTAAAGTTAATATAACACAAGATGCCAAAACTTTCAAATATCCTCAGGGGTAAGATCCAAAATAAAAGGACATTAAATAGTCATTTTTACTAATAAACTATCAACTTTTCTATGTAACCCTAACTACTATTATAAAAGCTGTAAGTTTGTTCGTTTGTCATTCTTTCACTGTGCAACGGATCGCTAAGAAATTTTACATGCAGGTAGTCTAGGACACGGAGAAGGATGTAGGCTACTTTTCATCACGGTCGATCAAGAAAAACTGTCCATAGATGGCGCTAGCGCAGTTTTCAATGAGTGCATTCCCAAAACTTGCGATAGATGGCACTTGCGCCGTTCTAAATCGCGCCACATATTTGAATAAATATACGATACGGTTAATTAATACGTTGGATTTCAATATTGTACTGTCTGTATTGTTTAAATTTAAATTTTAATTTAGTTCTAAGTTTCGGTTTTTCCTTGATATAATTTGGTTTTTCGAGTAACTAATGGAAGGCTTCCGGAGCAAAGCGAAGATAGCTGACTAGTTAATCTTTATTATTAAAAGAAAAGTTGATTTTTTTCTGGCCCTATCTCCTCCGAAACCATAAGAAATAGAAATACAAATCGGGTGGCAAATTTAAGTATAGTATTGAGGATGCTCACATTTTCATTGTTATCCACGTAAATCAACTGGACGTCACGTGAAATACGATCAAGCATGGAGGTAAATTCCATGCATAATTTAGTAGGAGCTAATCGTGGTTTCACACCTTTATCTTTAACTCAACAATATGGCTTCATAAGTACCTACTATCACAAATTATATCATATTTTTTAAAATTATTTCTGATAGATTTGAGTAAACATGGTCCATCGTGAAAGAAATACACTTTGTTACTACTAACTTGAATAAATGGTTTACCTTCGGCAATGCCAAGTAACAATATCATTTTCAGGTTGTAACTGCCTTGGTTGCAAACCATGACCTTTGGTATAAAACCAGTTGCCATGATCTTATTAATTGCATTTATAATTATATCTTTTAAGCAATCACCCGCCATTGCATCTGCACTGAGATAATACCCAACCAGCTATTTAAAATTTAACTTGAGGCCTCTTACTAAAATTAGCACCTGATTAGCATGCTTAAGGGAATCTGATAGTTGTCCATGATTTTACAAAACCATCAAATTCATCAGCTATAGCACTGTAGGTGATATTTTCTTTCTGCGACATTTCATCAATAGTAGAGCCTTCCTTTATTCTTTCACCTTGAATTTATCACTTGGCTTTTGATAAAGTTCTGTGCATCCATGTTACAATTATTACCAAAAAAACTGCATGAGATCTGTTGACTGTTCTCTAACCTAGTGATCTATCCTGTTTGTTTGCATATGAAAGCATTCTTTATTGAGCCCTGCATAGCTTCTGCGTGAGAAGCTTAATTCTGATCTCACTTGTTCTTGTCGTGCATCAAGAAGCAAGTCTTTTTCTGGCTCGTATAAATCAATACATGAGCATCCTCATCATATTCTTGCAGTTTTCTCTTATGAGGACTGCTTCTTGTAGAAAGATTTGAAGTGGTGCTGAACTACTTGGCAAATTCTGCGTTGGAATAGAACCAGGCTCCAACCTAAGAAAAATAAGTAATAGATCTCTTAGGCTTCCGAATCACATAAAAATGTTACAAAATTCTAAAATAACATTTAAAATGAATCTGAAAAATTGAAATGTTTAAAACTTATTTAAGAAACTTATATTAAATGAATAACATTCAAATATTTTTGCATTACTGATAAACTAGTCATCTTAAAGCGTTTCTTAGATGATGAGAATTCATATCAAGAGTCATCTGTGTATTTGCTGCAAAGGAAGATAGGAGAATAAAGTTAGTTTACAAAAGAGTTTGCGGTTAGTGTGTACATAACTTTCCAGCTTTCTAGGCTTAGATATTAAAAGTTAATTATAAGAGAAGTACTTACATCTTACACAAATAAGTTATTTTGATCCCACGTCTGCTAGTCTTACAAAGGACTGCAAGCTGTGGAATAAGACAATAAACTTCCTCATAGCATTGTACCCATATGAAATGGTTACACAACACTACTGTCTACAGGCCTATGTATAAAAGCGTACATTAAGCATTTATAAGTGGCCCACAAATAAGTAATATAATAAAATAATGTTGTATACATTAATACGATACTTTTACTTACCCTTAACTATAAAGCTGTGAATTTTGAAAATCTAAGGGTAGAAAATGATCTGAATATATTCAATAATGTTGGTTAAGTTTTGCTGGCCCTTCTTGTAGACATTGTCCAAGTCACTTCTTTTACATTTTAACACCCATTCATCACATCTACAGCAGAATTTTGTTGATAACATAACCTCAAGAACCAATTTCAATTTTTACATAAACCCTCCAAAATTACGACCAACGAAAGTAGAAAGGAATACTTACAATTTCTTGTCACGAGGAAATCGACAAAAAGTCCTGGAGTTCTTCTGAATCTCGTAATTATAGCAGCCAAAAACAGCACACACTCTTCCAGCCAAACAGGGATATGCCGATATGAGGTTTGGTTCTATTCAGGACTTGCCGCTAGGAGGTGTCTTGCTATCAATCGCTCAGGTCTGATATTATCTATATGGCATTTGCTTTAGATACTGGTATTGATTTATAAGTTAAGAATTATGGTTTTGAAAGGTAATAATGAAGGTTTGTGACTTTATTGTTTCTGTAATTTATTATTGCAAAATAGTTTTGTAAGTTAATAATGAAGATATATGATTGATTGTACATTGTTAGTAATTTGTTAGATAACGTGATCATCTTTAATTGTTATTTTTTTTTAATTTGTTAACAGTTTCTTGTAAGGAGGAAAGTGTTTTCTCTCCTCATTCGATGCCTGAAGAAGTTTGGCAATCAGCCAAATGAAATATAGTAATAAAGGTTGTTAATATATTTTTGAGAAGTCAGTTTTATTTTATTTATTGTTACTTTAAACTACATCAATTTGTATCCGTTTTGCAAAGACAGAATATCTTTTAACGAAAAGCAAAGTACATTAATTCATCAGTTCTTAATCATTTTTTTTTTATTCTTTTAATAAAATCGCTTCTTTGTTATACAATAATGGGTGAGACCACGTGTTTATTAAATGACATCCTAGAACAGCAGTTTCACTCTCTTTGGTGATCATCAGGTAGGAGCAGTCACCAGTAAACAGCAAGGTCTCAGTACTGTTGTTATTGTTGTTTTTGCTTTTGAGATGATTCCGATGATCATTCACAATAAGCCTCAGTACTGAGACCTCACTGTTTACTGGTGACTAGTCCTAGCTGATGATCGCCGAACAGTGTGAAACAGTTGTTCTAGGATGTCACTTAGTAAACACGTGGTCTCACCCATTGATGTTTATTAATAATTAAATGCGCAGATTGAATTTTCTATGCTTTAAAAAAATTCATTGAGGTCAGCGGACTGCTAGCACATAAATTTTCTCACTAATATTTTATTAGTTAATATATAGGACATGAAATCATGTATGACACACCAATAATCCTTACCACAGAAAAGGATTGTTACCTTAGGAAGTTCTACGAATCATTAATAATCAACACGCACAGATGTTACAATACAGATGTATCAATTCGAAATGCATTATTGTATGATCTAAAATGATTCTGTCAACTTGATGTATTATTAAGAATATTCTTTGTTATTATGTTGTAGTTTTGATTACTTATGTTTTAAATATGTTTTTCTTTATATATGCATCTGAAGACGAGAAAATAATCTCGAAACATGTTATGTGAAGATATATTTTTGTTTCAGAAGACATGTGTGTTATGGTCTCTTTTGTATTTATACAGTCTACACGCAATGTATAACTTTAATTTTATTAGTTAGTTTTTTTGTTTTATTGTTTTTGAGGTGCTACTTCGATTCCGATGATCAATTCTTTTTTATATTTAAAATATGTTCCTCATAAATCATTCGGTTACTAATTTTAAAAAATCCTCTTTGGCAGATTATTATTAGTATAACATACTATTTAATTCAAAATATTACAGCTAATATTTGTTCCTGAAACATCCAGTTCATTATCAAGTCATTGAGGAAATGAAAAGTTGAGAAATTAAAATGAAAAGAGAGTTCTTATTGAAATTATGAATATGAATTCACTGATAACCAAACTTAGCAGCAAACAGAAATAAGAGGCAGGATTTACATCCAGTTAATGCCCTTTTATCCTTTATTCACTCTCATTTTTGCCAAAAGAAACCAAACTTTTCGTAGCTTTTTTACATTGATTGTATATAAATTATTTCTTTCTAATCTACTGATGCTTGGATGCGTGAAGATTGTATATTATTGGCTTTATTTTTTAATGTTGTTCTTTTTACAAACCTTCAACATATTTTTACTTGAGACAAACATTTCAGATGAGTCTTGCAATATGCAGTTCGGGATGTTTGAAACAATCAATTTCTCTCCTTTCATTCCCACTGACAAAATGTAGTTATCAAGGCACAGAGCTTAGACAAGAAATTGCTGGGAATCGGAGACAGTACTGTTTCGAGGCTTATTGGCCTCTCATCAGTCCAATCCGTCCAGCCTATCTAGCTCAGAGAAATGGGACAATATGCAAAACAGACAAACATACAAATCAATGATCCCTGAACTATAAAAACATCAAAAAAAAAAAATTCAAGAATGAAAAGGGGTAAATAATTAATCCCCGCTAGCGTTTAGCTTAGCATCAAGGGATTAAATTATAACAAGGTTAGTATTTAGACAAGAAATTTAACGTGCATTAGTAACATTTTACAGTAAAATAAAACAAAGAACGCACATAACTAAACAAAACACAAATTCTCTGAGTTTTTTTTTTGTTATTGTGCTGGGAATCGAAGGCACGGAGCTTTTGGCTTTTTCTTTTGCTTTAATAAGTTATTTTTTTTCTTTCTTGAAGTTTTAATCATAATGAAATATTTTATCTTTAAAATTTTCACCTTTAATTCCTGAAATTAAAGACGAATAGTGATTAAATCTGTGTTTTTTCTTTTCAATGCAATTGTCTAAGTTTGCTTTGCCATTTGATTAAGGAAAAAGCCAGCGTGTGTATGATATGATTAAACTCTTCTATTGTCAAACCATTTATAGAAAATCGCTAATGGAAGACTAACAAAAGTCAAGTATCAAAATAGAATTATGATAAGAATATGAATGAGAAGAATTTAACATTTGTTGATGAATTAAAGATAATAAATTGAAAATTTATTGCAAGTGCGTTTCGCACTTACTTGGTAAAATCTGTATATACGAGGTAAGAGGGATGATATTCCAAAAGTTTTGGGATACATAGCATATTGTATTTCTGGGATGGCAGAAACATCTAGGACAATACACACATTAAAGAACACAAGATGAAAACACTTGGTGGTATGATT
>JAFIDM010002131.1:63281925-63293532 GCA_023159025.1 Thereuonema tuberculata
GTACAATATGAAAACAACGTTTTTCCTTGTTTCCATTTTCTTTATGTCTGCTGTAGGATATGTTGAGAATTACTAGCAAAACTAAAACTGCAAAACCAACTTCTCTATCACTTCGTCGACAAAGCATTTGTAATCGCGACATCAACGAGAGCAAAACGAAACTTGCCACTGGAAGGTGACTGCTTCGTGTAAAGCGACGCCGATTTCGGACAGCTAAGTAATTTCTAGTTACTTGAGATATAAAACAGGGAAATTCAATACATGATTGTCAAGAAGATAAAAATTAAACGATGTTGAATTGTTAAATATGATGATTTTTACATCCAACAGCGATGTCACTGAAGTATTGTTACAAGACTGTAGAACACAGAAATAGCTGCTTTAGCCATTAACATATAAAAAAGAATAGTACAGTAAAACCCCGCTAATCCGGCATCCGATAATCCGGCACATTCAATAATCCGGCATAGGTCTAAGGGGTTTTTTTTACACTGAATAAGCCTTCCAGTCGCGTTCGGCATAGTTCGCGGGCAATCGGTGAGGTCGGGCATACTCGGCAGTGATGACAAATCTTCGTCCGCCATTTTGTATCGTCTAGTGCTCACTTGTCAGTGCTACGTGAACGTCGCTTTGCGACGTGAACGTGTTGTAAGTTTGAGTTGAGTTTCTGTGCAATGTTTTCTAAACCAAGCACTTCTAAAGAAGCAGTGAAGCGTAAACATATTGAGAAAGCTAGGTGAGCTCTATTTTAGCGGTATTTCCGCTATCCTCGCAATAACGGCTATTTTTAGACGGCGCTCAGTAATCCGGCATTTTCGGTAATCCGGCACTGCCGAAGTCCCGAACGTGCCGGATTAGCGAGTTTTTACTGTACTAGAAATCTATAAGAAGCGACTGAATCTTTTTTTCATCAACACTTCAGTGATTCCTCTGTAATATCCCTAAATTTCAGTTTCCTAAATCAGAAGGAAGGCCGAAGCTCAGACGAAGATTAGGCCTAATCCTAATTCATTCAAATAACAGATAGGCTTTTAGTTTTTAATCGTCTATTGATTAAATTGTACGAAAACCACTACCGTCTCCAATATTGAGATACAACTCCAACTACAGGTAAAATTGTCTTCCGGATTTTTTTCTGTTTCTAGCTCCTTCTAGAAAAAAAACAACAACTAGTTGTTCTTTTGTTCGTGTATTTGACTTCTTAATATATATACTTCAGTTACAACGTTATGTATTCCATACTTTCAATGTGTCACTGTTTCCATTTTAAGTTCACATTATTTCAGTTTCGAATAGAGAAACAAGCTCAGTATTCAAAATCAATTTCTTGCCTTTGTGTAAAGTACATTTCCACATTATTTAGACTATCTTTTTTTCTCCCTATTGTCAACTCAAAATAATCTTCAGAAAATCAACAGCTCTAAAAATAAAAATAAAAATTCAATTGCAATATACAAGTTATAAAAACAGTAATAAACTTCGTTTCTGGAAAGAAAAAAAAATATTCTTTTTTTATTATTATTATTAAAAATATAGAAGACTTTCCTCAATTAGAAAGTTTTGCAATATTACTTTTGTGTAAACTTTTTTTTTTCTCTCCTCACAAGGAAAGCATAAAATATCTAAGTGTGCAATTAAAGAACGGAAGTCGTAATTTATTTGAGGCCAAGGAAAAATAACAACAACTTTTGGTTTTTAAAACAGACATTCAGTGGCTTTCAGGGAGGAGAGGTTTTACTTTTGTTGTTCTTATTTATTTATTTATTTATTTATTTATTTATTTATTTATTTATTTATTTATTTATTTTTAAGAATTTCATGAATTTGGGTCTAGATTGAGTTGGTATTGGGGAAAAAAATTCTCAGAAAGACAGTTTAAGAATGATTTTTTTTAAGTTAAAGATAAAAATAAAAATTTGAAAAGAAAAAAAAAACGTTCTTTTTTTAATCTTTACTTTATGAATTTGAAGTATTCATGAATTTCTGTGTTCGTCATACAGAAAAAAAAAAAAATCTATGCTCAAATACTCAGTGATAAAGAGTTCTTATTTTGTTTTTCTTTCTTTAATACTTAAAACTGATTAAAACGTGAATTAATGTAAATAAGAAATCACATATCAATTAAGAAGAATTATTACAAAACAGTAAAAGTGGGCGTGTGAAGCAACGGAATAAAGATGATCGTTTCTTATTGGTTATTATTTTCTATTATGTTTAACTTATACAATGGTGAAAGAACTAATAAACAACTTTGAAATACAAAGCTTTAAATTATCTATTGTAAAGAATAAATCAAAAATAGATCATCACAAAATGATTAGGAAAAAAAATATGATTTCAATCCATTTGAATACTGGTCATATTGTAATATTTTGTAAACGTTACGAACCTTCAATAAACTGGTTAACGCAAGACCTGTTTATCTACTTATCGTTTCCAGTTTCTAGAGATATGAATGTTACTCAGAGGAATTTAAAACTAAGAGTATAAATAAGCCGAAGCAAAATTCTTGGTTTCGGGAATGTGAAACCAACACAATTCCACAGCTCAAATAGTGAAAATGATGATGATGGATGAAAGTTGTTATCCTTCGAATAGGGAATTTATTTTTTTTTTCCTTTGAGAATTCATCGAGGTAGATAAATATATGTCTTGTAAACTATGAATAATCTTCTGAATTAGAATAATCTGCTTATGGCCGGTTGCACCATTGAAGTTCCGGAGCTGAACCACGTTCAAACTGCAAGATGAACGGAGATCATCCTTAAACCTATTGCGCCAACAACGTTTAATGAGAATCTCGGTTCAAAAGCGTCGTCAAGTTGATCTGCCGAATTCGGCCGTTCAAGGCGCTGAACTCGGTTCAAAACCGCTGTTCGGCGTTCGAGCCATTACTGATATTCGCTTGCGAATTGAGACCAAAGCAAGTTTTCTCTCAACTATCAGAAATAACTTTTAAAAATGACAACTTTACATTTATTCGATTCGTTGGACAGTGACTGTGAAGAGAAATTTCAGTTGTAAACAGAGTTGCATCATTTGTATCCAAAAGGCAGACAATTTTGCGATTAGTATATTAGGGTAATCGTGGATTTTAGTGTCCCAAATTAAATAACAATAAAAAACCTATAACAGTAAATGACAGTCATAAAATGTGAAATTTCACCACACTTGGGTGGGTGGGTGGCCGCACGGATAGTGTCCCACCCCCCATCGACATCGGGCTCCGAAGTTTGCCGCTGTTGGTACAGTCTCTGCCGCCGACGCTGGAGCGCTAGGCCCGGCAACAGGCCGGCGATAGCGGACTCCAGAACGCGGCAGCACGAAAACAGAGCTTACGATGGCCCGTTGTCGGTCGGGGGTGGGACACTTACAGCCATCCACCCACCCAAATATGGTGAAATTTCACATTTTATGACTGTGTGTCATTACACTGTTGTACGTTTTTATTGTTATTTAATTTGGGAAGCTAAACTCCACGATTACATATATTAGTAATACCCCGCATCGATTTTTTTTTTTACATTCTAAAATGTGTTATGTATGATTCAATTATATCAATTAAAAGGATTTTTTTTTCGTCTCTATATAATTAGGTACTCGGCAGAATTCAGTTTTTTAATTCCTGAACTCCATTTTCATAATGAGATTGTTGCTGCTGAAACAAAGGACAACTGTTGAAAAAAATACAATGGGTTGATTTCCCGCAACGAAAGACGAATCTTGTAACCAATCAGGAATCAGCTTTGAACGCATGACGTACTTCCGCTGCTATGAACCAAGATCACAGAACCTCAGTTCAGTTGTGACTGCTTTAGCTTGGTGCAACAAGGCTGAACTTCAATTTGAGGTTCAACCAGAACTCGGTTCATGGAAACCGTAGTTAAACGCTACTTTGGTGCAACCGGGCATTAGTCCGACAGAATAACTGAGATCAATTACTTGCCCTTCTTAGTTTTGGCAATCAGTAGATTTATGAATTAAGAGAATCATACTAAGCATCAAGAATGTGAATCTCAATCACACAGGTTAGTGTTGTATCGATTGTGAATCGCCTACGGGCGGTTGTCAATGTAAGAGTCTCTTAATATTTAAATAGAAAATTACGGCCAGATACCGTTCAAAATAAGAAGAAAAAAAATAAATAAAAGGATTTAGATATTCAATAAATTTATCATTTACCTAATTACAGAATAATTAAAAGCATATTGGTATAAGTTGTTATCGAAACCTCTCTTGAATTGGTCTATGGACATAGTTCAAAGAGAAAAACTTACAATTTTAAATAGAAAATATTTTGTTGCTAACGAATGGTGGAACGGATGGAGTTCATGTTTGCTTTCTTTCTGCAAAACCAAAATGCAAAAACAAACTTCCGCTTGCAAACACCACCGTAGCAAGGGTTGATTATTTCCGCTATCTGTTAATGATCAGCCCATTTAAAAGATACTAATGGATTTTGTTTTAAGGCAAAATAACCTCAAGAAGGAATTAGAATAGAAAGCAATAAATTTACTACATTATATAATTATTAGGCTCTTTATTGACTATGTGAATAGTTACTTCAAGTTCCGTGAATATAAAAATAAAATGGAAATATATGTAACTTAGTAAGACCTTGATGTTTTTTTACATCACTTTTTTTTTGGTCCCGTAGAGTTCAGTTAAAAACAAGATACAGTAGAACCCCGATTATCCGAGCCCCGATTATCCGAGTTTCCGCTTTAACCGAGCTACTTCTAGGACTTTTTTTTTGGTTCTACATTTTCCATTTTTAAAGCTACCGAAAAAAATTCTGAACTTGATCTCACAAACACTCAGGAAAACGAAAGAGAATTCGCAGAATATTGGTCGCAATTAATCTTTGTTCGTCTAGTCCTATGACCCCCTACCCGGAATCGAGAAATGGTTTCGACTGATCACCTCCCTGGAATCGGGGAATGGTTTCGATTGGTCACATTGTCCGTATATCTGAAAAGTACGGTGGTATATTCAGTCAATTCTAAGATTCGAAATGAGTAGCAATAAGAGAAAGCGAGTTGTTGTTTCTATAGAAACAAAATTAGAAGCAATCCAAAGAATAGATAATGGTGAATCAATAAAGAAAGTAGCGGAAGATCTCGGTGTCGGAGCTGTTACTGTTGGAGACTGGAAAAGGAAGAGAAACGAATTAGAAAAATGGTGTGCAGAAAAGTAAAAGGTAAGGTTTAAGTAAAAGAACTCTTTCAATATGAATTGTATGTAGTGTATCTATATAACTTTTGTATTTGTTAAAATATACATTTAAACCTATACGATTTATTTTACTTACAATTTTCGCTTTAACCGAGTTTTTCGGTCATCCGAGTTATGCTTGGTCCACATTAACTCGGATAATCGGGGTTCTACCATAGTTGAAGTGCCAGCTTTTAAATACCCGTATGATAGATTGTAACAACGGGTAGTAATTGTCTCAATTTACCAATAATCTCACAGCTTTAATGTTTAATTCATCTCTATTAATCGTGATAATTGCGCATTTACAAAGACTCGTACACGGGAAGCTTTGAATTCTGTGGTTTTACATTTTTTTATCAAAATTAGCAGGGAGATCATATTTGCTAACGTTTGTCGGCCATTACAATTTCAACTTACTGAGGTTACTACATATCAAATTACTGCACTTCAACGACCAACATTTTTTTGCAAAGTTTTTGTTTTTAGCTCATATCGGATTTGTGGCAAAATCATAAAGTATTTTTAAATTTCAGCTTCTTAAGATATGTTGTTTCCAAAAGTTTTTTGTTCAAACCTTTTTTTTTTTTTGGCTGACTATTTATTAGATGTCTAATAATGATAGTGTTACATGCTTCCTTTTTTTTTTTTTTTAGATGCTATTTATAATCCATTGTTACAGTGATTTACTAGAAAGAATATCAATGCCATTGTTACTCACTTAACAATGTTCCACCGAAATCTCAGAAAGACTTCACATGAACGGGGGATGTCCCAATCTCTGAGGTAATCGTGACAGAAAGTTCTAGAAAATAATTACGAATTCCCCTACTGGGTTTTTACCCACGTCTTCTAGGATTTCCTCTCCTGGGTATTTATCCCTCACAGCTCTTACTTCAATCTGTTTCGAATGAATGACTGGGATTTTCCCTTCCTTACATAACACCCACACATGCCTGATTTGAGATTCCTTTTGTCTGAAACCAATTGCTAGAAAATTCCAAGTAAACATTCTGGAAATACTGTTCTTTAGTCATCAGAGGATCTCCGCAGTTAATTTGGACCTTCAATGACTGAACAGTTTTGCGCCATTTTCTTCTATCGAAAAATATCGAGAAATCCTCATAATTTGAGATAATATTTCATTGGACTATTTTAATCTTTAAAACAGTGGTTACTTATTTCTGTAAAATTCACTTCCATATTGTAAATTACATGAATATTTTCTTAAAAATTAAAATAATATTTAACGTGTGCGGATTGAATTCCTTATAGACATTGATATCATGTTTAAAAATGATGAGCACACATATTAAAAAAAATGATTGATACAGACATTTTAAAAAAACAAAAAACAATAAACGTACTTATCAGGACAGTTTCAACCCGCTAACTGTCCTGATAAGTATTTTTTATGTTTTTTGTTTGTTTTTAAAATGTGTATATCAATCATTTTTAATATGTGTGCTCATCATTTTTAAATATAATATCAATGTCCATATGAATATTTTTTCCAAAATAAAAAAAAAAAAATCATTTCAATTAACAATATTTCGTATGGAAGCTTATTTTTTTTGAAATTACAAGTACAAGTAAAACCCCGATTATCCGCGAGTGCCGCGAAAAATTTTTTTAACTACGAACCTCAAAAAAAAAAAAACAATTTTAATCCAAGTCAACAACAGGGAAAGTACAATAGGCCCTATAGTGCGAAGGTCGAAAATTACTGACAGGTTTGTTGTGCATCGTAAGCCAATAGGCCTTCTCGGAATTTGTGGATGAGTGGCAGACTCTTGCTCTGCAGAATGGTTTCTGCTGTACATATTTTAGAAGTTTTGCATATTATGTTTTTATATAATAAAACGTTGTTTTTATGCTGAAATATTTTTTTTTTCGTGTTTATACCTCATTTTTAGTCTTTTTTCAAGTTATCCGCGATTTTTACTATCCGCGGTACCCTTGCTACCCAATTCCGCGGATAATCGGGGCTCTACTGTAATGAGATTTGCGATATTCATTACAAAATAATTTAGCACATGTTCACAATAATCTCCGTGGACTCTTTGGCTTCAGTAGTAATGCTGGGCGAACACGTAGCAATTTGCGGCAATATTGTTGGACAATATTGCTCATTTTTATTGCTGTCAACCGTTGTCAGTTCAAATCACGCGCGAACACGTAGTTTCTCCTGAACCAATATTGCCCTGAATTTTATGGTTATGGCGCCTCTCACTAGGGAGAGCTAAAGAGAGAGCGTGTTTTCGTACAGAATTGCTATAGTATTAAACGCCGTCCCTCTGTAGAAATCAATTACGATTATTTCATTATCAATTGACAAAATGTTGTTGTTGGAATTATCTGTTTTGGGCCGACCCATTTTGCTGAATTTACGCCTTGTTTCTAAAAAAAAAATGGCCGGCGTGAGTGACTGAATTTCCGATTTTCAAAGTCCCGCCTTCCTTTGACGTCACCATTGTCACGTGATTTCATCCGTTCATGTGATTCGCTCGCGAACAAGCAATATTTCTCGACAATATTGTCCCAACAAAATTGTTCCTTTTGTACCGACAATCGCCAATGGGCAATATTGGGCAATATTGTCCATTTTTATTGCTGCAAACGTGTTCGCCCAGCATAAGACAATCAACAACCAACAAAGACTTAAAGAAGCCGGGTTCAATACTCCGGCAGATTCGTAATTGTAGAAACTACAAAAACTAGAATGTTTTCGTAATGTTTATAAGATTTCAGTTACGAATCTTAGCAATAGACGGCGCTGTTACGTCCTGGAAATATCAATCCATAAGGAAATTACGTCATCAAAAGCTCTTCTTTCAAACTGAACTGTAAATCAATCTATTAATATATATATATTTCTACAAATATGAGCAATATCTAAAGAATCACCGTAAATATCGCGTCAAAAAAGAAGTCTGTTTTGGGGAGGATTTTTTTTTCTTTTTTAATAAGTTACGCGGATGATGCAATCTTAACCTATTTATGTATTTATTACGCACGTAAGTAATGTACTACCGAAATCGTAGTCTAGAAACGTTTTGACCTACAGAAGCTAAGTCCTTTTCACCCAAGGTGTCTTTGTAGAAGAGGGGTGAAGAGACATCTGGTGCTAATGATGTTTGGATTGGATTAGGTTTCTCAGGAACGGACCCCATTTTGAAGAAGTTCCTCAACACGAAATCACAAGATTTGTTAGAAAGACTGTCACACAGAATGGAAACAAAACTCCTCCTCGTCTGTTGATGGAAAAAAAAATAATCAAAATTCAGTTGTTTAGGTGCTAAGTAAAAATTCGATATTTACAATCAGTTTTGTAATAATTTTTTGCTTTTTAAAACTCTGAAATTTAAGAAATTATCCGCAAACAAAAAAAAAAAATCTATGTTCAGCCCCATAAAAATTACTGAAAGTGATAAATATTTATTTGTTTAATTTAACGTGATCTTAGTAAGTCTTGTTAATACCTGAAGAAAACGCTATTTATTAATACCCAAACAAATAACAACGGCGCTAATACTTCAGTTTAAAAAATATAACAATAAATTCCTAAAAGAATTAATATGAGAACTTTTACTGAAGCGAATCAACTGTTCTTTGCATAAACAAAACATCATTTCAATCACGCTTCAATTGAAGTTTGCCATCGTTCAATTTAAGTTTGATACAAATCTATCTCGCCGTTGTGAATCTTAGTCAATGCAAAAGCTTTTCATTGAAAAAACTAAAGGAGAGGTAACTTAGTGTCTTCGTCATAATACAAAGTCCGCCAAAAAATGTAAACACACTTCATCAAAAGAAAAACCTGTATAAAAATTGTAATACACTAAATTTATAGACAAATTAAGGGATGAATACAAGGTTATCTTTGACTTCTGCAATTACACGAGGTGCTCAAAGTAGTTACCTTTAGCGTCCAGACTTTTCTGAAGACGGCGAACTGCTGCTTGAGCAATGTTGAAGAAAGTGGCCAGTGGGATTGCTGAGCATGCCATTTCAATTTCATGGAGAAGAACCGCCAGTGTAGCTGTTTTCTACGATACACTACATCCTTCTGAGTACCCTATAGGTAGAAGTCCAAAGGTATTAAGTCAGGAGATCGTGAGGGGAACTCAACTGCACCTCTTCGTTCTATCCATTGTCCTGGCAAACTCTCATCAAGGTAAGCTCTCATGTCAGTGGTAGTGTGGTGGTGCGCCATCTTGTTGAAGAGAAAAAAACAGTTCCAACACCACAGCCGAAGAAGCAGAATTTGTTGCTAATTGCTGTGCGAGGCCTCCCGGATCTTCCCTTCTGCTACATCACACACGGTACCATGGGTTTCAAACTTCTCACGAATACGTGCAGTTTGTCAGGCGTATTGGAGGTTCTGTTGCAAACTCACGCCTCTATTGTCATTGAACTTTAACAACATTCTCAAATTTGAAATACCACTTTAAAATTTATTTATATACTATATTTATAAGCCATACACATTAAAAAACGTATATATAATGGAGAAGAGCTAATTTAATATAAACCTGAAGAAGACTAGTACGTAGTACAGTCGAAACATCGTGTATCGGAATTTCAACTTATATAATTTGCTAAGTTCGTCTGTCTTCTTGTCCGTAACTCCATATAATTTTGTTATCACTGCACCGATTTTAATGAAATTTGGCGTACTTACTCAGTTTTTTACGGTGATTTTGAAACTCAAAACCATTTTTGCCGTAGAACCTTCGTTCACAAGTTAGCGCAGTATTTAGATTATACAAACGTCTGTCTGTAACTCGATATAATTAAGATACCACTGCACCGATTTTAATGAAATTTGGGATACTTACTCAGTTTTTATGCAAATTTTTGAAACTCAAAACCACTTTTGCCGTAGAAGCTTCGTTCACAAGTTAGCACAGTATTTAGATTACATTTACTTTATATTTGATAGTTGATAATAAAATGATTTTTCGGGTTTTTTTTTATGCCTGTCATCCGACAGGCTTTGCTGCTAGTACAGAAATAAAGATAAGAGAGAAGATAGAATGAAGTGGTAGAACAAAAAATTATAGAAGCATATAAGTTTTATCAAATTGCAATTAGATCCATTAATACGTTCAACAAAAGGATGTAAGAATTACATCAATTAAAAAGATATATATATATATTATTTTCAATGTTAATATTTTTATTTAAGCCATTTACAAATTCTGCAATTTAGGAGGTAGTTGGGAATTTTAACTACATCGTAAATTACGATGAATTTCCCGAAATTACGAAATGTCTGTAATGAAATGGTTAAAAAAAAAAAAAAGCCGATGATGATGAAGCAAGACTTTTAGGAATTCTCGGCCTATTTTTGCATCAATTGCTTTTGAAACTCAAAAGTTGCAACTCAAGACTTGCAAAAATAAACAACTTGCTTCGGGCAAGAAACGAAAATTGAGTCTACAATTTCAACTGGAAAAAAAAAAAAAAAGCGTGTAAATAAATGCATTAAAAAAAAAGTTTCGAAGTAGCCAAGCGAAATTTCCATTGTTGCGTGCGCGTGAAAAGTTATGACGCATTACCTTGACCGACTGATCTCGTAGCCGACTTTTGGATCAGACAAACACACGTGAACTCCATCGAAAGAAATGGAACTGAACAATGTGGTTTATCACTTACAACACAGACGGGTCATTAACACAAAAGGAATGTTCCATTACATAACAAAAGATATAACAGACAAGTAATCGATTAAAATAATGAGCCATAAGTTAACAGTCATTTCTGATTTAAATAAACGTCTTAAAGTGAATAAACTATATATATTAATATTAATTTTACGATGGATTTAATTTAATCTCATAATAAATTAGCAACCTTCGTAACTTAGTTAATGCTGACGTAATCACTTGGGATTCAGACTTACGTAATAATTTCTTACAAAAAAAAAATGTTTTGCATTTTTTATTGATTTGTTGTTTTTAATTTTGTTTTTATTCAATCACTAGAAAAGAGGCTATTTTTAATTAGTTGATTTTTTTTTATATTAACATAAAAGAAGGTGGCTTTCTAAGCTAGAATGACGTCATTAATATTAGGTCCCTGGCAAAAACTCGCTCCGCCGCTACCGAATGTTGAGAATTTAGCCGTCGCGTCGTCAACTAAATTATTTACATTTCCAGAAGTTCCTAAAGCAACATTTTGGCTTCGCTCGTGTGAATGATTATAAATCATTTATACAGATTAGAAATCACTTGCTGTTTGTAAACCACGTCAAATTTAATAGAGCAAATATACAAATATATCAATGTTTGCCTGTCTGAAGAAACTGATATTGAACAAATATTTAAACTGTGATATTTAGATAATTTTCCACTTAAGTTATTGTACTGCATACAGTCAAAAAAAAAA
>JAFIDM010002131.1:63293932-63312913 GCA_023159025.1 Thereuonema tuberculata
AAAAAAAAAAAAAAAGGATCTATACAGTATCATGTACCACTCCTCCTTCAGAACTAAATTGCTAGCTTCTATTTACAAGAATCTGCAATCAACGTATCCCAATTCAAATGAAGCTGATATCCACGAATTTACAGCATGTTTCGTTTCTACTTTTCGTTGTTTTCCTCTACTAACAGGACACGAAAATTTGTTAACATTAGGAGGCGGATGGATATGTGACTGGTTGATTGGATGATTGATTAATAGATTATAATGGCACAAAAGCATCTGCGGATGGATACGTGACATCAATTAAGTAAATCGCCTTAAAAAAAAAGGAAAGCAATCTTAGATAATGCTTTTCGTTTCATGAACGGAAAGTAAATAAATTCAGTAGTCAACGAAAAACAGCCATCTCATTTTTGAGAAGCAACAATATTGTTTTAAAATTAAACCGATTATAAATAAATTCATTTTACACAGCAAATTTTTCTTAAAAAAAAAACAACAACAATAATAATGAAAGAGAAGTTATTGTGTCTCAGATCATCCTTTTGTTCAACCAAAGATTTTCCCACAATTCATTGTCAATTCGTTATAAATCCGTTTGTCTCGTGAAAAACGAGAATTAACCTACTTCATCAAAACAATTGTCGCCCTCCATTTATGAAAGTTTCAAACGTAAAAAGTTAAAACGCAAAAACCATTTCTTTTTGAAACTGCCTGTTATTATTCCCATCCCAGCATCACTAAATCCATTTCAATTCATGAGCGATTAAAATTTAATAGAGAAACTACGGGTAATAGTTCTTTTCATTCCAGTAATGAGGAAGATTTGTACTAACGCAGATAACAGACAAAAGAATTATTACGTTTATTAATTTGTTTTCCTTTTTCCATACAGCTGTATCGGATTTCTTTCTTAACCTTCATACGAGTACTTACTTAAACTATTTTATGCATACCCAAATAGAAAAATACTGAGAGAATACCAAAACCTTTGAAATTATTCTTCTATGTGGAAGGGGTATAAGAGATAATGAGGTAGGTACAATTCTTTCCAGATGTCACTGTTAAAATACAATCACTTTTATGTGAAACTGTTTTTATCTAACACTAGTCTACAGAATAACAATGGCCTATAGTTAATTTTTATATGTTATTGTGACCGACAGCTTCACAACTCTTTAGACAGAGTTCTCGCTCTATATAGAAGCCGTAGATCCTTTGCGTTTACTCTCGTCATTTTTTTTTTTTTTTTATCTCGCTGTTTGATTATTATTTAATAGAGATTTATAGATAAATCAAGTCTGAGCCTATTACAAAGAAACTAAGCATCGAATTTGCCATAATAACTCAAATATCGATATGCAATTTTATTACATATTAAAAGCACGGTATTAAAATCAAGCCTTAAATTACTGCACTTTAATTGCTTTCTCGTAATTTCTACAAACAACCCAGAAAGAATGAATGGGATTTTGATTTTTACATTTGATTCGATTTTTCACGTGAAAATAAATTTACAATTCTTCTTATTTAAATTAAAAAAAAAAAAAAATGTAAACACAAAATCAATCTCGACCGTCATTTTAAGCAATTATTTAGTTTCCATAGCAACCGGAGACATACACAGACTGCAAATTAAAAATAAAAATAAAATATAAGTAAACTGGAACAAAAAAATATATCTTTCTAATTTCTTTGAAAGGAACTTTCAAAAAAATAAATTCCTTATTATTTTGCAATATTCAATTCCATTCTTATTAAATTATTGTTTTTCGAATCAACGTTATTGATTATCGATTTCTGATTCTTTTTTTTTTTTTTTTTTTAATGGAAGTAAAAAACAATATTTCGTTGTATTTTGTTATGATGTAGGTCGAGAAAAGCCAATTGATTTCCTTGACTGAAAGAAAAAGGTAGGATTTGTGCCAAATTTTACATTTCGATTGTGGAAACGAAACTGAATAAATCAAAAGACGTAGTTTTTATCAAATGATGAAAAAAGAAAAAAACAAGAACGAACAAGACAGGTGTTTGTTTTTCTTTTGTGTAATGACATCCATTTATTTTTTTCCTTTTTCTTAATAATAAAAAATCCAATCTAATCAATTCGAGTTCATTTTAACTTTATTTTACATTGTTAAGGTTTGAAAGAGAAAACACCATCAAAAGTTTTTCTTTTTTATTTCTTATCAAAATGCTGACGATAAGTTTGGCCGAACTTTTATATCTTAACTTGCATTGGAGAGATGACCAAAAAAAAGGTTTAAACAAAAGCTTTCGAACACAAGTTTGAGTTTTCATTCCCGTCCGCTTGGATCAAGATAAATCAATTGATTTGTCCTAAAAAGCTGAAACTTTAACAGGAAGTTTAGATTCTTCAAAAAAAAACAAGTAAAAAAATTTGTACTAAAGCATAAAATTAAGGGCGACACATTAAAACCCACACGGACATTGAACATGTGCATAATCAATTTAAAAAAAAAAGAATAATTTCTGTAATGAGACGTTTGCGACAGGAATCGAACCTAGAACCTTCTGATCCGAAATCAGACGTCTCATCCATTAGGCCGCGGGAACTACATTCAAATTATTGTTAAGTATCTCTTACCACTTCCTCTGTGTGTGTGACGTAATGAGAGAAGAGCCAGAGAAATAAAGCTCAGAGTATGCTGATATTATTTACAAACAAGAAAAAAAAAAAGTGAAGTTTGAGAATGTTTATCCTGGACAACTACTGAACCGAGAGACTTGAAATTTGAATATGCTGTTATAGATACGGTCAAATAAAAATATAGAATGTTTAGTAGACACCCTAAACTAACGCATACCCAAATTTCAAGTCGATCGGATCAGTACTTATCGAGCAAAGTATTCCCAAATTTGCGAAAACAGTCGACTCTGTCCGCATTTTTGCGGATAAGAAGAAATAATACCCCATTCCTACGGTTTGGGCCTCTGACCACGATGGCGAAGTCAGTTTGCCGATCCGACTTTCCGTTCGGGAGTTGTTAGGGAGGACAGACAGTACAATCGCAATACTCCCAAATGGGTCGCTAAAAAAAATGGAGTTCCTTACTTATTCTGATACACAATTCAACTGTTAAGCAAGGAGCAAAGGACCAAAATATGAAATCAGTTTTGAAATCATAAAAGTTATTCCACATTCAAGCCACTCACATAATTGCAGGATGTTTCTTTAATGCTCATTGTTGATCTCCAAAGGAATTGGCTAGTGTTTACTTCACTTCTCGTCTCAAATATCTCAGAAAGATTTTAATCTGGGCAAATTCACTGGGAGATTTTTAAGGATGTTAACTAAATGAACGTCACTAAACTTGCAGTTTATTTATTTATTTATTTATTTTTTTTTTTGTGGGTGGTTGGGTTCACAAAGATAATGTGCTTTATTGATTCAATTGTCCTCCAGCTGAATTTCACATTATTTCTCTGGATAATATGAAAAAAATAACCATTGTAATGAATATACAAACCTGTATCAGCACAATACCGACGCGACGGTTGCATCATTATGCAACTTACAATTGTAACTGATTGTAATGCATTTTATTTGAATAACGCCCAAAACTTTTCTGGTCTATACGAGAGCGTTGACAAAGCTAGATGTGGCCTACACGAGCGTTGATAAAGCCACATTAGTTTAGTCAACAAATATTGTTCATAAGGATAAAATAAAGGAAAATACAACCTCGAGGACTGAGCGTTGCTTACCGTGGCCTTCTAGGCGTTGAAAGTGCTCATATAGACAAATACATTTCTATTTAATGTCTAACAATTAATCCTGTGCTTAGTAAATCCTGTTGCACGTGTTTTGATATGATTACGTTTGATTAGATTTAGACAACTTAAATAGGATTTCATTAACTTTTTTTTTTTAGAAACTGTCGAATTCAGTAGATATTACAACTTAAAAATAAGCAGTTTTTCTTTGTATTGTTACTTTAAAAAAAAAATAGAGGAAAAAAAAAAATATTGTGCTTTTATGTTCTTTCAAGATGAAAGATGGACGTATCGAATTTTGCAATTAAAAAAAATACGTCATTCGTCAGATTTCAGCCAATGAATAACAAGCAAAACTGACGATGCAGAGGAACGAAATATCTAGATCCTTGTGCAACGGAAATGGAAAGGCCAACCATTTGGCGTTCTTTTCAGAGGACAGGAAACTGGGCTGAAAATGCCGGAAGAGAAGGATAACAATCGCACGTCACGTGATCAACCGCTAACGATGCCTTCCATCGAAGGGGGAAAAAATATATATAATTTTTATTTTTCAGGACATAACAATGGGTCAAACACAAAAGTTAATTCCTAATTCCATTCATTATCAATTTTTGCTAACTGCCTTTTACAAAGGGAAAAAGAATAAAGGAACGAAAAAGAAACGCTGCAATAATTGGAAAGTGAGTTGTTTATATTTAGTGGGAATTGTAATTTTTAAAAAATACGGAGAATTGTACTTTTTTATTTTCTTCCACTATTTAAAAAAATAAATAAATAAACATTTCAATTTTTGGAAATTTAAAATTGTCTAATATTTTTCAGATATATTCGTAAGTCTTATTGAGCTTATTTAAATTTCAAATATGAAACTGAGATTTATTTTTTTTTTTGCTGACACTATTTGGTTAGTATTCAAGGCGTTTATTGCTGAGTAATCTCTTGGGAATCCCATCCAGGAAACCAATGCCGTAGATGGGTTTTCTTTTTTCCGGAAGGAAGCTACTTAGGAAGAATGAATAGCCCCGGGTGTTCAAGTGGTTTGGTTCATCCAGGTGAAGGAGGGGAACACCCACACGAAATTACCTCGTTAAGAGCATTAAACGACGCACTGCCTCCAGCATCATACAGAACGAAGACTCTTTTGGGGAACTAGAAACTAAATAGTAAATTTACAACAAACGATTGATGGCTGAGCTAAATTGCAGACAATCATCGTTTTAGGAGGGATTTTTTTTTTTTTGACTCTCGATTGGATTTTGATATTATAATGGCCAAAACAAACAAATAAACAAAAAACTCAACTTCACTTTTAAAAAATGTCAATGGGGAAGTTAATTTATTTAAACCAACTTCTGAAATTAAACAAGCAAATTCGAGTGGGTTTCCTGTCAATTGATGGGCCAATTAAAAAATTGAAATATACATGTTTAGATATTAAATACGCATTTAAATAAATGCCAAATATACGCATTTATTTGCATTTAATAAAGGTAAAGGGCGACAAACTATTTGTATGGCTTTTTTATTTGTGAAATAAACCGCCCACAATAACTATTAAATTGGACAGTTTGATTGAAGGAAAAGTCAGCATTCAAACGAACAATAATAATAATAATAATGCAAGAAATGCCACACTACGCATGAGACGATCGACCACGTAATATCAGGCTGTCCCCTTCTCTCTCAAACAGACTACCTCCACCGACACAATCAGGTAGCGTCGATCGTTCATCAACAGCTACCACACAAAGACTTACTTATTAAGAACACGGTCCCGTACTAGAGTCACCCTCATATAAACTATACTGGGACCGCCCCATTCACACAGATAAAACCATACATCACAACAGACCAGACATTACACTTGTTGATAAGGTCAACAAACAGACGTATCTAATTGATATTGCAGTGCCTATCAGCAAGAACATGCAGAAAACTCACGCAGACAAGATCAGTAAATACACTGATCTAGCACACGAGCTCCAGAAGCAGTGGAGGCAGGATCGAGTACGTGTTGTACCCATCGTTCTGTCTGCCACTGGTCTGGTGCCTCACACATTGCACCACAGTCTCAGCACACTAAGACTTCACAAAAACACTTATGCACAACTGCAGAAGGCTGTGGTACTCAACACTACACGCATAGTTAGGAAATTTATGGACACAAGCACACATCCCTAATCATTCTTGCACACATCTTTACACTTGGCAGTATGTGCTTTGGTCCTTGACCCGCCATATTGTTTTTGCTGGGGAAACCCAAGGTTTGAAACATACAAACATTATAATAATAATAGTCTAATAATAAACGATCAGCTCGTATCAGACAATCAAAAAAAAGTATTAAATATTCATACATGCCATGTAAATATTAACTATTTAAGTAAGCATTTATAATCACAATTAGGTTTAACTGCAAGTATTCTTCTCTTTACACTATTTCATAAATTGCCATTAATATATGGAAATATTCAAGACTGTGCTGCTTCGTGATAAACAGCCAAATAATACTCTTACTATTTTAATCCATTTCAAATGTTAGCCCGAGGATTTGGAAACTACAAAACACGTTTCCAATACCTTTCAAATTGTGGGCGCTTAGAAATTTTCTAGTTTTAATATTATTTCTGTACTTTTTTTTAATATATACATTTATGTTTTTATTGTAAATATACAAATATTTTTAAGATTACTACAAGTTTATAAGTTTGATACCTTTAGTAGGAAAGTCTGCAGATTCTTTTTCTGGGGAGGGGAGGAAATAAAATACTTCCGTAAAATACATATAATGGCATTTTTAAACCGTTTATATAAATAGTAACTCCCATCACGTGATTCACTACATAACTATATCACGAGCAAAAGAAAGAATTTTTTTGCTGACGAGTAAAAGAAAGAATTTGGAAACCGCTGATACAGACTATTTAGGCCTAATTTATTAGTTCAACGAAAACTACAACAAATTCCTTAATCTTTTTAAATACGTAGCCCTAGCGTCGTTTTTAGTTTCTCTTGAAGTTTCACGTATAAGACATTCACGAAATTATTAAAAAGGATAAGTCATTAGCAATTTGTTAATAAGGAACTAAAGCAGCTGGTTACCCAGAATAGTTTATTCGAAATCAATTAATCTCTTCCTTTCTTTTATCAGTAAACTGAAACCGTAGTTGATGCAGGTTAGCAAAATCAAACAAAGCCAAAATATATCAATCACAAGCAGAATTCCACCTAGCGGCATTCCAGGAAAACACAATTCCTTGAAATGATACTTAAAAGGCTGTTCCAGGATATGTATCTCCTCCTCCTCGTCGTAGACTGCTTTTAAGCCAAAGTTGATTTCAAATGCAAAAGCAAATGACCTTGTGAGTTGTAACATTATTCAACATTGTATAATATCTTTCATCTGAAGTCACGTCAAGATCTAAATAGAGAACTGTTAGGGAAAAATGTTTTGTCATGGATGTATGTTAGGATAGGTATAAATAAATCGTTTTGAAACGGCAAATTTTTCCTGATTCTGTAAGTTTTGCCTAACAATGAACTCAGTTTAATCAATTTAGAAATTAGTACAAAATACTTATATAATTAATTGGGCTTTCTGAAATTTTCATGAATATAAAAGTGAATGTCTGGTGTTTGTTTGTTCTCTGTGTGTTCTTTTATCTTTACCACGACCAAGTTTTGCCTGAAAGTAGCATGGGATATTTGTTGTTTTGAATGTTTCAATTCAAAGTTTTTTCCCTATTCGTAGTTCTTACACTAAAATGAATTTGAGATGACAGTTCTACAATTTATAATGTTTCCCAGTCCCAATACTATCCAGTGAATAAAAATGAGAAACGAGAGTCTTTCGGGTATAATTCTTGTTCTTATTATTGAACTTGAATACACATGATGGTAACCCTGAAACTTGTGTGAAACTTTAAAATAACCCTGAAAGTTGTGTTATATTAAAGTTCTAATAGGTTGTAACATAAGTTTAACCACAATGATCCATACTATGAATGTATCCAGATAAACTGTATCAATTAATAATAATATCAGACTGTCCCCTTCTCTCCCAAACCGACTACCTCCACCGACACAATCAGGTAACACCGACCGTCCATCGACAGCTAGCACACAAACATTAACTTATTAAGAACACGGTCCCTACTTCAAGTTTAGCCCATAAAGCGTATTAGTCGCCCTCACATAAGCTGTAATGGGACTGCAGACAGATAAAACCATAAACCACAATAGACCTGATATCACATTTGTTGATAAGGCCAATAAAAGACCTATATCATTGACACGGCAGTGCATATCAGCAAGAATTTCAGAAAACTCACGCAGATAAAATCAGTAAATACACCGATCTAGCACACGAGCTCCAGAAACAGTGGAGGCAGGACCGAGTACATGTTGTACCCATCGTCCTGTCCGCCACTGATCTGGTGCCTCACACATTGGATCATAGCCTCAGCACACTAGGACTTCACAAAAACACTTATAAACAACTCCAGAAGCTGTGATAATCAACATAACACGCATAGTTAGAACTTTTACACTTGGCAACATGTGCTTTGGTCCTTCATCTGCCATGTTGTCAAGGAAACATGGGGAAACCCATGGGCTAACCCATATTAGCTGGGAAAATCCAAGAATAGAAACTTTTATATCATAATAATAATAATAATAATAAGACAACACTATCAACAACGCGGAGTAGGACAAGATTTCTAAATACTACAATCTGGCTGAAGCATACAAAAAGATTCACAAACTTAACTCAATAGAGATTATTCCAATTGTTATTACAGCAACTGGACTTATACATAAAAATTTACCAAATCACTTAATCAACCTACAGTTAAACCCAGATAAAATTTTATATACAGCACAAAAATCAGTGATTTTAGAGACTTGTCGCATTGTTCGCACTGTTTTGAACATACCATCAGGCAGCTTAGAATAAGGTTTGCTATTTTGGCCCCTTAATTCTACTAAACCGGTTGCTTTGCACCGAGAACTATAAGACAGTATAAATATTATTATTATTATTAGAATAATAATAATAGTCATCATCATTCAGGATAGAACACCTTACTACAAATACCAACCAGAGGATATCCTCGACAGCAACAATCACAAGATCTACTGGGATATGGAAATTCGCGCAGATAAGAAGATTGAAGCGAAAAGGCCTGATATCCTCGTAGATAAAGAGAGAAAATGGGCCACACTGTATGATATAGCTGTGCCACTGAACCACAACCTTCATAAAGTATAGGCCAGCAAGATTAATAGATACACAGAGTTGGCCATTGAAATAAAGCAGATGTGGAAACTCAGAGCAGTTCACATTAGGCCAATACTTATATCGGCGACTGAAATTTTCCAAGTTAACACCATCAAACAACTGGAATTTCTAGAAGAAAGACAAGTGGCAAAGGAAATACAAAAATCTGTAATTTTAGACTAATTGTAAGAAGATTCCTTAATTTAGAATAACTTGGGTGCATTTGACCAAGTGCATTCATTGATGTCGATTAGATTAAATGAGAAAAGAGAATAATGATGATGATAATAATACTTGGACAATTCTTAGGTCTCTGGGTGAGACTTGAATTGCTCAATTAATCCAGTCAAAGATGTTGTCTTTGTACTGTGTCATATGTTGTAATAAAAATTATAATAATAATAATAAAAATGCCAACTTTGCCAAGAAAAAGAAGAAACTGTTTCCCGTCTACTACGTGAATGTAGCAAGATAGCACAGAGGGATTATAAGATCAGACACGACAGAGTTGTAAAGTTAATCCATTGGTCATTATGTAAAAATTTTCCAGCAACAAAGACTCTTTGGAACATGTCTTTTTCTGACACATTGAGAAGGTGTCAGAAAACGAACAAGGCAAGATCTTGTGGGATTTTAAAATTCAAACTGATCGACGCCTCGAACATAACATACCAGATCTTACAGTGATAGAAAACAGAAACGTTTCAATCGTTGATATTTGAATTCCTGGTGATGCCAGAGTTGAAGAAAAAGAGCTAGAAAAGATCGCAAAAATCATAGTAGAATCCTGGCCACAGAAATTACTCGATTATCAACCAAATATACCGCAGTATCGTCGTCGGGGGCACTTGACACCTTTTGACGAACTGTAGCTTTCTGATATAACACCTACAGAACTTCAAAATACGGCTCTGCTGAGAACTACAGAGGTAGTATTGCGCACAGGGCCACCACAAGGGGAGGGTCATTTGGTCCCTCAGCACCGGAGCCCAGCTGTCAAAAGGCTGAGGTCTTAACCGAAAAGAAAAGTAAATGAATTAGCCTTTCACTTCTAGACTTTTGGGGTTTTTTATAATTAACCAGAGGCGTATATAAGGGGGGGGGGCCGAGGAGGCCCGGGCCCCCTCCGAAATAATGAAGATATGTCCTTCCAACGTTTTTTTTTTGGTTGAACAGATAGGAACCATTGTTTTTTTTGTTTTCATTGGTTTTTTTGTTTGTTTGAATAGATTTTTTGGCCCGGGTCCCCCCCTGAAATAATAAAGGTATGTCCTCCCAATGTTTTTTTTTTTTTTTTTTTGGTTGAACAGATAGGTTTCCATGGGGTGTCTACTTAATTATATTAATCTTGGGCCCTCCCCGAAAATATATTCTATATACGCCACTGTAATTAACTCTGCATTTTATATAAACTACTTTTTTGCTTTAACCATCTGCATAGAGCTATTCTGCATCACAATGTTTGCGTGGAGTGAATTTTTGTCAAAACTTCATTTCCAAACTTTTGGATAGAACTGGAAAAAAGTAGATGTTGGTGTTAAATTAATTTACTCTAAAAATAATACCAATAATTGTGTGTGGCATGTTTAAAAGGGAGAAAGATGAAATCGAATGGTGTTTCTGTGATATTTTTTGGCTAAGAATTTATGATTTTAAACATAATGGAAGGGGGGGGGGGGGGGGTTTTTGGGGCGGTTTCTTGTGGGTTAGATCTCCGGTCGAAATTCGTATCAACTATACAATGCCAGTCAGTATTGACTGTGTTTCATTTTATTTTGAAATAATATTTATGATTAAAAAATAAAAGTATTATAATTTAAAAAAATTGAATTTGACTTATTCTTTTTGTCTTCTTCTTTCTTAAACAAAAAAAAAAACCGAAAGAAAGAAAAGCAAAAGCACATCCAATTCTTGAAGAGCTGTTGCAAAGCG
Source organism: Thereuonema tuberculata (assembly GCA_023159025.1). NCBI lineage: Eukaryota > Metazoa > Arthropoda > Chilopoda > Scutigeromorpha > Scutigeridae > Thereuonema > Thereuonema tuberculata. The sequence continues at coordinate 63,304,875 of JAFIDM010002131.1, forward strand.
ACACTCGTAAAAAGCCTTGTCTCTTGATCGATGGAAGTTGGAGCATCGCACGTTCAAAAAACTGGGTTAAGTACTTGGGTGGAGTCAAAACTAAACAACGAAGCTTCCGATGATGAGTCGTTAAACAACGACTGACTCTTAACAAGAATATTTAACTACAATAATAAAAATACTAATACAGTCGCCGTCTTTAACAAATATGAGACTGAATCAGAAGTCGTCGTCAATATTCTATTTAGATATCAGCCGAGTGAGGAGATGAATATTTAACGATGTCAAATAAACAAATTAAAAATTTAAAAAGGAAATCGTTTTCCCCCCCCCCCCCTCCCTTAATCTATAGGTCTTTTTGCTGTCGAGAAAGGATTTTGATAACAGTATCAAGTTAATATTTACGGAATGCGCAGGAAAATAGCTTCAAACAGTACATTCAAATCAACTTTATTTGTTCCTTTGTGCCAATATCTTATTCGAACTATTTCAGACGAAATGATGCCGAATAAACCAGTCACTGCATATCGTGATTTTATCTTTAGAATGGTTGATCATTTGCATGATATTTTCCGTTTTGTATTCAATTCATTTTCTTAACAGTCCAACGGAAGCAAATCCGGTGATTGCGGAGGCCATTCTTCGCAATTTGTAGATCCTGAAGTAATTTCGTCATTAATAATCCATGGACATTGGCAGAAAATAAAAGGAGCGTTGTTTTCATCCTGTGAGGAATGTCCATCAAAATGAAACTCTGTTTTGATACATCTTGTAAAAAATGCAAAACAACTGAACCCTCCTTTAAGCCAATATATCTATAAAACATTTTACAAACACAGAACTTCTATTTTAAGCATATACTTCATTAGCTCCAAATTAGAGCGCTTGAATTTCATGGGGACTGTGAAGCAAATGTTGATATAAAGCAGGAAAATTGCATTAATAAAAATTTAATTTTATACATATTCGAATACATTTTGGTATTCAACACCACTTTCAAATTTATGTCTGGTTTCAACATTACTTTCATCAGTTTCTAGCACGAGTTCTGTCTTCTGTTGAATGCAATTAAGTTGTTACAAGAATGTAATAATAACAAAATTACAAAAATAAAACCTTAATGTTTAAACAGGCAGAATATTTTCATCGAGATCAGTTTTTATTGAAATAATTAGAATGAATGAATCCGATTCCTATTTTGTGAAAAAAAAAGATGTTTGTTTTTTTCCTTTGGTGGGATAACAGGATAACATTATTATTACTACTATTTTTTCCGGTTAAAGTGAACAGCATAAGAGATTAATATAGAATGGAGTCAAAAAAAAAAAAAATCCTCTTCCTGACTACATAACCTTGGTAAAAACGTAAAAAAGGAAATTACAAAGATCGAAAAATTTGGAACCATTTATTTAATCGTTTCATTGAAAGTTTCTAAACTGCTGCAAATGAAATGATTAATGGTCTAGTTTTAAAAAAGACCAGACACACAATGATTAAAAAACATAAAAACACGTTAAAATCTTAATATCTCGACCAGGTTTCGATCGGAATTGCCGATCTTTTTCAAGACTTTTTTAAAACTACACTATTAATTTCACACACGTTAAATTTCTACATGAAATTATTAATTTTATACTATTCAATTCTTAATCACCTTCTCCTCCACAATTAATCTGGTAACTGAATGCAATGAATGTATTTTTAAAGATTTTTTTTTTTTGGTCATAATTAGAACAGGAGACAAAAAAACAGACACACAAAAATTCAAAGGTTTTTGCTTCGATCGAATTTTAAATGATTCAGGAAGTCACGGAACTAAAATATTTATTCCAGTGGCGTAAGTTATTTTTATTACACATTAAAATACATCTTATAGTCAAACACTTATACGACTACTTTATACATAGAAATAAAAAAAAAAAAAAAAAAAATTGTTTTTATAAAAAATTAGATAGAAAATCGTTAAAAAATTTTTTTGTTTTGTTTTTTTAATTTTATTTTGCAAAGTAAAAAAAAAAAACACATTAAAAGGTAAAAAAAAATTAACAAAATGTTTAATTCCATTATTTTTTGGAAATAATATTGCAACAGTTTATACGTAAATATTTTTTTAGAAATCACTTCTTTAGCTGTATTTTTGTAGAAATTATTTATCTGTGTTTAATCTATGTTCATTTTTATCTTTAACTGTTATTCATTCATTTGCATTTCCTAATTACTGATGTTCTGTTTATTTTTAAATTCTTTTCCGTTGCAGCCGTTGAATCAGTTAATTAATTTAAGTTCGTTATTGTTTTTATCCAATCATTGTGGATGATTGGATAATTTTTAATTACTTAGCCAATCAAATCAAACTATGTAAATACTATATTCTCATTTAATAAATTAATTCAGTTCAGTTCCAGAACTTGACTCGTTGTCTTTAGATCCCAAAGACTCTCCCACAAACACTATTCCAATATGAATATTATTCATAGCAAAAAGCCGGGCTTTGAGTTAAGTCGCGAATCACTTCCGAAAATGTGCATAACCCTGTTAATATTGAAGGTATTTAAAAGTGACTAATGCTACGATGCTGTAGGATTATTAGAAATTCAATTTTCCTTTTCGGTTCCGGAACTAATGGCGCTTTTGTTTTTTTCCTTCCTTAAATGACTTTTTCCAAGTTTTTAAAAACAAATAATCTATATTACTAAAATCTTTTGTTTCTCTGTCTTTCTGCCCGGCACAATTGTTAATTTCCTGTGAAAAAAATTACTATAATTGAACGTTCGCGACAGGAATAGAACCTGCAACCTTTTGATCCGAAGTCAGACGTTTTATCCATTAGGCTACGGGGACTATATTCAAATTTTTGTTTCTTATCACTCCTTTATGTGTGTGTGTGTGTGTGTGGCGCAATGAGAGAAGAGCCAGAGAAAAAAGAAAATAACTCATTAATTTTAGCCTACTAGATTAAAATTTAAATTTCAATGTTCATTAACATTAAGGCGTCAATAATGGCGCGCGCGCTATCAAATAATGAGTTCATTCAAAAAGGAATAAAATATCACTTTTTGCCAAAACCGCTTGGAATCGATTCTTCTTGGATTATCTCATACTTACCAGGGGGAGACAGGGGATGGCCTGGTTCTTATAAAATTTAGAAATTTTTAAATTTATAATTTTACATGAGTATAAAAAATTTCATATTTCTAGGTACTGTAGATTTTGAATAAAACAGTTCACAAAAAGTGATCTAGTTGGGAATGGAGAGATTCTCTTCGCTCGTGTAATTATACATATATGCAAATCTATTTACATTTAAAATATATTTTACTTCCATAAATAAAATTATAAGAGGAAATTATAGATGATTCCTTTCTATATAACCCCCCGAGAATTGTATACGAATATATTACGAACGAATTTAATGCAGCAGTAAAATTAAAATTATTACGAAGCAAAGATTAAAAACTAAAAATACAATATATGTTCTTTAATGCTTGTGTTTCTAATTTTATTTGTTTACTGCTGATATAAAAAACTAATGTAAATACATTTAAATTCTTCAAAGCGTAAGTTAATATTCATTTTATTCATAAAAATGGAAAAAATACTTAAAATTACATTCAAGAAAATTGTCTGTATGAGAAACGTCAACTGGGACTCTTTTTCTTTGCGGAGTGATCATTTTTTTTTACAAAGTGCTATACGTCCAGTGCTTTCGACGTTCGTATAAATGATTGTTACGAAAAAGAGCCAACTCAGCACAACGTACGAAAAAAAGTAAAAAATAAAAAAACTTTTTTTATTGGGGGTTTGTATTTTGGCGGATTTTTTCAATATATACTAAAGATTACTGAAGAGATGACTAAGCTAATAATAAGAAGTAAAGAAATAAATAAAACGTACTTTTTCTCTTATTTTTAAAATGATTCAAGTTTACAGTAATTCTTGTCATTCCAGCTGAAATTGAACAAGCATCTGCCTTGAGAGAATCCTCAACAGTGAAAAAACGAACACAAACATACACGATGAAGCGAACGGAATACATTTGTTGAATTTAAACAAAGAAGAAAATAGGCATTGAAGTGGTTCGAGAGTCAATAAGAACGAAGGGCTAAAAACATCTAGCAATTATTATTTAAGCTTTATTTATGCTTTTCTTTCAACGAATCGATGGTTTGTTTATATTAAATCACTGAAATCATAATGGAAGACAATGTTGTGATGATAATTAAGTCTACGCTTGTTATTGATAAGTCATTGTTTAATTTTTATTTGTTATCGATATTTGAGATTAATTTGTTGATTTTGTTTCAGATAATTTACGAGATATTGAAGGGAGGGAAAACAAAAACAAAAAAAACCTTATGAACTTCCTGGAAATGTTAAATTTAATTTGCCAAAACTCAACTTTGGCAGTTTTTATATATTTAGAGTAGATTTCCATATTTCTTAATAATCTACAAATAATTGGCAACGAAATTATTATTATTATTACTTATAATATGATAATTTATTAATAAATATTTCTAATCTTTAAAATTTAAACATATGTGAAATTTTTATTTTAAAACTTTCCACAAACACACATGGATAAAATTAAATTATATTTACAGTAAAAACGACGGTTTCATCGGCGAATCCGCCAGTATCTTCAGCCTACCTGAAGATATTGGTGGATTCGCCAATGAAACCGGTCGTTTTTATTGTAAGTGGTCTTTAATTTTATCCATGTGTGTTTGTGGAAAGGTTTTGAAGATATTTCTAATCTTTTAATAATAGTAAATATTTATTAAAAATTAAAAAACACAATAACTGAAATTAGATAAAATTATTACAATCAAGATGTCATTTGCCATCGGAAAGCTATACACCATTGACTTGCACCCCCTAGAAGCCTGGGTAAAGGGTGTTGGATGGTAGCGGATTCGAAATCCAGCCGAGATCGGTATTTTCCCCAGATTATTTCTCCAACATAGTTGGGGGAAATGAGAGACATCAGCCTGGCCATGTGACAGTGACGTTTGCTTTCTTTGTATTAGGGGTATCAGTACTAATTAATTTTATACATATTTTCATTGTTCTTTATTACCGTGTCAAAAAGACACCGTACATTAATGTCAATGTTAGCCATTCAAATAAGGGTCTCAAAAAAACTTAAATCGACTGTAGATACTATCTAAAAACTATTTGTCTAATCCTTTTAATTATTCAATAAGTTGATGCACGTGCTGTACCCAACGATTCTGCAATCATAAATTAAACATTTGGCTTTCCGTTTTAACTTTAAGTTCACGGTTTTTTTTTTATTATTCTATTGAATTCTCTGTTTCATTCGAACAAAAGCTGGAATACTTTGACGATCTCATTTCCCCAAAAAACGTAAATGAATTTCTGCCAAGTTTCGAGTTACCATCTGTCTCCACAGTCCGAAAATAGAACATTCCAAAAGAAGAGAGAGAACAAAAAGAAAAAAAAAATACATACATACATATATAAACTCTGTTTACATCATTATTGATTTTGTTTCGTCTGGTCACGTTTCCTTTTTTTTTACTTCTTCAGACAAAGTATTAGACCAGTATTTCATCATCGTTTAAAATATAAGTGAAGGAAAATTATATGAATCTGACAAAGGAGGATTTTAGGATTACTTTTGGCTATGGATTATCTTAATCATAATACGAAGATATCGTTAATGACAAGAGGTATTTAGTTTTAGCTGGTATGCTCAAGAGAGATAGTCGTAGGAGCATCTGCCTCCTGCCCTGTGTATGTGTTTTATTCTATATATATATATATATATATATATCAATTTTAGGTAGCAACTGAAAAGATAAATTCAACCACGATAAATAATTACTCTGTAATAATATGTCGTAATAATTAATTACATATTTATCCGAAACTGAAAATGTTAAAGTGATTTTTCAGTCGAGATTTTTTTTTTTTGTTGTGAAAAAAAAAAAAAGAAGAAATGTAGCAAATCAAAAATCATGATTTCGCGTTGAACTAATTATATAACATCAGCTTAATGACGTAAGTAAGTTTTAATGATCTTTTCTCTATCTGCTCACGTATATATATCTATGAATGAATCAGTTTCTGATTTCATTAGTACATATTATGTCTCGGTAATTGCAGTCAATCCCAACATTCAAATTACGAGTCGATTTCTTCGGCAAGCAAGAACCTTTTGGCAATTAAAAAAAGCTAAAAGTTCGAAATGATGTCATAATCATTTTAATTTCTGGGGACTGAATGGCAAAAGCAATAAAAAAAAGTATTTCGTATGAATCTCATTTTCATTTCTTTTGTTCAGGTGTTAGATGTCAACCTTCGTCTGACGTCGTAGTCACGACCTGTATTTTAAAGAGCCTTGAATCATCAGTATAATTATGTTGATTAATTTGTAAAATCCTCTCTCACTTCGTGAACGCACAACTTAGAATTCTTAAGCCATCAATTTTATCAATTTTTAACAAACGATATTTATGGATAAAAAAATATGATAGAAATAATGTTTTAAATTTAAGCAAAAAAATTACATTAAAAGCTACCATAGTTACATATTAAAGAAGAATAATGGAAATAAAGCATTACCTAATCTACATTATTATTAAAAAAAAAAAATGTGCGCGCGCGGGTGTACATTCGTCAACAATGGGATTTCTAAACAATTCGCAAGCGCGTTGTCAGGCAACGTATTGTTGCTTGGTCAACCCACAACAATATAATTTCGCACGCCCGTTGCCAAGCATCAAATATCCGACTATTACAAATGGATTTCCATATTCTATTGCAAGTATTTTTTTTTTAATTTAAACTTTAATTTACTTTTAGTCTTAAGTTTCAGTTTATTTGATGTAATTTGTTTTATTTTGTTTATTGAAAAAATATATTTATTATTATTATTATTTTTTCGTTATATGTGCGAGGCTGCCGGAGCGAAAGCGACGGGAGCCTATAGTCTAAATAAAAAAAAATGAATGTTGTTATTATTACAACTTTTATCTAAGGTTTTTTTTATTATTATTATTAAATTTTCCGCCGATTAAAAAAAAAAAAAAAAAGCATTTACATAGGAAATCAAATCAAAGTATTTCTTCAGGAATAACAGATAAAGCCGCTATCACTGAAACGTGGCCTTCTTCGAAATTTCTTAATTTCGGGTTGGCTTTTGCCAACCACTGTTATCGGGAAGGGTTCGTTCTACTCCGTAGGTGGACTTTCGTACAATAGAATCAAATAGATTGGAATCTCCCTTCCTATGAAATATTCCAAGGAAAAGAAAAGATTTCCACGCACTCCATTCGGAATCTCATTGGCCTTCAAAACAAAACGACCGTGGAAATAAAAATCAGACGATGTTATGGGATTTCAATGTAGTTTATTCATAGACGTTACCTACAATCCACTGTCGAATAAAAAGTGCGTGAAATTCGAACTCGTAAATGGAGCCTGATTCCTGTGTTTTTATCAATTCAACAAAAGAACAATATTTTATAGAATAGTGCGAGCATTAATAAATGAAATAAAAGTCGCCTAAAAACTATAGAATTGAAAATTAATGAAAAAACATTAATATTAGGTTCTAAAATAATTTAGGAAGAAACTTCTGGCGAGTGATAAATGGATCTGGTGAAGATCCTCGAAACTTTTTTTTATATGTAATGTTTAAAATATCTTAACAAAAAAGAAACCCTTTAGTGCATATAGCAAGTCTTTCGCACACACTATCGAAGAGAATCAGGGACAGCTGTTTCATCCGTATTAAGAATCATCAGCCGGATTTAGCCTCGATAATAGGCTCAGACTGGTTACATATATTCCATTTCCGCTCCCAGCAATGGCATCCAACAAAAAAACAACAACATCAATTAAAAATAAGCTGTGAAATTAACAGCTTCAAAATCCTTGTTATTATATCCGTAAGGTTCAAAGTAATTAAATGTAAAGAAACCAACAAAAAACAGAGTCAATAATTTACAAGAAAAATAATTTAACGTGCAAAATAATGTTTAACAAAAGAGAAACTGTCTAGTGTGCGGAAACCTTGT
>JAFIDM010002131.1:63319988-63332127 GCA_023159025.1 Thereuonema tuberculata
TATCTACTGTCCTTCCCCGTTCCTCCTCCTATCTTTTTTTTTATTATTATTCGTTTTTTGAGTAGATCTAAAAATCATTTCTATATATAATATTTTGTTGTCAAGTAAATTGAAAATATAAATAAGTTGCTTAATCATATTAGCAGATAGACATTCACAAAGATTTGTTCATTCAGTTATAACTGATGGTCTTTGGTATATAGATGCTAACGTACTGGCCAGATACCAGCACGTTTAGATTGTAAATCTGCATAACAACTTCAAAAAATATCAAACTAAAATACAGGAAAATAAAAGAATTCAATATTTTTTTTTGCTTTCTTTTTACCCCAGAGAACGACTAGGTTACTAAAATCTTCGTCAATCAATCCTATGTCATGAAATAGAAAATAGATGAGCGTATAATATAATACAGAATCAACAGATCAACTAGTAATATAACTAGTTGATCTGTTGATTCTGTCGATGTCTAAGAATCTTAAAATCAGTGGCACACGGGTCATTCCACATCAAATCACCCGATGAGTTCACCATACCATCACAGATTTTTATTATTTATTTATTAGCATATATATATATATTTGTGAGAAGAATCCGCTGACATAGGTCACTACTGTGACCCCTTGAACAGCGTTGGACGAAACACAGAAGAAGAAAGAAACAGCCATGCCACTGCCGGGATTCGAACCCAGGTACTGGCGCACTGGTCGCCACGGCTGGCCGCCGCCGGGACCGCACGACCACGCCAGCACGGCATTAGCATATATAGAGTCATAAGATAAGACATTCTGCAAAATATGCGATTTTTAGGTCAAATATTTGCCGAGATAAATTTTTGAAGTTTTTTTTGTGTGTGTGCCACGCCCCTTTTTTGACGTATTTCCTTGAATATCTCATCTGCTAATCAATCAAATGGAACCAAATTTGTTTTCCCCATGTATTTTTTTATGCTGAATCCAAAAATTCCAACGAAATTAGTCTAGGACTAATAGTTTTATAGTAATAGAAAGCATGTAAGCATTTAGGAAAAAAATTAAATGGCCATGTGGGACAACAATTAAAAATTTGAGATTTTAACCCAAGTCTAAAAAAGGTCTAAAGTAACTGATAAAAAAAAATCAAGAGGGTGTTTTGCTCCTGAGCTTAGAAAAAAAATCGCAAAGTTGGTACTCTTTTCGAATCGCGTAAATGAAATATTCAAAATGATTACTTTGTCATTGCATATTTATTTAGTAAATTCAAGTTATCCCTTGCTTTAGTCATAGCTCTGTAAGCAGTAAATCTCACTTATAACAAGTAATAACCCAGGTAAAAACCCATATTTTCAAACTGAAAACTCACCATCGCCGACCGCCAAAGCTAGACACCGAAGGCTTAACACAGCTATAAATAAATTTTTTCCTAAATGCTTACATGCTTTTATTACTATAAAACTATTAGTCCTAGACTAATTTCATTGGAATTTTTGGATTCAGCATAAAAAAATACATGGGGAAAACAAATTTGGTTCCATTTGATTGATTAGGAGATGAGATATTCAAGAAAATACGTCAAAAAAGGGGCGTGGCACAAAAAAAAAAAAACTTCAAAAATTTATATCTCGGCAAATATTTGACCTAAAAATCGCATATTTTGCAGAATGTCTTATCTTATGACTCTATATATGCAAATAAATTTTCATAAAAATCTGTCTTGGTATGGTGAACTCATCGGGTGATTTGATATGGAATGACCCACACCTAAACTTGCATCACCTTTATTCAGCTCATGTAAATCATTTGTAAACACAAAGAAGAATTAACAAGACTTCAAAAAATGAAAGCTCTGTTAACGGATGACCAAAATCAGAAATGCCCACGATTTTTGTTTTTCTCTCTTTTTTTTTATTTCGTCTTTAGATGCTGTAGGCAGGGCCGGATCTAAAAATTGTTGCCCCCCCCCCCCCCGCGAAAATCTTTCACGGGCTCCTTCATGCTATTTCGAGCAGCACCAGGCCACGACGCGGACCCCCTTTTCAGCGCCCCACCCCCTTGCCATGCGAGGACTGGCGGTACCTAGATCCGGCCCTGGCTGTAGGCTTTCCATGACTACATGCATGATAGGAGTCACTTCTAGAATCAAAATCTCATTGGCAGAGATTACTGAAGGGAACAATACCACTAATACTTAAAAAGAATTTAACCAATATATATTACCAGTCGTATGTGTAGAGCAGCGACAATGACTCAAGAAAGCAACTCAGCAATTTAGATACGTATTGTAAGGTGAGAGAATAAACAAAATGTGTAGGTAAGAGAGCAGACCTCAGTTATACTCAGTACAAAGAAACTTCAATGAAATTGAGTAGCACATGTAACAAGCAGCAGAAAAATCTAAACTGAATGAGAGAAAGACAAGAAAAGATCTACACTGTAAGTGAACAGATCAAGTTAAAATTTTTGATGGATTCGACTAAAAGAGAAAACCGTTCGCCCGAAGAACGAGAGGGGCAAAAAAATAACTTGGAGAGACTTTTATCTCTTAAGTGGATCGAAATAAGCATTCATGATCCAATTTTAATATCCATTTAAGAAATCATTATCGAACCATTTTGAGGTAAAATTAGCTAAAATGAAAAAATAATTTGAACAGGAATTTCATTAGTTGTCCAACAATTAATGCTGCTTGTATAGTTTCCTTTTGAAAGTCGGTACGTATCAACTTAAATTCTTGTAAAGTAGTTAATTCTTCGAGCAAGCGAAGAAAGTAGAATGTTTAAGGTCACCCTGTAAGGATTGCGTTACAGGCTTAGTTTATTCATTAACTTTGATAACCGAGAGAGTTTATGTATTAATATTTTACACTTTATCGCCTACACTAAAATAAATAAACTCGTAATACCAACAGCTAAAGCCTTTTTTTTTAATGATCTGAACGTGAATAGTAAAGATGAAATATTTTCGTTTTGCCTCGTTCCTGTTCCTATAAATCTATGTACAACAAGGACAGGAAGTGACGTCATCACAGAATAATCTTTAAATATAACATAGACGTAAAAGCGCAATGACTGCAAACTATGCCAGATGGTAGACATTTTTATACCAGCTGTCAAGGGAATAATTGACAGCAATAATTTTGAACAATTCTTTAAGCTTTCTTTTTTTTTTAATTTAATATTACAAATCACAATGGCGATGGTAAATTATCGAAATATCAATTACAATTTACTAAAAATTTTAATTAGTGAACCAAAATATCCGTGAAATTACAGATACTCTTTTAAAATGAAGAAATAAACAATTATTTTAGTGAAGTTCAATATATGTATTGAATCTTAACGTGAATATTTTCTCCTCCAGTGAATATTTTGCAAAGTGATAAGTTTGAAGACAGTGAAATAACTTTTATTCGCAGTCTTTAAATTCATTAAAAAAATCCATCACTAAATACTTATAATAAATACTGATTTACCGTTGAGTTCGTCTTTAAAATTACCTTTTTTTTCCCCAGTCAAATGGTTGTAGATGATAATGGATCACTAACTTGAGGAAACGCCCAATCCACAAATGGGTTGACAAAAACAAATCACTCATTATAAGGACAGTTCCCTCCCACGGGACAATCAAAGCCATCCCCAAAGAGAGAGAGAGAGAGAGATTTTTATTCTATTTGAACTAATTCGTTATCATTTTGCATCTAATATCAAATTAAAAAGAATAGACAGAAAGATAGAAGAACGGGAAGAAATACTATTTGCAAATTATGCAAAACTTAAATGCAAAATTAGAATATAACTGAATCATTGATAAGCACGGGGTACAAGATATTACAAAAAAGAAAAGTAAACGATATCGATACTGATAAGAAAACTGACAAATAAATAAATAAAACCTATATAAAATTGTTTTTGTGGAAAATAGTTATATTTGTTTCGTTTTGATGATGATGTATCACTACCATGCAGTTTATTAAACCATGCAGATTGGCAACAAAAATATAATCTAAAAATGTGATTTAAAGATGAAATAAATACGATAATATCCAAAAGCTAACTATGTTTTGTGGCATTCATAAGCTCTTGTCCGAAAAGCAATATTAACGATATTAAGACAGACAAAAAAACAAATAACTTGCTGTCTTATCCACTTAAGCCCATTGCACATGTATCCGAAAATCGGACGGTCGGATCCACGAATCGGATATATTCTTTTTCACATGGCCACGAAACTCTCTCCGACGTCGTCTACACGACATGTAACATTCAAATCGTTCGTAAAGGCGACGTTTCGTGGCCATTTGTAAGAGAATGCATCCGATTCGTGGATTCGACCGTCCGATTTTCGGATCCATGTGCAATGGGCTTTACAATGAAGATGGTTATCGGACTGAGTTCTAACAAAGACACTGAGAAGTCTCCATTAGATAAAAAAACAAAACAAACAATGACTTAAACTAGGCTTAAAAATAAGAATCGCATTATCTGAAGTAGCGTGTAAAGAGGGATATGATTTTGTAACTCGCACTTGCCCTAAGGAAAACTTCGTTCGTGAAGTCAGTAAAACTTAAGCGTGTCTTTAGTTTCAGTAAAACTAATATGACTTGGTAGATTTTCGAATTTAATTCATTACCAGAGAAACGGAAATAATATAGCGTTCAGCAAATACAGCCTTGTAATTGGCAGGCATTATAGCTTACAAATACGCAGACTTGAGTAAAACTTCTCAAGCATTGATGTTTATGAATATTTTTATAAGCTTTTTGTTTTAATGTGCTACGAAAAATTCATTGAGGCCGGCGAAATACTAGCACATGAATTTTTTAAACTTATTTTTTTTATTTGTGAATTGTATTTTGTCTTGTTGTTTATTTTGTTGTAGGAGGCTTCACTTTGATTCCAAGATTTTAAGTTCTTATGGGTACTTTTTATTTCTTGCTATATATCTTGATAAAGGGTTAATTAGATTCCTCTCCAATTATAATAAATAATAATAATAAGACAATAAAATTCGATCGAATAACGTGCAACAACTGATTTAATAGAAATGAAAAAAAAAATTCAGAAAGTAAAAATTCGTTGAATAAATAAAAAAAACAAACATGATATGAATGTTAATTTATTTGAATTTTAATTCGTAAGAAAGCATTATCATTTATTTTTGATCTTAGTGTAATTAAACGACCATCTCGTCAAAGCAATAATATGTTGAAGCCAAAATAAACATTATTCGGTTACCAGGGTTATTGTAATTTAAACAAAATAAACAAAAAAAGATAATTGATTATTAATCAAAAGGATAATGACTTGGGCAGCAACAAAAAAAGACAATGAATTACGTTTCTTTATCTATCAAATACAGAGGAGAAAAATACATGGAAATACAGTAAAACCCCGTTATTACGCTCGTCAAGGGACCATGACCTACAAGCGTAATAAGCGGGATAGCGCTATAAACGGGGAAATGATTTATGAGATAGGGAAACATTTAGACACCATTTTACAGGAAAGATACTTGATTCTGCAATAGATATAGTGCAAATGTGAGCTTATTTTCTATTAAAAAAATCTTTGATTGTGGTTTGCCGTGTGTGTATGTGCTACTGTTATAAATTAGGACATTTTCAATGCGGTTCAAGTAACTATTAACATCAATTGATTTACCACTAGGAGCAATACAAATATATTTTCGGAGCAGATTTAGTGCACTGCCCGCTATTTCACGCGCCTTTTCTTGAATGATTGGGCCACTTAATGGCACTGATGCATCACGGGACTGATGAATCCATTCAATTAGAATTTCCTCGGCATCTTCATATTTTCCACACTACTTTTCTACGTTTGCAACCACCCTTCGCTGCATTGGTAATTCCATTCTTATTTTTTATTATTGTTCTCAGACTGGATCAGGGAATTCTTAGAGATTCTGCGAAATCCTTCTGACTTAGTGTAGAATTCTCGTCGTACTTACGGAGAATTTGCAATTTTTCACTTATAGAAAGGGATTTCCGCTTCGACATTTTGCACTAACTTACTGTATCACAGACCCGCACTTCAAAGAGTTCGAAGATTCCCTCCTACCAGGGAAAGAAAAGAATCGTTACAGTGTTACATTTCTTTTCGATACAAAATTTCCGATATAAAAAAGCGCTACAAGCGGGATTCGAAGCGTTATAAGAGGGTAAAAGTACACAGAGTTACATAGAAAATTCCAGGGACCGCATGAAAGGAGCGTAAAGAACGGGATAGTGCTATAAGCGGGAGCGTAATAACGGGGTTTTACTGTAATATGAACGAAATGGACTAAGAAGAGGAGAGTCATTAAATAAACCGAAGAATTTAACAAATGGCGGGAAATTGCTCCGAAGGACAGATAACAGCCATTGGAATAATTCTAATACCCACAAAGAAGTAAAGTAAAGAAATGTTCGTCGAGGTTCGCTGGGAATCTTAATTTCCCGCGAACCCAAAAATCTGCAAAGGCCCGGTATTTTTTTTTACCTAATATACTACTGATTGTCATTACAATTATTTCTCCTCTTGAGTTTTTCTTTCTGACCTCTTTCTAAGATTAACTTTGGCAAAATATTATATATACACATGAAACGTTAGACTACTTGTAAAGCTACCTTTATAAACATTTACTTCATCGAAGTGTAACTGGAGATCTTTATTTCTCGTATATGCATAATACTTGAAGTCTTATATTTTGATTTACTTTTAAAGCATATCATATGACAATGAAACTGATATTTGATAGCCGATAATTATTTAAGGATACATTACATTACAAGCATAAAAATACTTTCATATTAAAACTACTTTGATATTATTATTACTATTGGACAATAAAATTCCGAAATATTATTCCATATTTTATGCACTTTATTGTTAATCCTGTGATTTTCTCAAAATTTAATATACAATTTTTCGTAAGTTTCGAAATATTCATAGGAGGAAACCAAAGACGTTGAGTGTGAGACAGTTTGTTTTGCAAGACAGTGTTTGAGATTAAAACATCTATCAATATGAAAGATATACTGAAGAAGAAAGGGACAAAAAAAAATATGTTTCAAATACTCTTTAATATTTTTACAACAGGAATTTAAAGCATTTGCAGCTTTATCATACTGCGTAACTTGTGTTGATGATGGTCTCAAAACAATCTCTAAACTTCTATAGTTTCTGTATAAAAGCTTGAACAACATGCAATTTGGTATAAACTATTCATTTAATAGAAGCGACAAAAAACTTTCGGACAAGTTTTTTGCACATTTTCAAAGTAATATTACAGTAAATTAATATTCATCTACGAAAAAAAAAAAATATGAAAAAATATAATACTTCTACTCTGGACTTGATGTGGATCTCGTCCATCTTCTCGAACTTGACTAGCTCCAGCATCGTCTTCCGGGGTCCTTAGTTGGTCCAAATCGACGTAAAGAAGAAGATAATATTTCTACAATCTTGCAAATACAAACATCCCAATTTTCAATTGTATAGCACAATATACACAATCATACAATTATCAACAAATACAGAAGTCGTCCTAATTGTTGACGCTTAAATTATTATAATTATTATCAATATCAAATCCACCCATTTCATTTTTCCAATTGAGATACGATTTTTTTTTTTTTCATTATAAAAACCTTCCTTAATTTTGAGTTAATATCGATGACAACTCGAAGTGCGAATCCTAACTTTAGCTTTGTGCCTTTCGATTGATATTTTTCTTGAATTATTCGGGCACGTTAAACTTCTTTTATTCATAAACACTTGGCTATTTTACTTAGTTGATGCAGCCGTTAAATTCCTTTTGAGCTTGCTTTAATGCAGGACAAGGAAGTTTTGTATTTCCCCCCTTTTTTAATTTATGGTTAGGATTTCTTCGGTGGGAGATCCCATTCTCGGGTGCGAGAGTCGGGATACTAACACCGTGCGCACTTTCTGGGTTGTCATCGGAGGAGTTTGGCTGGCTGAGGAGTCCTAATGAGGACGAAACGGTCCGTCCCAGTCTCTTCCCGATGACAACTCGAAGTGCGAATCCTAACTTTAGCTTTGTGCCTTTCGATTGATATTTTTCTTTTCTTTATCGATTATCTTCTTTACATATAATTCTGACCTCATTCCAATCATATCAACGGTCTCTGCTTTTTTTACTAGATTCGTAATTTCTCTCTTTTTTCCAGTTTTCTTTTGATTATTTCTGGTATCTAAATTATTGCTATCGTCCCTGAAAAATCAATTTCCAAACAGATGCTTTTGATTATTTCACATCTGCTTTTCTTTTTTTTTTTTTAATTTACTGTTTATCTATAGAGCGTCTAAAGTCTTGAATAGGTTCCCTGAATGGTATCAACTTGTTCATTTTATTTTTATTTTTTAGAATAGAATTTACAATTTCTTAAATGGAGCGAATTTCGTAAAAAAAAAAAAAAGTTCAATTTTTCTCAAAACCACCAACAATGAAAAGATTTACAAAGAACAGAAAGAAGATAATAAGGATTTTCGTAGATGCTATAAAAATGCCAAATCGATGAATGTTATTGCTTTTATTTTTATTTTTATATGATTTATCCCGATTTTTTATAGTCTAATAAAAACTGAAAAAATTAGTAATAGGAACATTTTATGCGACAGTTGGAGCTAAATCGAAGATCCAAAAGATTATGATAAAGAAAGGCAGAAGTAATGGCTACAATTTAATTAGAACAGTGTGTGTCAGTTAATCACTTGAAAAGAAATGATTGAAATAGCTTTAAAAATAACTTAAAAGGGATTTTCTTCACATCATAAACAAATCGTTCGCAATTGCCGGGAGTTATTTTGAGACCAAGAGATAAAGAGGTCCTATTTCGAACGAAGTAATACAAGACTCAACCAATGCAAAACCTGACACTATCTACATGAAACATCGAGAAACTTTTTGGTAAATTAAGTCTCAAGTCGTCCTCAGTAAATCAATATTGAAAGTATAGGAAGCAGACGTTCGAAAGTGAACGGATGTACGGGAAATCATTTCGAATTGGCTGCCGAAAGATCGTTGAAGACGGAGGCATCAATGTAGAAACCATCCACGGAGGGCAACCACCAATGAAAGTTCATGTAAAAGAATTAATTAATTTCGAAAAAGATTACAAGACCTAGGGGGAGAATTGTTCGACAAGAATTTGTCTTACATCGGAAGCGCAGTGGGGCCTCAAAGGAAAAAATTCTAATGAAAAACTCACCAATGAAAAAAAACCAGTGAGAAAATCCATGTGCCAGCGAGAGCGGCCTCGATGAATTTTTTTAAAGCGTAAGACTTCAAACTGCGCATTTGAAATGTTAAAAAAACAACAATGGATGAGACCAAGTGACATCCTGGAATAGCTGTTTCACGCTCGTTATGTCACTTGTGAATAATTTGGTCTCATCCATTAGAATTTGTCTTATTTCTGTCTTTTGAAATCAACCAAGTATGTTACAATTTCCTTCATTATAAGTTACAAGATACAAAGAGAAAATTAGGAATTTTCCTCCATGTTTCGAAAACACGAGTTTCCAATCTTTTAGGCATCATTTATTTTTTTTATTCAACACCTTGTTTTCGTCGATGGACAGTAATTTTTAAGCTTTGGAAACCTCCTTTATTTCTTCAATACCCTCACTACCTATCCCTCCTATAAAAAAAAGAAACAAACAAACAAACAAATTAGTCTAAAATGGGGAAAACTGCTACATTCCCTAGAGAGATACACAATATAACAACGAAACACACAAAAAAAAATAACCACGAGAATGAAGAAAGGAAACGGAATGAGAGGAAAAGGATACAGTTTTCTTTCCGTATCAAATCTGACAGAAAGACGGAAGAAGAAGAATACAAAGACTAAACGAAGTCAACGCCCTCTTCCGACGAATTCTTTTCGTTGAATTTTAAATGAAAGGGTTCTTTGTAAATCATGATACGATTTCGTCCATCAAATGCACTGTAATGGCATTTTCCAAATTTTTAATCTATCGATGATTTTTAAAAATCAGTTTTTTTTTTTTTTTTTTAACGATTTTAATGTCGAGTTCACAGTTGGATTTATTTTTCCTCCGGTAGACAACAATATATAGACAATTATTTTTAATTTTATATAATTTTAAAATGTTTAAATTTAAGTACATGTATATGGGCCTCTACATTATCTCTGTTTAAAGATCGTCAGTTAAGATGGCGAATAAAAAGTTGAGCTACTGCCTACAAATTCATTAAAGAAAATTAAAAACGGAGGTATGTTTAAGATGTATTTACAGCCAATTTAAAATAAATAAAAAAAACTTAAGCTAAATTACCGCAAGTATTTTTTGTTGCGTTGATTTCCCCGAATTCATATTATTAATTGGTATCTGCAGACGTTGTTCTGAATATTGGGTGAAAACAGAATCAGTGGACGAAAACGACAGTTTTATTCTGAAACCCAATTATGGATTGGGAAAAAATTACGATTTTTTAATTAATTTTTTTTTTTTTGCACAGTTTTCTTTTAATTTGTGTGAAGTTTTTGTAATTAACTGACTTCAATTGATGAACGACATTGGATTTGTTCTAAGATGTATTACAAACGAATAATAACAATACTTATGTTTCATATGATAAAAATAGCGTCATTACAAGAGCAAATCACGACATTTCAATGCCTGTTTCATTATAACAATTCTTTTTTATCTTCCAAACAAATTAAGTACTGCAATCAAATCTTAATTTCCGTTATTTCTCTTCGAAACGAAACAATCTGCTTCACGAAACAATCCAATTAATCATGTTTGTGATCAGATCTTTCAGTGTAATGCCTGTGGCAAAGCCTTCAATTTCCGGTATTCACCAACATGGCGGCCACTTAGACACAATTCCTGTTGGCTGCGCTGTCTACGACTACTTTTGATTCCGCTATCAAAAGCACATTTCTTCCCACAGAGGTGCAAATTAAAATAAAGACATCGGTCTATTTAAGAACCTCGTAGAAAAGTCGCTCTTTTAATACTGCGCAAATTGTAATATTGAGTGTCCAAGAAAGGGGGGGCCAATCTATATTAATAGGGGCTAATTAACATAATTAAAATGGTAATGAAACCCGAATGCAGGCCGGGAACGCTTCGTGAAGAGGAGACGGCGCTTAATTATGGCTGCACTTACAAAGACTAACACTAACGCCAAATGTAATTAGAGGCTCATCCGCCCACGCACGCCCTGTCGAGGTCGTTAATGAAGTTATTGAAGGGTTCGTGCGCTTTTAATTAGTTTATTAACCGCGATCCAAGACTTAGCGTCGCAACCAATCAACAGACATTGATAAAAATACATACCTCCTATACACGACGTATCTCCTTTATATGCCCAAAAACAGAAAAGGAAAGATCTGTTGTTATTATTATTATTTATTATTTAATAAAAGAACACACACACACACAGATTGAATGATTTGAATAGCCCCACTTTCCTAAAACCTAATAATCGTAAAAACTAGGGAACTATATTTTCAATAAAATAATTTTTTTAAAACTTGTAAAAAATATTTCGATTAAGAGCTATATATTATAATAAATGTAAAAACTATTTTTAAACAAAAATTAAAATGTTGGGCCAGAATTAAGCAACTCTGGCTGGACGGATCTAATGTAGAACTACAGAGAAAAATGCGAAGTAGGAAGTCGATGTTGTATCCGTTGTTTTATACATTTAAGAAACTATAATGAAAAATAATTAAGTTCTCGTGATTGTTTCCATACAGTGGAGCAAAATCAGTATTCAAAGTTACATATTCGGTTCTGTCGTTTTCTACCAATATTATCCACGATTTCACCCCGAAGCCGTATTTTTCAAATCATGCGATTTTCAAGTACCGGTACTTTGCAATAAACTCTAAATTGCTCAATCTAAGTTTCTTATACTTACGTTCAAGCTAAAATGTTTTCAAGCGATATTACTGACGACAATCATAAAATGACTGTAGGTGTGAGTCGACTCACGACCGTCTGACCTACGACCATTCCTACTTATGACCGAGGCCCCAAAAATAAAAAATAAAAAAGTTTAAAAATATATGCAATTAATTTAAATTGACATAAGTGTAAAAACTAAGACAATTAAAAAAAGAAATTAATTTTGACTGTAATGTACACTATAGTACTGTA
>JAFIDM010002131.1:63346336-63356518 GCA_023159025.1 Thereuonema tuberculata
CTTGTGTGACTCAGCGAAGTTTTGCATTCAATAAAAGGCCGGCGATGACGCAACTGACCCAACCCACCGTGACTTTCCTGAATTTACGCCTTCGCATCAATGTATAATTTTCCTGTTAGGATTCAGTAAAAAAAAAAATAAAATAATAAGTTACAGGATTTCCTTTATCTCTGTTTATAAATAGATAAATCTGCTTTACTACGAAAACATAACAACTGGAAATAGTAGTAAATATAAAAAGAACGAACGAAAATAATTCCGACGTTGTTTGTGAGGTGTTAAGTGAAATTAGATGCCCATCCAAAAACAACGACATAGGAATGAGGCGTTATCAATGTCACAGAGTTTATTAATCAATCAGCTAATCATACTATTTAAAATTTGCACCGCAAGTAGGTTTGCCTTTTTTTGTTTTGGACGTCACGTACGCTGACGTGAATATATTTGAATTGCTGACAATTGTTTCCTATCGTCGACAGTCACAAGTCTTTATTTGCAATTCAGAAATATGGACTAGAAATACTTGGATTAGTACTACAAATAAAACATTGTAATATATATAAAGAATGGTATGTTTAAAGCATGTATGTTTTAGAATTTAAACTTTAATTTATTTTAAGTTTCAGTTTACTAAGTTGTTTTTGTTTTGAATTTTGAATTTTTTTTGAAACAATGCAAGGCATTCGCAGTGAAGCGACAGGCAGCTGTCTATTGTAACCCTAACTTCTCGATTCTGATTTTGGGCGAAATAATTTCGTCTGGATTTATTTATAAACCAATTACTGTCACCCTTCAACTAATAATGGTAGGAACGTTTTAACGCATATGTAATGGAACATGAAAAAGGGGGAATACAGAGAATGCACAGTTTTTAATTCTCACATCTGGGACAGCTGTTTCGTCCTTGTTAGGACTCATCAGCCAGAAAGGAGAAAATGTGCATTCCTTTGTTTTCCTTTTTTTATGTTGCATTTATACACTCATATTAAACGTTCATATTTAAGACTTGTATTGTTTTGTCCTTATATTTAGCAGTTAACTGGATTTGATGGTTACAGTTTACTGGTTACAGTGATTTTCATATTGTTGGTTGCTTTTGCGTAATCCCACTCCCGGGAGCGACAACGAGATTCATAGCCTTTTTTGCTTTCTGACTCGATCATCAATGGGTAAATCTGGCTGATCAGTCCTAATAAAGACGAAACAGCTATCCCAGATTCCCGTTTAAGATAACGCACGGCGTGATAGGAAAAAAAAAATCGGTGCATACTATGTATTTGCCTTTTTTTTTATGATAATGATATATTTTAATCTTCCTTACTTTTCTATTTTTCCCTCACAACTAGATTAAGACAATAATAAAAAAAAAAAAAAAAACAGAAAAATTTCTGGTTAAAAAAAAATATCTTTCCCGATCAATTCACAATAAATATCAGGATGTATTAAGCCTAAATTACCGGAAATTCTAGAAAAATAATAACTATATTATAAAAACCCGAATGTTGAAATCAATTCTTCGTCGAGTTGCACTTCCCTGAAGTTAATTAATAAAAATTAAAGATGTAGGCGTATAAATAATGTATCCCATAGTAAGTTCAAAAACACAATGACAGACAAACTCACCAATACAAACTCTCGTTTTCTATACAATCAGTAGTATGATTAACGAGGAGACTTTTATATTGAAGGTTTCGTCTTACAAACACATAAGGGTCTAATATTTACTAAAATCAATAAATCAAATTCAATAACATTCATCTATCATTAAAATTTCAGCTTTCTAATATAAATAGTTTTGGAATTATCTTTTATTGAAAAAGGTATTCGGGATTTCTGATATAGATCTCAACTCTACTATATACCAGAACTCAACAGAATCTTCTTTTTATCAACCTATATTCTAAAGTTACAAAATTTCAGCTTCCTAGGATAGGATTTTTTTTTTTTTTTTTTTTACTCTTAATCACATACAGTGAAAATGAATACTTTACAATCAGTTTCTAAACCTTTTTTGTTTTAAGCCCTAACCCCAATTTTTTTGTTTTCCAAATCTTTTAAGGCACGTTACAAAAATTGCAACAAAACTATAACGTATAAAACGTAGCTATTTCTCATGTAGATAGAAATAAAGAAATAAATAAATAAATAAATAAATAAATAAATAAATAAATAAATAAATAAATAAAGCAAAAAAGACAATTACTTCCTATGATATTTCTCCCCTCTTTATTATAGGCCTAATTTATTTATTCTCATTTAGGAAAAAATTTTAAAAGTTACTTTAAGGTCTCGTTGAAAGTTTGCACATCCTTTCAAACTAAACCGGAAAGAAAATGAAATTAATAAATAAAGAAATAAAAATTAGGATTAAAAAAAAATTAAAAATCAAGCCCGAAGTAATTTGTCTGTAATCAAAAATTCAAAAAATAATTATTACTTCGTAATACATAATAAATTAAAACTAAACTTTTAACTTCATTATTTATTATGAAATAGCCTAATAATTATTTTCTGGTTTAGTGACAAGTCTATCTAATTATCAGATAACCCCAATTGACTTCGATACAAATCGGTCCTGCAATTTTGGATTTAAGATTAAAAACTGTAAAAAAAATATGTTGATATTAAACCACAAAAATAACATTAACTCAGCAACTAGGTAACTGCGAAAAATGAACGAGTCTCATGGAAAGATTGTTATCAAAATAAACATTAAAAAAAAATACTGGCAAAGTCACTTGTCTTTTTTTTGTATAATTATTTTTAGATTTAACTATAACGCTGGTCACAAACTTTACGCATTGTAATGATTTCGGTTATTTGCAGTTGGACCAACAGCCAAAGAATTCCTCCCCCGAACCAACAATGAGACGACCAACAGCGCAGTCTCTATTTCCTTGCGGTTTTTTTTTTCCTGTCCGTTACGTAACTTCGTTATCAGGAGACATTGGCGACAAATAACGCTGTGGAATTCAAAGAACGTGTTGAGATCCAGCCATCTGTCAACGAATAAGTCAGTCAAAAGATGGGTCGTTTTTTTTTTTTGCAAGTTGTACATATGTTAAATCCAAAATAAAATTCATCTGCTATTACATTATTATTTTAATACATTTTTTCCCCTTTATTTTCTTTCCTTTAAAAGTAAAACTCAGGTGCAGCAATACCTTGACCTAAATACAATTCTAAATCTCTTTTAATAAATTGTCGTTTCTTTGCTGGAAAGAAACAATCGTCAAAATTTTCACTTTTTTATTTTTATTTTTTTTTTACTTTTTTACTTTTTAAAACTTTAAATTCAATTTAATTTAAATTTAAATTCTTAAAAAAAAAAAAAAAAAAAACTAAACAGTGCATTCCTAAATATTTCGAAGTTTTATTTTATTAAAGGACAACTTTACTAGCATTAATTTTAATAATAAACCAAACTTTTAAATACTTAAATGCACGTCAATCAATCAGAATTTTGTTACTAAAATTAGAATAGTTGACGTGCCAATTTTAGAAAATATTTTACTTGATAAAAAAAAAATCCAGAAATATTTGTTTCAAAAGAAAACAACCATTTAAAATTCGCAATCAATTTTCAACTTTCCTGTGCAATTTATTTTTATTTTATTTTTATTTTTCGATAATAGCACTTTTTATCTTAAAATTTTAACGTATGGTTTCATGTTTTACCGAATTCAAAAAGAAACCGCAAATTAGTAACATTCATAAATCATGTAAGTTTCAGCATCCTGGGACATGTATTTTTCGAGTTATCTCGATCGAGAAGGATGCGGTTTTTCTTTTTTTCCCCCCGATGTATTTTTAATATTATTTTTCTAATGTTGTTCAGAATTGCAAATATTACAAATATCAAATTAAAACTTTAATACCCTTTGGATATAGTTACAATTACTATGAATATATAAAAATTACAGGAAAAGAAATTAAGTCAAACCGAATAAAATTAGGGGCGCCATTACATATACAGTTAACCTTACGATATTTTTCAAATGGTGATAATTCATTAAAATAACCGATTTATTATAGTAAACCTAGCTATAGGCCGACAGACGGATCTTGATGATCCCGAATTTTCGCGATTTCACGTGATTGACGCGAGAACAGCCTCTATCCATGTCTTCTCACAAAATGGCGAGAACATTGCTATTCGAAGCAGCGCTCAAAAAATATATACTACTCTTATACTACTCTTCCTCACAGTGCCGTAGCTAGAGGATTGGGGGCCCCGGGGCAGAGCCGGCGCTAGGAGGGTGCGGGGCCTCGGGTAAGATGAATTTTGCGGGGCCATTTTAACAACCAAAAAAAAAAAATGACAATCCTATTTTATCCTCTTTCTTCTAAGTTCGCGAAGAAAGAGGATAACGCCGGCTCTGCCCGGGGCAACAAGTGTTTATGGTTTCGTAAAAAAAAAATCCCCTTCTTTCGGGGGCCCCCTTTGCTCGGGGGCCCCGGGGCACTGCCCCGGTTGCCCCGGTGGTAGCTACGGCCCTGCTTCCTCACATGCCAACTACAAAGTTTCAGCTCAATCAGTTGAATAATTTCGGAGGAGAATGGCTAAACAACTCTATTCTCCGGTGAGAAGAAAAAAAAAAGATTATTTATTTTTTAGTAGAACTGGATACGATTTTTTTTGTTTTGTTTTGTTTTGAAAAATTCTTCGCTGTGATAACTGCATTATGGTTTTTAATTACATGCTAAATATAATCGAAATCGGCAGTGTCGTTCTCGAAAAAAAATAAAAATAAATAAATACCAAGTTCCAATTACGATAATTAAGAACTCGATTTATTTCGAGTTAACAAGTTAACCATTTCGAGTTAACCATTTCAATTAATCAAGGGGAAAAAAAAAAAAAAAATGTTTTTAAATTTTTTAAAAACTAATTTTAAAAAACAAACAAAAGATTTGTATTTTACAGTAGATCCTTTCTTAAATTAAAAAAAATTTCAAAAAAAAAAAAAAAAAAGCTTTTTTTAATTAACTAGAGTACTTGGAAAGCGGTTTTTAATTATTAAGAGAAATATTTGTCTCTTTTTGATAGAAAATCTACATTTCGAAAACCTCCTTGGGTTGCTTGTGACCACATTTCCACGTAACAAATACGTTTTAGAATAATTACTGACTCCAGAGACGTTTAATAAGGTAAGACTCGCCAAAAACGCATGGTCGCACAAGCAAAACCACACAATCACACAATCAATTAAACCAAAAAAAAACCCCAAAGCTCCCCTATCTCTTCTTGTGAATCGATCAAACAATTCAATTACAACGGAACTGAGACAAATCATCCCATTCTCCTTTTTTCTCTAATTAGTAAACAATTTTGAAACTGATTTTCACTTCGCAGACACTCAGCAATGTTAACTTTAATATTTCTCCGATTTTTCGAAAGAAATAATGTTTTTTGACGACACTTAAATATTCGAAACGTAATTAAAATGCCTCTTACATTATTTATTAATTTTTATCTTGCTTTCGTGGTAAAATTAAGCAGCATAATGAGAACGTCCTGATCCTCCCCCTGAACAAGTGATGTTTATCAGCCCATTTTATCCTGAAACAAGTAATTAGGAAAAAAAAAAATCAAGTTCCTGAAGAAATGAAAGTATTATCCTTGCAATTAAAATTCATTTTTTATTTTTCTTTGTCTAAGTCTTGAAAACGACAAAAACTAAAGGCCTGCGTTTTTTTCCAAATTTCTCGATAAGAAACCAGTTCCAGATATTGAAAAGTTATTACATGAGGGAACAGATAACTAAACTTGAAACTCACTAAAATGTCTGATGTATTTACACTACATAAAACAATGTACATTTAAAATAACAATACATTTAATACATCACTCACAATATATTCGAAAACTAGATAGAAAACTAATTTCGAAGTTTTATTATTTTTTGTTACAAAGCCAATTCCAAAATTTTTACTAAAAGCAATACAGTTGAAATGGCATTTCAAGTTGGCTACTTGGCAAGTTCAACAATCAGTTATTTTTAGATGATTATTGAAGTTGTCAACAGGTCTCTTATTAAGAAACTGTCAATAGTCTGCATTTCGAGTGGATGTGATAGACTAAAATCGTACAAACAAAAAAAAAAAATCGGCTCTTTGTTTGGATGTATTTCAGCCGAAGATGATCTTGCAGTTTTCTGCAGGTCGAAACGCTTGGAATATGGTAATATGCTTTTGTTATTTTGTAAAGGGTGTGAAGTATTTTTTTATTTGTTTATACGGTTTTTGATAAATAATTGTTTGTTTGTCAAAACAACGAAATTGCGGAGGTTGAAATTTTGCAGACATATATCATCTGATTTCCTATACATTCAAATTCGTTTTTCACTGAGTCAACAGTAGAAGAAAACTTGCCATTATTGTACATTGTACTTTCATAAGATAAAATTCGAGGAATGTTAATCATTTTTTTGTTACTTCAGAAAAAGCGGTCAAAAAAGCGCTTTAAAGAAAAAAAAATGTATCAATGGAAATATGCAAACGATTACGGATTAGAATTTTGAACGCATTCTTCGCAATATTTAACGAATTATAATTTAGAGTTATTGTATTGTATTGTTTTTAGATTCTTAAAAAGCTAACAAACTGAAAACGACAAGATATAGTTGGCGAACCGACTTTCAAATATCTGCATAAATAGTAGATGAAAAATAAAAGCTACTTCTTTGACAAACAAATTAAAAACTAGAAAGTTAGAACTCGATAGAGGCAGGGCTGAAGTCAGAGTCGATTTTTTTCTCCAACTACTTATTATCAGTATGGCCAAAGATGAACCTCCCAGAATGCAACGCAGATGATGGATTTTCCTTTCCTGGCCTGTCGGTCACATTCAAATGTAAGAGAAAATGGCGGTCGTTGATTCACATTCAACATTTCGACGAGGAAAAGATCTCAAAAATCAAGTGGGGAAATTATTCTTAACGTTGGTCGTCGATTTCAAGAAGATGTATGTGAGATTTTTGATATTTCCTATTTTTGATAATTGAGATTGATATTTTCTGCGGAGTTTACGGCATTGATACTGGAGAAATTAGTCAATGATAATGTGTTTGCGGGTCCAACTTTCGCCGCGACGATAATAAAGATTGTATGAGTCGGAGTTGGAAAATCGGTATTTTTTTTTTTTTAGAGGAGTGGGAGTCGAAAGAAGAAATAAAAAAATAAATAAATAAATACATCTTTCAAAGATCAACTGAGAAGAAGAACAAGGAAACGAAGTCAAGTTTATTTGTTTTTTAATCTGGATATCACAATATTTTAATTGAACGTCAACAATTTGAACATTTTTTGGTCCAGTGTATAACGAAATCAATAGGTTATTTTCTTTTTAAGAGCCTAAATTTCAGCTTTTGCAGAGACAAGTAGGTATGTCTTTATCTTTGTCTTTATTTTAATCTCTTTCACCCCCCCCCCCCGCCTTTTTTTATTATTCTCCCTTCGATACACATTAAAGAACTTCACTCATGTTTACACCAAACCTATAATATTCTGTGCCAGCTACTTATTAAACCGAAATAAAGACTATGTAAAAGCTCAAATTTCGCCGGAGAAAAAAAAAACCCCAAACAGTTTAACATCGATACGTTTAACGATTATCGTATTTGTGCTGCATCTACCGTAATATCGAGCTTTGGACGTAAGATATACGGTGGTTTACCTCATATTCTTTCTTGCCTTTTCGTATTTCTGTAAGGAAAAACCTCCTTACTATAATCTACAATAATAACTAGTTAATTACAATGGATTTTTATCTGACTCATTCTTTTCATTGATGTTTCACGCGATGAAAACGAAAATCAATTTGACAACTGTTTATTAGTAAATCTTTCAATCATTTCGTCGTAATGACATCAGAATTGGCCAATAATCATTTAACAACCATTTAATTCTGATTATTAAAGTTGATGCTGTTAAATCATCGTGCTGTAATTTAATGACTGTTCTTTCTTGCTTATTTTGTGACTCTGTAAACAATAAAAAAATAAATACTGAATTTATTCAGAATTTGGAAAATTATTAAAATTGTAATCATACATAATGTGTAACAGATGGATGTTGACGATCCCGTATTTTCATGATTTCACGTAATTTGCGCGAGAATAGTCTCTATCCATGTCTTCTCACAAAATATTGAAATATTTAAATGAATTATAATACGGAGAAATACAGGAGACTTTTACTACATTTAATATAGTTTTAATAAATTGAAAACAGTCAATAAACAAACAATAAATTCATTATGTAGCATTTTCCTAGTGACAGACATTAAAATACTAAATTCCTTGAGACCTGCTGAAGAGGCTAATGGCGAGATCTCGTGTTTTTCGTAATTCTCGCCCAAACGTGATCGTCAACATCCATTACCTTGGGACGTTTTCCTCACCTCTTCTCATCGAATACAATTTAGAATTTCTATTGTCCATTTAAGATCATTTCGTTTTGTTGCAGCTCCACTTAAGTTTCTTTATCGTGAATCACAAGACGAGACTGTAAACGATTAGAGTTACTGTTCACTAGAAAGAATCTTAGATGGAAACGGGCAGAAGATACAGCAAAATAAAATGATAATTGATGGATAATAGAGTAAACTAGATAGCAATGAAAATCAATTTTGACAGCTATTTTTTAAAAAAAAAAAAAAAAAAACAACTTTACGATCAGTTGATTGTAATCACATTAAAAATTGGCCAAAGTATACATGTCCATTTAATAATCAATATTATTTAAATATAAGCGTCAATGCTACACTCAATGAAGTCAAATATCCTAAAAAAAATCACAGAACTACTGTCTAAGATTCTAGTTTTACTGAAATTATAAAAATTTAAGTTACACTTGAAAACCCGAAAAAAAATTGCTGATACTTGTTATGGTAATAACTATAAGTATGTTCTTTGGTTGTTAGACCAACAAAAAAAAAACCAGACGCCATTACTCATACTGTCAACGTCCCATTGTGGTATTCTATTTATTAAAATTAACTTCTGTCCAATAAAAAACTTCCAAACATTTAATTACAAAGTTAGCATTCGTTTTCCTCATTGAATTAAAAAAATGGCCAAAGTTATTTCATTCAACAAAAAAAAAAAAAAAAAAAATTAATAGTTGGCTTTTAATAAAAATTCAGATCCAATCTTAAATATCGTTTAACTTAATAATTATAAATAAATAAAAGTTGCATTACGAAATACAAATAATATCTTTTTAAGATTACAGTAAAAAAAAATAGAATTTGAAATGGAATTCAATCAAGAAAACTTAAAATTTATCAGTTTTCAAAAAGATAAAACAAAGACTGCTACAATAATTATGTTCTTGGGAAGTTTACTGAAAGTGCAAAATGTAATCAGTAAACCAATTCAGTTTAATTAAAAAATATCTAAAAAATTAATAAAAACGTCATTATTAAGAATATGGGCTTCAATTGCCCAAGACAAAAATAATAAAAAAAAAACAGGTTTAAGAAAACAACTAATCAAAAATGCATTTTTGTCAAAATAACCGAATAAAAATAGATTTAACATCGGTTTTACATTTTTCCGATATTTATTGATCATAAAAAAAAAAAAGGGCGAGAAAGAGAGAGTTTTTAAGATTTATAGAACACATGCAATTCCTATCTGAAACACCTGCTGTCGTACGAGAGAATGTCTGAAACATTATGAACTGATTTCTCATTCAAAGAAATCAAGTGATTTCTTAATTGTTCTCCTCACGTGAAACTATCAATCAGTTTGCGTGACAACAGTAAAAAAAAAAAAGAGCATCCTGAAATACATTTATTCTAAACTAACCCATATTCATGTGTCAAGAGGTAGATTCCACTCTCTTAGGAATTCAGATCTCACGTAGCCCGTCTCTATTCTGAAAACCAGTGATTCTAAGCCTTTTTGGCTTCACGGCGCATTTTCGCAGAAACAGCGCGGCACAACCAAGCTTTATTATTGCTACGACAGCATCACTTGAAAAAGAACTAAGATTTACAAATGAATATAAACATCTAATGTCTAACAGATGGATGTTGACGATCACGTTTGCGCGAGAATTACGAAAAACACGAGATCTCGCCATTAGCCTCTTCAGCAGGTCTCAAGGAATTTAGTATTTTTAATGTCTGTCACTAGGAAAATGCTACATAATGAATTTATTGTTTGTTCATTG
>JAFIDM010002131.1:63356618-63383695 GCA_023159025.1 Thereuonema tuberculata
AGTGTTTATTATTATTATACTGCGTTTATTTATTGCGAAGCATTTAACAAGATAACCCTTCGAAAATGGAAAACTAATTAGCTAAAAGACGCCTCTGAAGATAAGATCAGGATTTCAGTACGATAAGATGAATGGATGTTTTCGTTCCAAGCAGAGATGTTTTCATTTATTTAACAATAGTTCCCCACTTTAAGACGAGACAAAAATGCATTTCCTTAATAAGTTGATCGTCGAATCCAAGTTTAAACAAACCATTAGAATAGAGTAAATCGCTAGGAAACTTTTTTTTTAGATCGCCAGAAGTTCCGTTTAATTTTTTGACAGAAATTAGTTACTTATTCAGGTTTGTTGTACAATTTATTTTTCATTACGTTCTTTGGATTCTGTTAGTACGCAATTAAATAATCTATAGTTATTTAATTGTTTTGAAAAGCCTACTTCTAAACAATGACTTCGAGCGGCCATTTAAGATCTGATTGTTGATCTGACATAAAATGGCAGCCTGAGTCAAAATATCTACACGTCTCTGAAGTATCTTATAGTCGGCAGATAAAAAGCAAAGATAAATAAGAACAGATAAATAAGAAACAGGATAGAATCTGTGGAGAAAAACAATAATAAATACATAAATAAATAAACGACTAGCAACACCTAACGATAGGGATTTGAAACCTAAGATTAAGGAGTTTTCTTCAAACTTGAACGTGCCAATTCATAAATAGTAGCTTTTATTTAAACGAATGAATAAACCGACAGGAAAAATAATTTTAATGAATATTAATAGAGAGGTCTTGTATTCACATCCAAAGTCAGCTGTTTCGTGCTATTTCATTTTGGATCAGTCAGCTGAAACAAAGAAGACTGTCGTAATAGAGATTGTTAATTCAATCGTAAAAAAGCATTGTAGCATACGAACTTCATTTTGCAGTGATGTTCTTTTGCTTTCCTGTTTCCTAGAGGTTCTATTGTTTGCAATGCATTTACAGCGGACCGTACGCACAGAAAAGTAAATCGTCATTACTGATGAGCACTAAAAAGCTCGAAACAGTCGTTTTGTGGTGATGCTTGCGATTTATTTATTTTATTTTATTAACAGAATATCTCGTTATTTGCAATGCCTTTTCTTTTTTACAAGTTCAACTATGTGTTTTCCTGAGTCCCGTTGAAAACAAAGTATTTATTTCAATTTGGTGGATGTTTTCTAGAATTTACTTTTGGGTCCCATGTTTTTATTGCTACTCTTAATTCCACGAATACTCCTTAGTACGACCGTATTTACTTGGAAATGAACGGTTTTTATCTGCCAAGTGTCACCCGTCGAAACGGTCGTTTGGAAAGTGCTTGAGAGCAAGGTTTTCATTAAGAAATAAAAGATGTAAGAAACGACACAAGGGAAAAACAGTCCTCGCAGTTTAAGAGGGAAATAATTCTTTTCCAAATACGAAATTTACTTTCTCCCTTATTTTATTTCATCAATTTTAGTAGAAACATGCTTTAAGATGTCCCATCCAACCAAAACATTAGGACATTTTCGTCAATTTCTTGGAAAAAAAAACAACAACAACCGCGTTAAAAAATCGTGAAATGAAAGAAATGGTTTTCGGTATTCCTTTTATTTATTATTTCCAAGAAAAACAAACAAAACAAAACAAGACACTGTGCGGTTTTGAAAGGCAGAGAGCTATCACTGCCACACGATTTTACTCCGCAGAGGGGTGATACGCTAAGATAGGTAGAGTTTCCTAAGAAATTCTTTTGGACATTTTCGCTTTTAAGAAAAAAATAACGTAAAAAAATAAATAACTATTTTTGCAATAGTATTTATTCTTTCCATAATTCTTTCCCGAAAAGCGCAAACAGAACGCGGCTACTAATAAACTAACACTATAAAAAGTAAACATCCCATATTTGTTTCTCCTCGCCCCTATTTTGAAGAAATCGAAGGAGACCGGACGCATGCGCAAAAGCGTTGAAGGCTCTCGTAAACAAAACCGAACAGTAGTAACAGTGGTGTGTTAAACTTTCGAAAACCAGCTGAGTAAGACCGAAATTCAGTTTACAGTAGCTGAACAGGAACGGTAAATTTTCGTATTTTGGGTGTTGCCGAGTGTCCTCTTTCTTTCAAAATCAACAGGGAGAAAACTTCTAGTAACGTTCACCTATAATTGCAAGATCGAAATAAATATATTTTGAGTTACTGTTCTTCAACTAAAAAAATATTTTTGCACAATATTTTTTTTAATTGCTTTTTTTTTAGCCCCTAACTTATTTACCAAATCAATAAGCATATCCCTTATAAGAATTTAAATCAATTTTTAAAATTTCAGCTTTGAGTTCTCCTGTTTGCAGACGGAAGGACGGACATATGGATTTCGACTCTCAATTGCATTTTAAAAGTTTTTCTCTCCAACAGTAGATCAAACCACACAATACCCTGTTGTAAACTAGTTATCATGCACTTTTAATTAAAAGTGTTAAAAAAAAATATAATAATAAAAAGCTCTGAAGCAATCAATCTTAAATTATAAGATTCGTAGGCTGTCATTTACAAGTAGCTTAACTGTCAAATAAATCTCCTCGTGATAACAACCTTAAGAGACGAGACATTAGGGGGTACTCTTTTTCTTTTTTCTTTTTTTGTGCTCGAATAATAACTGTAATTGAGAAAACGATGCACAGCTGTTACGGTATATTATCATAATAATAATAATAATTTATAAATTCGTTGTAATTTTCATTCATTTTCATCTACTGGTAACTGATGAAAGTAATTTTAGAATATTATGATAAAATTTTTGGAGAGAAAATGATAACACCCCCTTCTACAAAAACTGGGTGTTAATCTGATCATGATTCTTGGCTGCTTCCAATATAAAACGGATCAAACAGCCAGTTACCCTACTTGCTTTAATTGTATAAATAGTTGTAAGATTACTGAATTAAGTCAGAAATAACTAGTTCGACCTGTATGGAAGTTATTTAATGACCTGCAGATGTTATTGGATTTATTTTATTTTTATTACAATGGTTAATTTGTGACACTTCATTATTTATTTCATGTTCGCACTCTTCGCAGATGTCCGGAAATTTTATCAAATCTTTTCTTTACGTTATCCGAGGCTGTGGCATCAGTTGAAATCTAGTACTTTTTAATATTTGTTGTTAATTCTATTGTTTCGACAGCATTCTGTGAGTTAAATACGAAACGCCGAAAATCAGTTAGCCATTTTGTGTCTTAATACTTCGATTGTTTGGACTTCCCGGATCTCTGTGTCCATCCTTGCGAATTACCCATTTGTTAATGACCCGCTGTGTGATCTGCTCACGTCTTCGAATTTCCTTTTTGGTCAGTGATCCGCGGCAGATGCAGGCCTTCGTTACAAATAGGAGATATCCTACCTTAATTTGGAGGAACTGAAGGTGGTTCTGAAAATCCAAACGAAACTTCAGTCCTTCTCAGATTTCTCTGGACCGCTGTTAACAATAACAACAAGGTCACCGCGACAATAAATAATAATTAAAATTAACTTTTACGGTAATGTAAAGATAATATGCATTTAACAATGATCCGCTTAATCTGAGACAAACGTGGCTGCAGTAGGAAAAGTTTATTATAGCAGTTATACATGTAGCTGCACACTTGCGACTGTAGTGATATTTATGTCTGGAAACTGACTGTTTCAACCTTCTATTATTGAAGTAAAATGAGATACTTATCAATACAGTGCAGATTTTTCTTTTATCACTCAACACTTTTATTAACGCACCGTCCTTTATTGAAAACAAATAAATACGATTCGGAACGATCCCATTCACAAAACCAGAGAGATAAAAACACTGATCGTTCGATGATTTATTTGGAAGGGAAAAAAATAAATAAAAGCTTACTTCAGGAAGTGAAGGGATACCACACATGTTAGATTTTCACTCATTGTTAGAGTGAAAGGGAGATCACAATGTGGCCCTTAATTATCCCTATTATTTAATAGAAATCAGATTTGGTTGCCTTAACCGAACTGGGTAAACTACAATAATGAAACATTTTATTTTGCTTATTTTTAATCGGCAAAATATAAATGGACGCTTATCTAAAAAGGAATTCTTTTTACTTTGTTTCATTTCGAGAAGTCGTTTTCGTGAAGAAACACGATTTTCAATAAGTTTTGAGGAGACATGTTACGGATAACACTTCACAAATTTTGGTGAAACCGACCAAAAATCGAAGTGGTAACGAAAATAATTTTAACTTGTTCGCTCATTATCAGCAATGGCCAGTTTGTTTCTTTGTTTACTTTTTAGGCTTTTTTTTCTTCATTTCTTCTTCCCTTGTTGCTGATCTAATTCGCTAACCTTTCAAAATAGCTGGTTAAACCATTACTCTATGGCCCAGAAGTCTGAAACAGGAAAGGTGGTGGAATGAATACCTAATCTCAGTAGGGAGTTGTTATTATTATCGGTAGGAACACGATGTGTCCATCAGTTTTGTAGTGAGGCCAATTCTGCCGTGGAAAAGTGTTTTGTATTACGGTCAGTGAATACTGAAGGCCATATTGCTCAAGTGGAAACATTTCAAGATAAAAAAGAAATTGACCAGCAACAAACCACTATTGCGGAACACACACGGTTCCTCAACTGATTAAAAAATATATATATTTATACTTATTGCTAAAAACGAGATAAAATAATGCCTTTGAGAATTTTAATGCTTGATTTTTTTTTTGGTTATTTGTATTGTCCATTACCCATTTTTGACTGCGTACCATTCGCTTTAACAAAGGACAGAAAGTGTAGACTACTTTGCCAAATAAAAATATAACCCGGAGTAAATCATTGTATTATTTTCTTAGAAGACACAAACACAAACGCACAAAAAGAAATGAATTATTTTCCATATAAGCTCTCCACTCTAGTACTCGAACCCTGGTCCGGATCTATCAGCTGTGTTTGAAGACTTCGCCTTAACCACCAAGCTAAAGCCTGAAAGGCAAATGAGTATTGCACAAAATAAATAAATAAAAATGTTTTTATATGCAAAAAAAAAAAAAAAAGTAATTCACAGTGACAGGAAAATAGGAAGAGCAGTCATTAGGACAGGAGGTAAATGTTGTGGGGTTCTATTGTTCAAATGCAGTCGTGTCACTTTTTCTTAAAAAAAAATCACGTAGATTTTAATGCACTTTTTTAATTGAACTACCTAATCCTAAAACTAATCAAAGTTAAAATTATAATAAAATTAATACTAAGAAAAAATGACTGATGTTTGATTGTTCAGTAATTTATCAGGGGAAAAAAAATAATCATTTAGGTGCAGTGGAAATCCTCTCTTAACAGGAACTCAAAGAGAAAAAAAAAAAAACAACTGATAATTTCTATTTGTATTTCAGTTAAAAATATAATATTTTGATAAAAATATTTTTATCAAATGCGGATGTACTTTGTATGTGCAGGTTTTTTTTGTTGTTTTTCTTCCAATAACCTTATAAAGCCTGGTAATTTCATCTCGTCCGTCTATTTGTCCACACAAATGAAGCCCAATTTCTAAAGAGGTAATTTTCATGAAATTTGTTACATAGCTAAATTAACAGTGTGACTAATTCCAACACTTATCGCGATCTAGATAAAACTTAAAACCTTTAATTTTTTATTTGTAATGTTCGCAAAATCTCGTATCTTTAAAACAAATATTGATGATTGCCAACAATACCATTAACAAGATATAATTGGAGTCTTTCAAAAACCCACAGGGTAAATTCGAAAAAAGTTATTTTGTAGTTTGGCAATCCACCAATAGCTCCTAAATCCTCCACTACTGATAGGTATGTTTGAAAATTAACTGGGATATTCCCTTCACTATTCTAAACCTATCTTTCAGCTTCCAAGGACATAAAATTTCTGAGTTATTATGATTACAAACCGAACATGATTATTTCGAATTGAGGCTCCATTTTATTATCTTTCTTCTCTCCAATGCGTATTAAGAAGCTTTACATCAAATCTAAAACATCCTCTGGTAGTTATGTACTTCGCGGCTACAGAAAGAAAAAAAAATCCCTAAAAAACCAAAAAGATCTTGTCCAGATTTCGAATCAATCTAAAATAAATAAATAAAAATTCAATGAAACATTGGTTTCCTTATCCTTCGTGCCAAATAAATCTTTTTCCAACAACCTGTGAACGCGAGTTAACAAAAAAGAAAAAAAGAAATAAATAAATAACACCAAAGCACACGACTAGCCCAGGCGGTAAATCGAAATCACGACAATGATGGCGCTGTCAAAAACAAAAGCCCATCGGCGTACAAAAGCAACCGTTTCCGCACGGTTTATTAAAGACAAAATGCGGTGTGAATTGTCGTGAAAAGAGGCACGCGATCACACGCACTTACCATTAAAACAAACCTCTTTTTTTTTTCTTCTCTCTCTCTCCTCTTTTTTTTTTCTTTCTTTTTTTCATCGCTTTAAGCATTTTTTTTTAAGTAGACAGGGGTGTTTGGGAAATGTGTCGCGTCAATTTGAGCATAGCAAATGAGATGATAATAAAGCTTATAAAAAAAAAAATAACCAAAGATAAAAAAGAACACTTTTAAATATATGACTGACAGATTTTTCATTCACACTGAATTATGGAAAACGTCCTAGGCGATTGTCCCGGACACAAAATATCACCTTTACCTTTGAAAGGCTATAAATTACTAGGGACTCAATTAATTATAGGTTTATTTTTACCAATACATTATAAAAGTGATATTAATTTAGCTTTTACTTGCTTATTTGTTAATTATTATTAATAATAAATCTTTCTACTCTTCTTGTGTGTTGAATATAGACGGACTACTTAAGTGAAACCACATCTTTTAACATAAACGTAGGAATTAGATCTACTTTCTTTGGTGGCCAAACACAAGGAGTCATTCTTGCAAAATTAGGTATTCGGCTTCATGGAAAAATAAAATATATAATAATAACAATCACAAAGCTTTTGACAGGGTTTGAACCAGGATATAGCGTGTTTATGTATCACAAAGAAGGAATATCACAGAGTTTTTCGAACTCCCTCTGAATTTTCAGAACCAATTCACTGTAATTAATAAATGGTCCACAAAGAATTAAGAGATCAAATCAGAATAATAAATAAATAAATAAACAAAAAGCTGTAATAACTGTATATGAACTAACTATTATTGAGTAATAATAAATTAATCAACTATGAAATCCAATGCTTATCATAAACGTCTAATAGTATTACAGTGGGTTCATAGTCAATCATTATATTCCGCAAAAGAAAATAATAATGATAGTTGTAAATCAATGTTCCTGTTTTAAAACGTTAATATCGTATAACACAACAATCAGTAATATATTTTTTAATGATCTCATTATTCTGAAACGAGTCGAGAAGCCCGCAAAGTGGGATTCTTTAATTTGTGGCGTTGAAAGAGCTATCATTAAACTTTACCCCCTCCCCTCCCGCGATGTCATATTTCTTGATATTTGGTTTTATCTTTCTCTGGAAGTTTATATTCTTTTTACCAACTTCCGTTTGATCGAAAGCCAAATAGAACATGCACTGTAGCACCGCATGACCGGGTACGAATTCGTCATTTGTGGAACTTCGAAGGGAAGTAGAAAAAAGCAGTCACTAGATGCAGACCGTTGTAGATATAGCATTAGTCACTTAATAAAACAATGAATTCAGATTTCATTTAGACGTAGTTTCACTGAAATATACAACCGAATATTAAGGAATATCTAACTACATCAGGGCTTGGTTTATTCCTTCTAATTATTACTAATATACATTTATTAGTATATATTTCAGCGTTTAGCACAAATGAGGCAGCTTTTTTTTTTTTTTCAAATCAAATTAAAGTTGAGCTGAAATATTCATAATTTTGTCAGTCCTACTAACTCAGTCACATTTGAAAAGACATAAGGCCTGTAGAAAGTTTTCCATAACTATCTGTTGATAAAATATTTTCCCACCAGATAACATCCAGTCAAATACAGCATCTAATTCGTCCATTTTAACAAACATTTCACCTAATAAAATGTACCTGGAAGACCGAGCTTTGCTCGCTAAAATAAAATAACAATACTGTAGATAATCACCTGGTAACTTAACCCTCTTTCGGGGAAATGGACTGCTCCACAGTGAATACACGCGACGTTGAAAGGAAAACGTTTTTAAAATTATTATTACACGTAAAAACGCACAGAGCACGAATATATTAAGAATAAAATAAAACGAAAATAAAGTAAGGACATTGTAGACAATAATCTGGCACCCAGGTCCCGAAGTCGAGACCTAGCTAAATCGCTTTCTCGCATCTGAAAACCCCATTTAATCAAAATCCTTTACAAGATTAAAATTTACAAAGTTGCTCGCTTTATAGTAAATATATATTTTCTTTTTGGTGAAGTACTGAAAATTTTGAGTTAATCTCAAGAAAAATAAATACGAAAACAATCGTTATTATTTAATGAAAACTGAACAAATCATAATTTACTAAATATTATTTTGGTCTCCAGAATGAGAAATTGAAAAAGCTTTTTCTTCTGTATTTTTTTGTTAAACGAAAATACTTTCGAATTCTGGAGATATTCGGGCTGAGGTTATTGAAAATTAACCGATTATTTACGAAGTTTTAAATTTTACTTAATGCGCGTGGAGAACCACTGTCCTGTCTTGAAACTTGTATTATTTGTTTTATACTAATATATAAATTTCAAGATTTTTACTCATGAGCTAAAATACAAAATATCGACCAACATCTTATGTAAATCCGTGCTGTATTGTTAATTAGTATTTTGCAATAATTAACAATTGGAACAATCCTGGTTTATCAAAAATAATAATAATAAATAAATAAATAAGTAAAATCATATCATATCTAAGGGTTGATTTAACTACGGTACTTCCGTCAATAATTATCTGTCAAATACAATTTCAGGAGAAATCACGTGGTCTTCTATCTATCAACTCACAAGGTATTACAAATGATTAGATTAGAAAAACTATACAAAAAATAACAGCAAAAGCCTAAGATTATAAATAGCTAATTTTCCTCAGTAAACAGAACAAGTCATTTTAAAATCAGTAGAGGAAGTCCCCGCCTTACGTAAAGGTGCATTCTGCTGAACCTTACGTAAGTCTTGCGTTACCCCCTCTCGATAAAGTTTTCAGATAAAAAAAAAAAGTCAGAAACCGTTTGTCTATCCTTGTACATATTACTCCCACCCAATAAATTCTGAACCTCCTTCAAACTCGTCATATTTACGGATAAAAGACAATCCAACTATCGGAATCGCAGTGGCGCTTCAAAAGCAAAAAAACAACAATAAAAAAAAAATCACTATTATATTAGTGAGAAAATTCATATGCCAGCAGTCCATCGGCTTCAATGAATTTTTTTAATGCATAGAAAATTCAATTGAATTATTAATAAACAACAATGGGTGAAACCACGTGTTTACAAAGTGACATCCTAGAACAGCTGATGATCGCCAAAGAGCATGAAACAGCTGTTCACGGATGTCACATAGTCTCGCCCATTGCTGACAATTACCAATTCAAAACTGTTGAAACTTTCTCGATCTGGGTTCCAGTCGACAAATATGAGCGTGAGGGATAATAATAATAATACTAATAATAAACTTGAAACAAAACTATAAAATTCTATTGATATTTAACAATATATATAATTTGTTTAATAATCCATTGTCATTTGTGCATGCTTAAATATGATAACACTTAACAGGATTCAACATTTTTAGTAAGTATTACTGCGGATTTATTTAACTTGCTAATTGAATCGAATGTTGAAGATAATGTTTATATTGTACAGAGATTTTAATTAGAAATACAAAGAGACTTTTACATTGTATCGTTTTCACGGCTTCAAAAAATAAATAAAACAAACTTCATGATTCCAGTAACTATAAAATAGTAGCTATACTAGCTAGTAAGTATTAATGAGTGAATTCTCATTCTCCATAGTTAAAACTGTATTTAAATGTTATTACTAAATAATTAAAAGTTAACATGAACTTCCTTCCAATTTGAAAACGGGGAAAAACTCGAGAATGCACAAATTCGTTTTGCTTTCACGCATTGAGCCATCATCGACAGCTTGTGCATTCTCGAGTTTTTTCCCGTTTTCATATTACATTTAATGCACGTTAAACCCCATTAATTATTAATTCCTTCCAATTTATTGTGCAATTTTAAGAATTATATTAACTTACTCCTTAATGTTATTACCGTAACCTAATGAAACAAAAACAACAAATATCAAATTAACGCGATACTTGAATAGTAATAAGGGGGGAAAAAAAAGAAGAAAAAAATGTACAATTGAATATTACGCAACCTGACACAAATGGATACCGAAGATTATTTTTCACACGCTCCAAGGAACGTGAAAATTACAACCAAAAGAAAGAAACCGTTTTGAAAGGACTTCAGTGATAACACAAGAAGTCATTTAGCAATAAATAGCTATCATTACAAGAGATTTAATGCTACTCAAACAATGGACGATATCAATATGACGCCGATTGGAACAGAGGGACTACAACGCCATCTACAATACATAAAATCACAGTAAACTCATTTACAAAAAAAAAAAAAAAAAAAAAAATCTTATCACTAAAATCGTTTATAATCTATAGTCCTATGTTAACCTACATATATTTAAGTAGGATTTTCTTCCAATTCCGTTATCTTATTAACGTAACCTATAAGATTGACTAAAAAAAATATAAACCTAAAAAGTATTTAGCACATTATTAAAAATTTGGAAAGAGATCTCATCACATAAAAAAAACTATGGGTTTTATGTATGCTCAAAAACATAATCTATTATTTTTTAAATAGTGGATAAATTTACAGTTTTGTATTAAATAGTTCAGCTCTTACAAATTTTAATCTAATTTTAAATTCTTCAGTTTCTACAACTTAATCAATTAAAGAAATAGATTAAAAAAATATGGATTTAAAATAATAAGAAGTCAATGTTTAATTTTAAAAATAGCTAATAAATTTTATTAATATTATATATATAATTTTTAAAATGCACAAATTTTTGAAAACCATTTAAGTAAAAATAACAATGTACAATAGGTAACAACAAACGAAATATTCCGTCAGCAAAAACAAAATATGAAGTATCTGTAATAAATTTTACAGATCTTAAAAGTAATAAATTGTAGAAATTTTGTTAAAAAAATAACAATAAATGATAATAAAAAGGAAATAAATATGATAAATCGAAATTTATTAAATTGTAA
Source organism: Thereuonema tuberculata (assembly GCA_023159025.1). Classification (NCBI taxonomy): domain Eukaryota; kingdom Metazoa; phylum Arthropoda; class Chilopoda; order Scutigeromorpha; family Scutigeridae; genus Thereuonema; species Thereuonema tuberculata. Next base: position 63,367,907 of record JAFIDM010002131.1, read on the forward strand.
TAACTCTTTGTAGTAAATACGTATAAAAGCTGTTTTATCTAAGTTATAATAACCGATTCAAATAATAACGAACTGTTTTCAAAGCTGTTTAAGGCTTTCTTTATTATATGTAATAAATGTACACTCATTTTAAAGTTATCAATTTATTTGTCATTAAAAAAAACAAGAAGCGGCACGTTCGTCATCGACGTAACTCAACTTGATCTAAATATTTCGGAAATACACGTATCATCAGTTTTAAAGGCTATTCCCGCTTTTTAATGCAAGGACATTTAAGCAATCAAAAATACCACAATATTTCAGTTATGTAAACGCCATTACAACGAATAGTGAAGAAGAAATCATTTAGATGTTTATTTCTTAAATGTTCGCCATTTAAGCTGGACGAATATTTAATTGCTTGGTGCTCACAACATTGAGTTGGCGCCAAACGTAAAGCACTCGATGGGATGACATAGTTTTTTTTTCCTTCTAACCTTTGACCACGCCCAACTCTCGTATTTAACCTTCATTTTCCTTTCAAATCTAACCTTCAAAACGAAATCAAAACTCAACTATTCGATACCATAATTACAAAAACAGGAGATTTACAAAAATAAATACATACAAACTGATTCACAATTATTTGTGAATTCCTAAGATAATGTAAGGGAGTTTACCTGCCATTCAGAATAAAATCTTATTCCTGTCCCGGTCAAAAGGAGTTCAAAATCATTTTTAAAATACTTAGTGAATGTGGAGCTTTCAGTAAATTAGATTTACTTATCTTAAATCCGACCCTGATCTTCTTGATCGGCTTAAGTTCACTTTTTCTTTTTCTATAGGAAGTGTTTGAAATTTTTTCTTTTTTATTTATTATGGTGGTGATGTTTCTTCTTTTTTTTTTTTTCACAAATTCAAAGTTACTATAATTCGAAGCGTTTAATTTTTTATTTGAAAAACGAAAGTGTTAGTTAACACTGAGATCGTTTAAATATTTCGTTACCGGTACTTCACTGTTTTGAAGCACCTTCAATAGTTTAACAAGACTGTAAGGGTTAAGATTTATTATTAATTCTCAACGGCCAAAGCCACGGAAATTAAATATTGTGGTTTGAAGAGGGTTAGCATATCTTCATTTTGCTGTTTGTGAATTTTTTTCGGGGAAAATTTTTTGAATAATCTATGTACAGTTCGTGGCACTTCCGTCATGTGACACTAAAAGGTAAATCTGTTTCCCAATTTTATTTTTTAATGGTTATATGGATCTAAAAATTTTCGTAAGTCTTCCGCTTCCCTCCCATGCAAAACATAAATAAGCAGAAAAGTCGTGTGACCTTCCAACTGAGCTCGACTCAAACCATCGTATTTTAAATTCAAGTACATTAAAAAGCCATTTCTTACCTTGATTTTCTTGTATTTCTTTTTCGTGGCCGTATTTAGATCCTCGTGCACTTTATCCAAGAGCCACAGGAGGAATTCCTGAGCATCGTGTTGATTGCTCCCGAGATACTGACTCTCGTATTTCCCGACGACGTTTTTGAATTGGTTCGATATGTCGGGAGTGTACTGACACGACCACAGAGCCTTGAGTAGCAGGGCCAGCTGCTCGGTGACCTCTCCCCTGGTACCGTATTTCTTGGCGTTGGTCTTATTCCTTCGGGTGAGGTCAATCTTGTACTGGTCCATCACGAAGTACTCGGCGAGTATATCCGTGTGACAGAGGCACTGGAGAATGGCGTTCATGAAGCACGTATTGCCGTGGTTCCTCAGCCCCGTCACCCCGGGCGTCAGGTTCTTCAGGTGCTCGTTATTGCGGTTGTTTTGCGACCGCACGTCGGACGAGGAGGCGGAGAACAGCGACCCGCGCTCGTGCTTCCCCAGCGGCGTGTGTCGGTTCTGATACGGGGAGGGCACGATCGCCTGCGACATGTGTCGTATCATCTTGTTCACTAAACTGCCCACGGACTTCATACTCGGTTTGCGGAAGCCCTTCTTCTTGGGCTTTCCCGAGGGAATGATGTTTTCGCGCGACAGGCTCACGGTGCTCTCGCGAATGACCGGGGGCTGGGGGTCCCACTTGTATCTCCTTCGGCTGCTATTACTATTCAGCCTGGATCGGGGCAGAGTGCTGCAGTTCCTCTCATCGTCCTCATTGCGTAAATCCTCGTCGGCATCGATCAATTCACCGTCCGACGCCGACCGCGTCTTTGACTTGTGCCGCTTCTCCGTCATTTCGGCCGGTTTCGCTCTGATTTGGAGGACATCGACGCCACAAAATCTCCCAACAACGCAAATCTACCTGTCTGGAATGACGTCCATGTTTGTATAACTGAGAATTGTGGGTAACACTCCGAAACGAGGCTACGAGTAGTCACGTGATCTCCAAGCACGTGGTAATGTTGTCAAATTCCGCTACTCGTATCTGGAATATCTGAAATCGTTGAATCAAGGTTTTTCCGACGAAAATGCATAAGAAACAACAATACTTTTTTTATTATCTTTTTTAATGAATACATTTTGAACAAAAAAAACTTATAAATAAAGTAATGCTTTAATTCTCTAATAGTTTCTAAATGAAAAAAATAAAAAAAAATAAATAAAAAGCTGTTATTTTCTTAATTTAATTTTTTTTCAACAATCTTTCTTGAAGGATTTAAACGAAAGGTGCAAAAATAATATAATAAAATATTAAAAATATTCATATTTTTATTTTTAAAATTTGATTTGTAATTTTTAAATATATTTTAAATTATGTATAAAACATATAAAATACATAAATGAAAAAATACATAATAATATTTTTAGTTTTGATTAATTTCAAATTAAAAATAAATTTTAGCAAACTAAATCGGAAACTTTTGAATTATATAAAACGAGAAACATTAGCTATTAACGTTTTAAAGATTTACTATATTAATTGCAAAGGTATTAATTAAGAGTGTACGTTTTCTTTTTTACTTCAAGGTTGCTGTATGAGATCATTGCATAGTTGAGTCATTCTGTGAGAAATCAACAAATGACACATCGTGGTAACGGATTCTCTCAAAACATACATTTTCCGTAGAACTTCTTTTGTAATTTATGGAATAATATCTTTGTAGTTTATTCAGTTACGTAAATAAACGGTTCTGATATTATATAATCACAGGAATCACAAAATAAATGGTAACCAAATGTATTCAGCATAATATACAGAATATCCGAGATCTCTGACCCCAATGACCAGCTCAAACGAGTCACAGCAGTCTTATTGTGATCTGTCTTCTCTTCATTGATAAGTTAATTTGGTAATATTTTATTTGTAAAACAACGAAGTATTCTTCAATAGACAATAAGGTTTATTTATTTATTTTCCTGTCTTTAAATGTAATAATCTACTTCTCAAAATATTTTTTTCAGAATCTGATAGTTGGCGTCATTCAGAAATTGTTGCCATTTTTGAATATCTCTATTATCCGTGTTCATTTCGGTTGTAATTAAATTATTTCGCTATACGAGATACTTCGATAAATGTATTCGAAACAGAGACTTAAGGTTGCCACTGTAGCATTCGGTCTTTCGGGACATTTTCACTGCAGGATCAATTTATTAATGATCATCAAACAAACAAATATTCTTTATATATTACCCTATTCAACATAATAGTAATATAATATTAACAACATACACTTAATATCACATTCTTGATTGCGGTAGATCGCATGCTATAGTAGCACCGAATTAAGTCTATACTGTTTCCTTTTGTGCAATGATTACTGTATTGAATAACTAGGGGTGAAGTTCTAATGGTTTATTTGTTTATTGATTTTTTTTTTCTCTCTTTTTGGAAAAGGATAATTTTTTTATGTTTTTATTTTTTTAATTGTACGTTTTTCCACAGCTTTGTTTTTTTTTTTTTTAATTTTTTTGCTTTGTTCTGGAGCATTACCTTAAATAGCTGGTAGGGAGTGTTTAATATAGGAAAGACTTATTGGAATTAAGAGCATCCCAAATGCATGGCTTGCGGGTTTAGCCAACACCCCCCTTTTATGTAGGGGGTGTTGGTTTAGCCAGATTGGCCTGGAAATTTCTTGGAATCTGAAGTTTTTGGTATAAATAGAGATGCGAGATTAAGCTATGAGAGGGAGAAATCGGAGGACCAAACGCCAGCAGTGCTCTTGGTGATGGGATAAGAAGACAGTTTCTCGTGGAGCTAGCCGGGACCAACTCGAAGAGGTTTGGTAGATTGGAGGGGAAAGGATGCCGTGCAAAGACATAGAAGCAGAAAACAGATTCGAGTGAGGTGAGAATGTGGCTGCCCAAAGAATATCAGACGGAAGAAAGGACATTGAAATGCCGTAGAAGCAGCTTATCGTGCTGTTGGAGGACCCACTGGATGTATGTGTCGACGAGCCGAGTATATCAGTTGCCAGTGATGTCGCGTTGTAGGTATAGACGTCGCCCGTACAGCAGCAGCCGAGCTTGTTGTTAGTGGTCCCTTGGACTACGAGAGTGAATCGGACAAGGAAAGCCAAATTAGTGTTAAAATTGAATGTACAAGGTTAGAAATTCGAGGACTTGTTTAGGTTGTATTTGTAGCTAATGTATAGTTGTTAAAGCTGTGGGATTATTTTAATTTGGGCTTTACGAAATAAGCCAATTTCGACGATCCGATCGATCTGGGGATTTCTTTTTTTTTTTTGTTCAAGAATTTAAGGTTGTTGGAAAAGTTATAAACTAATAATAGTCATTTTCTACATTTTTTTTTTTTGTTAATAAAGAGATTATTTTGTTAAGTTAGATTTCGTAGTTTTATAATATTTAAGGATCCAGCTTACCTTAGGAGTAAAACCCCTGTAATCCTTTAATTTCCCACAGTCGGGTATAATCTGATTCATTCCTGCTAAAATTCCTGCTTATGCAACCATACGTTGGTTTGATTTTTAATTTAAAATTTTTTTTTTTTTAGTTTAATTAATAAATTTTAACCTAACATACCATTACAAGGTAGTTATTTGCGAAGTCTGACAATTAGGGATAATAATCGAATAGCAATGCGTCATTAACTAAATATAAAAACATATTTCAATATAAAGTAGTATGTTTAATTATAATTAAAGTCCACGAAAGAAGCTTAAGAGTCAGGTAAGAAATTTTCCGTCTTTAGTTACAGACTAGTTATAATAAAAGATCTTAAAACATTACTTAGAAGTCATATTTAATATTATCAATGAAATTCATTCCAGTAGTAATTAAATTGTTAGATTATTCTAAATTTTTGTGGTATCTAAAAAGAAAAAAATATAAACTGCTGTTTTTATACAATTTCTTATTTATTTATTTATTTATTTATTTTTAATTGAATGTCAATTTTCATAGTTATAATTTTTACATTCTTTAATTTTATTACATTATACGTATTATTATTTTTGATTTTATTACACTCCCCAGATTTAAAAAGTGTTCTTTATGACGCTCCCGGATAGGCCGCCATCTATTGCAAATAAAGTCAGTAAATAAACCTAAATTACAAAATATATCCATTTAATATTGAACTAAAGGATAATTATTTTTGTTACTTATTGATATTTTAATTTATACTTTTATTGAAGACCAATTTTAAATCTATTTATTTTCAGTCGACTTAGCACACATTTCATTAAATGAAAAATGATATTCAATTAACAAAAGTTTTATTATATAACATCTCTAATAAAAGGTTATTTATAGTTTAGAAAACCTTTTTTTTTCTAAGATAGCTAAGAAAGTCCAAATATCTTAATTGGACAGACATGCAAATTTCGACTAAAAAATTCCATTTCAAAACGTTTTTGTTGAACTCGTTGATTTCTCCGATAGATAAAACAAGAAATTATCATTATAAACATTCAACCAACCTATCCTGTGGTAACTACACTTCCCATAAGTGTATAAACAAAAACAAAAGCAATTCTTTCATTTAAAGTGTCTTACAATTTAATATTTGTAATCTAACTGCTTATGTTATCAAAGAAAAAACAGCTGTCCTGTTCGTAGGGGAGACTGGGGTCAATTGTAACACGGGGCAATTGTAACAAGCGCTCTGTAGCCTAAGCAAACTTTCATTAAATCCCAATTTTTGGCATGGGGATTCGTCTTATATACAAGAATGATTTACCGAAAAAAGACATCGGCCATTCAATTTGTTCTGAAGATAATTACAAAAACATGGTTTTTACTGCTAAAAGTAAGTTTCCTTAGTCGTACTAATTATCAACTGCAACCAAATGTATCAGAGATAAAAATGTAACAAATATATATATAAAGAAGGCAGATAGAAATGCTACATTTCTGTGTCACAAAATACGCTATGGCTGTATTCTACGCTAAATAATTGAACACCACATGTGAATTGAGCTGTTGGGGACGATTGTAACATTGCTGATGGGGACAATTGTAACAGCGTTACAATTGAGCCCATTCTTTATATTTTTGTTTTTAGGCCAATATTCTGTATAGATTGGCCTACATTTTAAAATTTAAATTATATAATTAAATTAAACAAACATTAAAATACAGTTTAAAGTGGAAAAATAATATGAAATTAAACGTTGCAAAGCCTGATGAATAAATAAAGATATAAATACATGATTAATTAAAAAATATACAATATTATCCTACTCATTTTATTTACATGAGCCCAACTCATATTTATTTAAAAGCCTATTGAAGTAATTATAATTATATAATTATATATATACAAAAACAAACGCAACAATATCAAGAGCACTGCAAGTAGGGATAACTACATGCCAAAACGGAAAGGCAAACGGGCGGTCAAAGAAAAAAGACTCATCAAAATAACTCTGCAAGAAGATTAAGACTATTAATAAGGCTGCAATAGATTCCTCAAATGAAGAAAAGGAAACATTTTGCTTAGTGTGCTGTGAAGATTACAGAAACATCAAACCCAATGAGAAATGGGTTCAGTGCCTGTCTTGCTCCGAATGGGCACATGAAGATTGCACTCCTGGTGAAGCAGTATATTACTGCCAAAAATTATGATTCTGATGATGATGATTGAAATACAGAACATTGTAAACAAAAAGTAACCTTGGTATACTGTATTATCTCAATTTCATTTCCTTCTGCTATCTGTTACAATTGCCCCCGGGTTGGGGTCAAATGTAACACTTGTAGTGTATCCATTTAAACATATTTTTTGTCACTTTTATATCGGTTTGACGAGTTGTCAATTTTTGTGTAAGTCCACCTAATGTTGAAGAAACCTTACATACTTTTCATTTCTATAAATGTCTTGATTATTTTCTTGAAAAAAAAAATATTAATGAAAAATGTTACAATTGACCCCGGTCTCCCTTACATCCCCACTTTTTTACCGGATTCCGTTAAACTACCATTTGAACACTAAACGCAGAGTTTCGTACAACCGACGAGCTCAAATTATCGATCGGCCGATGTACGGAATTCTTGATGTCAAGAACCATCACATGCTCAAAAATTAAGTTATTATTGAAGAGAGGATTGAAAAATGTGCACAAGTCTTATAAAACAAACTTTGGTAACGAGGAAATGATTTTTCTGTTTACAATTGAATTTATGTTTATTACAAACAAGAATATTTCAAATCTACAAAATATTTTTAGATACTACCTAAATTTCCTAAGACCATAGTGACGATCATTCTAAGAAAAAAAGTGTATATACAGTTTTATATATATATATCCTTTTCTAGACTGTTTCCGAGATAATACAGTAACAGTTATTGATAAACCATATCAAATATTCTTTCTAATGTTTTATTGTTCAAGTTTAAAATAAATTTTCAAAACTTCCACCGTGTACATTAATGCACTTTGCAATCGCATCAGAACACGGCCTGTGCTGGTCTGAGTACATTACCATCTAAATATTGTACATTCAAATACTAGGAAACCGTTCGGAATAAGTCACTTGTTAATAAACGAATAAACTTTTTTTCTCATAATGATCTAACCTTCCACAATATTGATCTTTCCTTCTCGGATACCCTGTGGATTCGAAATAAATTTCTGATTCAAAGGCGGTGCAAAATAAAAATTGTCGATCTTGTCCACTTCTTGAACTAAAGGCATAAAATATGAATAAATTCAATACTGAAGTTATAAATAATAAATTAAAACAGCCACGTATCGCCTTTTTTTTCACTCAGTAATGTTAAATATTAATATAATTACAAAAAAGTAAATATATTATATTTAAAAAAAAAAAAAAAAGTGATGGGTTGTTTTCTTTAACAAGCTATAACATTTTTTAATTATAACATTTTTAAAATATTATTTTGGGGCAAGCATACACATGTAAATAGTAAAATAAACAATTTAGGGTTAATCTTAATGTGTGCGCAGTTGAAATTCGTCAAAGTGAAGCTATTTAAGAAACACACAGATAAAACTTTGTGTTTCTTAAAATAAATATTTGTTTTTTAATCTTTTTATTTGTATGTTTCTTAAATATCTTCATTTTGACCAATTTTGCTGTTATGCTAATTTGTCAATCAAGTTTGTTAATTTGGTGTTAAGACAAACTTGAAAGTCCCTCAGCCCTTCATAAATGGTCAAATGCAGCACATAAATTGATGTAAAATTAGAGAAACTTTAGTCCAGCTAAAAGCTACTAGAGGCGCTGTTCCCGTCAAGACATCCAAAATTTAGAGCTGATCTTAACCTATACCTACATGGAACCATCCCCCTGCCCCAAATCATCAAAGTCCTATCTCTGTAAAGCCGGGGTTGGATGAGTGATATGAATGTGATTTCAAATTTAAAATATTTGAACGTGCTTTTCTTCGTCTCTTTTATGTTACTTCATACAAAAAGCGAAGAAGGAACTAAATAATGCTTTTTAAAAGTGACAATAACTTGAACTGCATGTGAAGTAGAAAGGTTAAGGAACAATACCCTTTACACTAGGGTATAATGTTTTATCTCTATGCTTCAATCGGGAGCTATACAGTTAAAAGCTGGTTGAAAGTCTTTTTCAGTCAAGATACGTTTAATATTAAGAAATCCCTAAGAAATGCTGGAAATATTGCATGAATGGACATTATACTTACATACAGTGGAGTCGCGGTAATCCGAGCCCCGGTAATCCGAGGTGCATTCCCAAGCGACACCCTACTATTATACTTACTTGTTAGATGATGGCATGACATCGCTGCTAAAAAGCGTTACTCTACTGTGAAGCAGAAAACCTTGGACAGTTTTTTAAAGTTGTAAATGCTTATAAAGTCTTTTCATGTAACTAGGTAACATTGTTAATGTATCTGTTACTTTACTATCTATTATGAATTAAATTTGATTCATTTTAGTTGAAAATTCCAGTTTTTTTTTTCTTTATCCGTGTAATCCGAGTTTTTTATAATCCGAGGTACCATCAGCCCCAATTACCTCGGATTACCGCGACTCTACTGTATATGCTGTGTCAAAAAAATCGAAGCACCCTAAAGAAAGAGTCCAATTCGAATGAAACTTTGTATGTGCCATTTGGATGAAGAGAATTGGAATTGATTCACAGTGAAAAAAAAAAAAAATACATGTCTATTGAACAATAGCAGGTCGCCTTTGGCTGCTATTGTTCGATACTAAATAGGCGTGGTATCGAAATAGTCTTGATATTGTCTTGTAGCAGAATCAAAGCCATGCTTGATGCAACTTCTGCTCTAAATGATGGATATTTGATGATAAATGCAGTTGTCTTCGTAAAATTCTAGACATACTCAATGGGGCAAGTTTTGGGATCTGGCTGGCCATGAAAGGGCTTGAATTGCTTGAAGACGTAGCTGGGAAAAGTGTGCAGTGTATGGACTCATTACTAAGAACAATATGAGAAGAACAGACTATGTCTCTCGGGCGTAGCACCACTTTAGTATGGAGCCTCAGGTGCTGGGTTGTTACAGGTAGGCCTCGTAAGCGGCGACAAGAATGAAGTCAGTGTCTGCAAATCGTCTAGCTATGGTGTGGTTAGATACCAATTGCTGCATGTAGGATATATATCTTTGGGATGGTGGAGAATGAAGGTATGGAAGTAATTAGGGCTTGCTTCACATCAAAACGATTTCTTTAGCAGTGAGTTCGACCAGCGCCTTGGCGACGTGTCTTTACGCAACCATCGATTCCACCACTTTTCCACAGAAGCATCCCTGCGACCGAGATGGCTTCATCTGCATGATCAGCTGACTTCTTTCAGGCCTCTCTCGAAGTCCTGCAATTGCTCCTAGAGTCTTCAAGCGCGTCGTCGAGACATTACTGATGACAAACTGATATGAATGCAACAGTTCCTGATCACTATTAGTGAGGACAGTGAATCGCAGGAAATGGCTCCTCACATCATGACGCCATCAATTCTGGCAGTGTGTCGTTGAATAATGAAATCCGAATTTGTGTTCTGCCCTGTTCTACTCCATATTCAATTACGGTGGTTTCCGTGTCCAGAAAAACCTGGATTCGTCGGTAAACACGATTCGTTACCAGTCTACAGTCGTTCCTACCACCCGATTATTACACCGATGCAAACGAAGCCGCCGATGGTGGATGTTAATAGCAGACAGTGTAAAGAGCGCCGAGACGCAATCGTTCAAATGGACACAGGGGTTCCTGATAATTCTGTTACATGTCTCTGGATGGTACCCAAGATATCCTTGATCACTTCGCATCTGTAGGACCATGATATGATCTCTCTTCTGGTAGTCTGCCTACATCTGCACGTGTCCCCTGTGCATGTGTATTCCATCGCGTTTCCGCTGCTCCCAACACAGTCGCACAGCAAAGCCGGAACGGCCTCGGTGGCGGCCAATTCGACGTAACAAACACCTTACCTCCCGCAGTCCAATGGTACGACCTCTCTCAGATTCAGTTGTTCAAAACTGCATCAAATGAACATATTATAGATTCGATTGTGGAAGGCTGGCATGAAAACAAATATAAAGATTATTCACTGTAACTATTAAGTAGATTGGAGATGTGAAACGATTTGAAAAAAAAAAAAAAAATATCTATCCATTGCTGGGGAGTATTTGATATGAAAGAAACAACTTACTTGAATAATATCATTCTCACTGTCATCAATGTGACTGAACTGACAGACATCGCAGCACTAATTTCACTGGCATACCGAGGGGAGGGTTGGTAAGAGAAACACCCTCCCCAACTGCATCCGAAAATGAAAGAAATGTAGGATTTTTGACCTATTTTTTTTAGTTGTAAAGTTCATCAGATTGTATGTAACCCCCCCCCTCCCCATCTGGGAAACTTTTTTTTTGGTTGAACGACTAGCACCATCACAACCACTCCCATCCAAATCCTGGGCCCGTCTATGACTAATTTAGAACTTTTTCATAAAAAAGTCGTTCAGTTTCGAAGCCTAATGACATTTTCTTTTGCTTAGGGGTAAAGAAACAAACAAACAAAAAGATGATCTTTTCTTCCTTTAAATCTCTATGGACTTACCATATTAATTTAGCAAGATAACAATACACTTAAATATCTCAACATCTTTAGAAATACATGATATTCCCGAGATGTTTATAGGCCGACAGACGGATCTTGATGATCCCGAATTTTCGCGATTTCACGAGATTATCGCGAGAATAGCCTCTATCCATGTCTTCTCACAAAACGGCGAGAAAGAAGGCTTATCGACTCCGGGAAAGAAGCGACCACGAGCAAGCCCCGTTACTGATGTAGATGATTTTGACCGATGCCTTATTCGCCGCTGCATCCATCATCTCTACCCTGAATGTAAAAATCCAACTTTAATATTTTTTCTCTAGCATTTTCCTAGTGACAGACATTCAAAATACTAAATTCCTTGAGACCTGCTGAAGAGGCTAATGGCCAGATCACGTGTTTTTCGTAATTCTCGCGCGATCATCAAGAACCGTCTGTCGGCCTATACTTTTGAATTTGAATACCGAAGTTTTTTTCAAACTAACAATTACAGCAATGAAGAATGAAAATAACAATTGTTACATCTGATATTATTTAACAATAATTTGCAATCCATGAATACTCCTGACAGTAAATGACGAAACGACAACCATTATTCAATATTATGTTGTTGTTGGTTTTTTTGTTTTTTTGGTGTAATTTTTGATGTTTAAGTGCTATATTATTTGATATTACTATACTCTGATATCGATTTATATTTTTTGATATTCCAAATTGAGATGTTTTCTGTAATTTTTTTTCATAATATATGTTTTCAGTTTCAAAAATATAGCATTTCGATTATCGAATGGAGCATGATAATGACAAGGTGAGTTCTGCTTATTCTGCATTTTCAGGGCCGTCGCGTGGGGTGGGGGCGACCGGGGCGATCGCCCTGGGCGCCGTGGCAACGGCAACAGGAGATTCCGTTTTTTTTTTTTTTGGTTGTTGAATTGGAGATTCAGGGGGCGCCTGACGAAATCTTGCCCCGGGCGCCAACAAACCACGCGACGGCCCTGTGCATTTTGTTTATTCTTTTTTCAATTGCTTCTGAGAAAAGCATTTATTTTAGCTGATTATCTGCATCTTACATCAGTATCATGTGAACCACGGTATTAGGCTACTATGTGCTTTGGAACTTGTACGAACGATTTTAGAGACCGCGATGTTTTTACGCTCACATTATGCCTTTATAAAGTGTAACAATGTCATTTAATCATATATTAACTGATAAGTGATGAAAAGGGGCCTGAAAATCAATATTTTAAAGTTATAGACAGGAATATTGAGTATCTCAGCCAAAATTTCAGTTAGTAATTAAATATACGTGCCTTAATAGAAGTTATTGCAGTAATAAGGTCTGTAAATTTAGCGTGCAAACCGTCACGCTTCTATTAGAACGGAAAGAAACTTCCGATGGGAATAAAATATAAGAATTTCAGAGAAAATTCATATATTGATGACTCCGAACCGTTCAGTAATTCGGCAACGATTTTCTATGATAATATTAATATACAGTAAAACCCCGTTATTACGCTCGTCAAGGGACCGTGACCTACAAGCGTAATAAGCGGGATAGCGCTATAAACGGGGAATGATTTATATGATGGGGAAACATTTAGACACCATTTTACAGGAAAGATACTTGATTCTGAAATAGATATAGTGCAAATGTGAGCTTATTTCCTATTAAAAAAATCTTTGATTGTGGTTTGCCGCGTGTGTATGCTACTGTTATAAATTAAGACATTTTCAATGCGGTTCAAGAAACTATTAACATCAATTGATACTCCACTAGGAGCAATACAAATATATTTTCGGAGCAGTTTTAGTGCACTGCCCGCTATTTCACGCGCCTTTTCTTGAATGATTGGGTCATTTAATGGCACTGATGCATCACGGAACTGATGAATCCATTCAATTAGAATTTCCTCGGCATCTTCACATTTTCCACACTACTTTTTTACGTTTGCAACCATCCTTCGCTGAATTGATAATTCCATTCTTATTTTTTATTATTGTTCTCAGACTGGATCAGGGAATTCTTAGATTCTGCGAAAACCTTCTGATTTAGTGTAGAATTCTCGTCGTACTTATGAAGAATTTGCAATTTTTCACTTATAGAAAGGGATTTCCGCTTCAAAGAGTTCGAAGATTCCCTCCTACCAGGGAAAGAAAAGAATCGTTACAGTGTTACATTTCTTTTCGATACAAAATTTCCGGTATAAAAAAGCGCTACAAGCGGGATTTGAAGCGTTATAAGAGGGTAAAAGTATAGAGAGTTATATAGAAAATTCCAGGGACCGTACAAAAGGAGCGTTAAGAACGGGATAGTGCTATAAGCGGGAGCGTAATAACGGGGTTTTACTGTAAAAATATATTAATTGCGCTATTCAAGATTTTTTGTTATTGATATTAAATAAACATGATATCTTACAGTTTTCAAATTTTAGAATTTGGGTTTGGTTTGGAAACAAAATTTTCAGGATTTTAATACTTCAATTTTATAAGTAAAAAAAAAAAAGATTTTATTAGGAATGCAAAAAGGTAAATAAGTTCCTGAAAGAACTTGAAATCAATTTTCCTTAGTCTTTTGTGTGCGTGTTTGTAAAAAAGATTATTCCCCAAATACTTAATTACGCAGTCTGAATCCAACTAATTTTAATCATAGTAAAACTCGCGCATACATTAATAGGATTAACATGCGGAACAATTCTTTGTTGAAGACATCGATTGAAATGGAGTGTTTTGGTCTAAATCCTTTATTAAAGGAGATTTCAATGGCCTTCTTATGTTAATTTCTCGGCTAAGATCAATTAGAAAAAAATAAAATATAAAACTTATTTTATCGTTTGTCCATAAATGTGCATGACAAATTTCAAGAAAAATTATCCGGTGATGCAAAAGTTATTGGAACGGGACAAACACACACACACTGATTTGATGATCCTCCCTTTTAATTTCCCTTTCTAAAGAAAGTAGGTTTAAAAAATATTATATTATTCGTTTGTCATAAGGAAAAATAAATATAAACGCATGAAAAATTGCTGGATTTTTTTTATTACTTATTACATCGTATTGTAATGACGACCGTTTCAATTCTGAGTAAAATTTCCCTGAAAATGAAGAATATTAACTTTTCGTTTCTGTTTGTTTTCCGATGGTGGAGAGAATTCCGCTCCCACTGTCGAATGTTTGTAATACATACGATCCCTCTGAAACTATGTACGCTATTCCCATCGGAATTTTTTTACTGTTCAGGTCAAAGCACACCCGTCTAATGGACGCAGACCTTCATGCATTGTATTTATTTTTTAACGCACTTGTTAAGATGTAAGCGATAATGATAAAATAAAGTTCACTTATTCTCCATTTATCAAAGTCGTGACTTATTCTCTTTTGCCTGCGCATCCACGAATTAATCCACTATTAAAAATTTGATAGCTTAACTCAAAAATTTTAGAATTGAAACTGGTGGCGCCCTCCGGTGAGCAAGCAAAAAGTTAATTTGCCATTTTTGTTAAGATCATCTATAAAAATGTTATAGTAATTTCTGATATCATTTATACTGTTTTCCCAGTAATTCCATGATAGGATATATCCGTGATGTATAAAAAAAAGGGAAAATTTTTTTATTACAAATTAATAAAAAAAAAATGTGCCTCTGAGATATTTATGTTTCCTTTGGAATATTACTATGAATCTACTTGATAATTTTTTTATTTAATTGTTACTTAAATTGTTTGAAAGTTTTTTGGACTGAATGGCATATCCTATTTCTTATAAACTGATATTTGATTTTTTTAGCAAGAGTAAATAGATTCATTGCTATTATTATTACAGACAACGAAATGAAAGATGAAGATGATGGGGTTTTATTAATTTGAGAAATCCTCTGTTTTTCTTTTCCAGAAAGAAGTATGAAAAAATTGAAATGAATAATAATAATAATCAGCAAAGGAAATAAACGAGTATGGATCTAAGAGAATGACTGGAAAGAAACACACTATCATAAAGGTTGAATTGATGGGGAAAAAATTAAGAAATGATCAAAATTAAACTAGAATTTTTATTTAAAAGACTGTTCTGTTTTTCAAGGTTTCAACATATTCTTAAATGTTCCTGACATCTGTTCTTCTGTCATTTAAGTCTGGAAGCTGCAATATTTTAATTTTGCTTATTTTTAGCTGAAAATCCCATGTTTCTTATATTTATATTTAAAAACATATTATTTTCAGATTTATTTCGTAAGATAACAAACTGAAAATGAAGTTCACTTATTTGATAAAATCAATATATACAAGGTAGAAGAGGAGGATATTCCAACAGTTTACGGATACTTTAGCAAATTCTATCTCCAGGG
>JAFIDM010002131.1:63388695-63401340 GCA_023159025.1 Thereuonema tuberculata
ATAATTACGAGATTCAGAAGAACTCCAGGACTTTTTGTCGATTTCCTCGTGACAAGAAATTGTAAGTATTCCTTTCTACTTTCGTTGGTCGTAATTTTGGAGGGTTTATGTAAAAATTGAAATTGGTTCTTGAGGTTATGTTATCAACAAAATTCTGCTGTAGATGTGATGAATGGGTGTTAAAATGTAAAATAAGTGACTTGGACAATGTCTACAAGAATGAAGGGCCAGGAAAACTTAACAAACATTATAGGATACGTTCAGATCATTTTCTACCCTTAGATTTTCAAAATTCACAGCTTGATAGTCAAGGGTATGCAAAAGTATCGTATTACTCTATACAACATTATTTTATTATATTATTTATTTGTGGGCCACTTATAAATGCTTAATGTACGCTTTTATACATAGGCCTGTAGACAGTAGTGTTGTGTAACCATTTCATATGAGTACAATGCTGTGAGAAAGTTTATTGTCTTATTCCACAGCTTGCAGTCTTTTGTAGTACTAGCAGACGTGGGATCAAAATAATTTGTTTGTGTAAGATGTAAGTACTTCTCTTATAATCATTATATATTATTTCTCAAAGGGTTTTTTTTGTCGCAACGCCATATTTCCTTTACTACTTCATCAAAATCAATGATTGAGGCATCATTTTGAAGATTACGTTCGCCGCTAATGATGAAAAATAAAAAAATTGTTTAAAATGTTTTCGTTAAAAAACTTTATTTTTAAAAACTTTCTATAAAAATGTAGACATGCTTTAACAGAAGCGCCTTATTTTTCGAAAGCGAAAATATTCTTTAGCGTTGTAACCTTCAACCATTTCCTTTTTTGAATAAAAATGCACTTTAAATGATATTTCATCGTTTATTTAATAACAGATAAAAAAACAAACAAAGATTTATATTTTAATAAAAATAAACGATTTATTACAATAGAAACATAAAAATTAGTCAACTTCTCATATATTATTTCTCAAAGGTGTTTTTTTTTTTTATTTCCCTTAATACTTCATCAAAATCAATGATTGAGATATTTTCAAGATTACGTTCACCGCTAATGATGAAAAATAAACAGATTGTTTAAAATTAATGTTTTCGTTAAAAAAAATTATTTTAAAAATCTTTTTTGTAAAAGTGTAGAAGGCAGTCTATTGACAATCTTTTCATTTATTTATTTCCACATTACCATTCGGTGACTGATCAAGATACCCATGCGAATTATTCGCACGGTTCAACTTCTTTATAAAACTTGAGAAGACGCCATCTATTGACAATATGTTTAACTAACATGCACACAAGCTGTTGGATTTGTTTATTATTTCTCAAAGGTGGTTTTTTTTGTTGCGAATTATTCGCACGGGTCAACTAGTTAACTTTTAATATCTAAGCCTAGAAAGCTGGAAAATTATGTACACACTAACCGCAAACTCTTTTGTAGACTAACTTTATTCTCCTATCTTCCTATGCAGCAAATACACAGATGGCTCTTGATATGAATTCTCATCATCTAAGAAACGCTTTAAGATGACTAGTTTATGAGTAATGCAGAAATATTTGAATGTTATTCATTTAATATAGAATTTCTTAAATAAGTTTTAAACATTTCAGTTGTTCAGATTATTTTTGAATGTTATTTTAGAATTTGTAACATTTTTATGTGATTCGGAAGCCTAATAGGTCTATTACTTATTTTTCTTAGGTTGGAGCCTGGTTCTATTTCAACGCAGAATTTGCCAAGTAGTTCAGCACCATTTCAAATCCTTCTACAAGAAGCAGTCCTCATAAGAGAAAACTGCAAGAATATGATGAGGATGCCCATATATTGATTTATACGAGCCAGAAAAAGACTTGCTTCTTGATGCACGACAAGAACAACTGAGGTCAGAATTAAGCTTCTCACGCAAAAGCTACGCAGGGCTCAAGAAAGAATGCTTTGATATGCAAACTAAAAGGATAGATCACTAGGTTAGAGAACAGTCAACAGATCTCATGCAGTTTTTTTGGTAATTATTGTAACATGGATGCACATAACTTTATCAAAAGCCAAGTGATCAATTCAAAGTGTGAGAATAAAGGAAGGCTCTACTATTGATGAAGTGTCGCTGAAAGAAAATATCACCTACAGTGCTATAGCTGATGAATTTGATGGTTTTTGTAAATCATGGACAACTATCAGATTCTCTTAAGCATGCTAAGCAGGTGCTAATATTAGTAAGAGGCCTCAAGTTAAATTTTAAATAGGTGGTTGGGTATTATCTCAGTGCAGATGCAATGGCGGGTGATTGCTTAAAAGATATCATTATAAAGGCAATTAATAAGATCATGGCAACTGGTTTTATACCACAGGTCGTGGTTTGCGGCCAAGGCTGTTACAACCTGAAAATGAGATTGTTACTTGGCATTGCCGAAGGTAAACCATTTATTGAAGTTAGTAGAAACAAAGTGTATTTCTTTCACGATGGACCATGTTTACTCAAATCTATCAGAAATAATTTTAAAAAATATGATACAATTTGTGATAGTAGGTACTTATGAAGCCATATTGTTGAGTTAAAGATAAAGGTGTGAAACCACGATTAGCTCCTACTAAATTATGCATGGAATTTACCTCCATGCTTGATCGTATTTCACGTGACGTCCAGTTGATTTACATGGATAACAATGAAAATTTGAGCATCCTCAATACTTTACTTAAATTTGCCACCCGATTTGTATTTCTATTTCTTATGGTTTCGGAGGAGATAGGGCCAGAAAAAATCAACTTTTATTTTAATAATAAAAATTAACTAACCAGCTATCTTCGCTTCGCTCCGGAAGCCTTGCATTAGTCATTCGAAAAACCAAAACATCACGGAAAAACCGAACTTAGAACTAAATTAAAATTTAAACAACACAGGCAGTAAAATATTGAAATCCAACGTATTAATTAACCGTATCGTATATTTATTCAAATATGTGGCGCGATTTAAAACGGCGCAAGTGCCATCTTTCGCAAGTTTTGGGAATGCACTCATTGAAAACTGCGCTAGCGCCATCTATGGACAGTTTTTCTTGATCGACCGTGATGAAAAGTAGCCTATATCCTACTCCGTGTCCTAGACTACCTGCATGCAACATTTCATTGCGATCCGTTGCACTGTGAAAGAATGACAAGCGAACAAACTTACAGATTGTCGCTTTTATAATAGTAGTTAGGGTTACATAGAAAACTTGATAGTTTATTAGTAAAAATGACTATTTAATGTCCTTTTATTTTGGATCTTACCCCTGAGGATATTTGAAAGTTTTGGCATCTTGTGCTATATTAACTTTAAGGTTTTGCAAAAAGTGCTTTCCATTTATGCCTAGTCCATTTATCATGAATATTTTCGCGTCCATTTTACCAACAGCTTTTAAGTAACATACTGTATACGAAATAAAAGAAGTTTAACGTGCCCGAAAAATTAAGAAAAGATTATCCATAATGACCAAATGGGTTTAAGAAACGTATTTACATTCACTGCATGTTTTATCAAAAATACAGGTCTTAATTATCGTAATTAAGTAAAAAGAAAAAAACAAATAAAGCTTCACAAACTTTACATATAATTGGAAAATAAAAAAGATGTGCTGTCCATAACTTAAAAAGGTGATACCAGAAGTCAACAATAATTGTGGACCTTACTGAAATAAGAATTAACTGCTTCTGTGTTAATTTTATGAGGTAAAAAAATAATATTCAGTCATTAGGTTAATTAGTTGGTCTTAAGCAACTTGACATCTCATTTTCAAAAGAATCTATCTGAGATAATGAGATTCAAATGATGATACACGGAAAGGTTTGATCCAAATAACCATCCCTATTGCCTTTGTCTGAAAAGTTAAAAGTTACAGAATCACACCTTTATCCTAATATCCTTTTGGTACCCAAGACCAAAAATGTCCAGGATTATCCGATTTACCCGTTCACCATTACCTATGTAACTCACTGTGGTACAGTATTATTACCCAATAGATAGCTACACCAGATTCTATTTACATAGTCAATTAGGATGTCTGTCGTAAAGTACGCATTATCATAGGCTGCATTTCAAATCTTGTCGTATCTGCACATACTAAAACCTATATAAAGGCATCAAGCATCTTCAGAAGGTCCTACCTTTGTTTAAAACTAAAAGATCAGTTATTACATTTCAGTGATATGCTGCAGATATCATTTTATATAGCATCAAGATAATATTTGATGATCTTTGTGGTTTACAAGAAGTTGACTGTATTAATACATTAAAGAGATCATCTTGCTCAGTGTAATGGCTGCATGCCTTCCTGCTGCCCATTTTTGAGCAAATCAAACATCCCAACATACCCATTTTCAAGAAATGCCTTTGTAACAGCAACGTCCTTTCTTGATCTCTTCGGAGATGGAATGCTTCGGGCTTTCTTAAGATACCAACTATGTTCCAATGTAGTATACTCAAATCTATGGATATTGATGCAAAGTAGAAAAGCCTTCTTGATTGGCCAGTTACACCGCCCTCTGATTGGCCTTTGAACGTGTAGCCTGATTCAACGGATGGGTTGACGACAACAAATTGGCATACCTCAAGTTCAGTGACGGACCAGAAAGGAAGCTATTAGATTCTCAGAATTCAGTCCAATATGTATATAAACCTGTAAATAATTGTAAATAAAGTGTGTGCACCTTAAGTTGAAACTCTGACACTACTCCTTATCATTCTTTTGATCACATATCAATATCAAATCTTATCCATATATTGATGTGTCGTTCAGAATGAGTGGGACAGAGTCAAAGGTTCAGCATAATTACACACACCTATTTACAATTTTATTTACAGTTTATATACAAGATTATATAGGTCAATGGATTCTGAAATTCAGGTTAATACAGTTCAAAGATATATAGATCGGATTCTCAAATCCAGGTTAATATTTTGGATTCTCAAATCCAGGTCGCTATCAGTTTCCTGCGCGGTCCGTCAGGAAGGGCGTGGTCCGTTAGGAATGGGAGAGACGAACTCGGATTCTGAGAGCTCTCGGCTTGGCCAATCACAGCGCGGCCTTCGACGCTGGCGTCTGGGGTCTTTGTTTGGAGCTCTCTTCGCGGTCCGCCTATATTGCGTCATCGCGCATCGTTGACAACGCATCATAGCTCCCCCTCCATGGGTCAGCGCCTCGTTGACCCACGTGTCTCTGTATCTCCGGGGCGCAAGGGAGGGTTGGTTTCGCGCCGGCCGCCGTGTTGCTTCGTTGGCTTCGGATGATGGTGTACGGATCTCGATTCCAGGAACAGTCTTAATCCCTCACGATGCTAGATAATCCCTTAAACTATGCCCAGGCATCGTAGCTCCATTTTGAACATCACGTTGAAAGAACAAAAATTAATTAAAAATACGTCGTATTGGTCTATATTTGCGCTATACCCAACGGCAATTTTGGGTCGTCTTAGCGGCAAATCTGGTCGTTGTATCGGCAGTTCGGGGCTACGTAACGGCTCTTAGGGCAGGGACAGGGGTGCTCTTAGCATCGCTGGGTTAAAGACGTTCCGGGCTGAGAGAGGCTACGGCGCGGCGGCGGCGTTTGCGTGGTCGGTTGGGAGGGCCTGTTGTCCATGGCTGAGGGCTAGCATGTCGCTGCGTCGCTGGACCCAGATGGCTCGCCGTCAAGGTTGGTCGGAACTCCGTTCCTTCGTCTGTTGTGGTGAGGGCGTCGGGCGAAGGCTGCTCCTTTCAATTTCTTGCGGCAGTCCAGCCGTTGAGGCGGGCGATGTGCTCGCAGTCCGGAGCAAGGCGAGGGGGTCAGTGGGGCAGCCCGAGAAGAGTGTGGGTTCTCGGCATGTGGTCCAGTTGGTTCGGAAGTCATTGTCTGTGGTCCCGGCCAATTCTGTGGCGATCGGTAATCAGGTGTGGGCGGAAAAGGCATCGTCCGTGCTCCGATGTTCGGAGCCCGGTTCCAGGGCGAATGTCGTCGCTACATCGTGATCCGTGGTTCGTCGGGTTTTAGGCACCAGTGATGTGTTGTTCGGCGGCAGTGATGTGTTGTTCAGAATGAGTGGGACAGAGTCAAAGGTTCAGCATAATTACACACACCTATTTACAATTTTATTTACAGTTTATATACAAGATTATATAGGTCAATGGATTCTGAAATTCAGGTTAATACAGTTCAAAGATATATAGATCGGATTCTCAAATCCAGGTCGCTATCAGTTTCCTGCGCGGTCCGTCAGGAAGGGCGTGGTCCGTTAGGAATGGGAGAGACGAACTCGGATTCTGAGAGCTCTCGGCTTGGCCAATCACAGTGCGGCCTTCGACGCTGGCGTCTGGGGTCTTTGTTTGGAGCTCTCTTCGCGGTCCGCCTATATTGCGTCATCGCGCATCGTTGACAACGCATCAATATTTACTAGAGAATCTGCAGCCTTAACCTAAAGTAAAGTCACCCTAAACTACTAAACCAATGAAGCCATCTAGATTTCTAACTGATTGTTATTTGAATTTATATATGTCCATTATTCCATGTTTTAAACTGATTGGACAACTGTTTTTAGGTGTAGTTATTTTGTTTTTGCCAATGACTATGTTGTACAAGTGTACAAACATCCACATAATTCCACATGGATTTGCCAATGAGGTAGGAACACAATGCTACAAAAGCAATACCACATGTGCGTTAGCAGTGTAGACATTCTTTGCTGTTTGGATGGATGGAGGAAAAGAGTTGAGTCCCTTTGAACGTGGTAATATAGTTGGAATCCTTGGAAGTTTGGTCATTTGGTCCCAGATATTTCTGCCATTATATCTATCATGAAGTGGAAACGTGATGGAACCACAGAATTCCTTCCCCGATATGATAGGCCCAAGAACAAATTTGGATTGGTAAATACTCGTGTGTGCTATCAAGGGAAATCGCAAATCAGACTTAACAGCCATCGCAAACAACTTTCGTATGTTCTCGGGAACAGCTGTCAGTGACAGAACAACTCGCCAGGAGTTGTTTGCCTTTGGTTATCGTTGTGGTGCTTCTTCTTACAAATCATTGTTTATATCTGCCAATGCCCCTTCTTAATTTGTTCTTTGATGTGTTTTTTTTTTAATTCAAGGGCAATTGTTTTGTTTAATATCGTTTTATGTTTATCTTTCTTTGGATTACACTGAGCTATAAGTACTGGGCGAATCCAACTGATGAGAGGTAGGAACCTCAAAACAGTCTGTTAAACAGTTACCAGTACGAAATTTCCAAAAATAGCTCAGTGAATCTTTAAATGTTTGTGTTTTTATGCTTATTTTTATTGCTATATAAAATGGTAATTTGTCAAAATGATTTCACTGATTGAACATACAAAATTCACTCTCTTTTAACATAATCTTCTTCAATTGCAAGTAACTTCTGCTAATGTTCTGGAAGCTTCTTAATTCCATTTTCAGAAGTTCTTCCGATTGACTATCTATCCTATTCAATCACAATGGGCCTTGATCATGTTGTCGCAGCTACAGAACCTTCTTCCTCCTGGAATTGCTGTCCCTGGTCCAAACAATAATAATAATTATTTTTTTTAATTTTTTAATAATTTTTTTTAGTCTCGTGTGAAATTTTTCATTTGGATTCATTTGACTGTCTTAATACTAAATTCCATTAATTTTGCTAACTTCAGTTCTAATTTTACAATGACAAAAATTCTCGATCCTTCAGCATGAGATTATTCTCTGTGCATTTTCATTCTTTTTTAAGACAGCTATGACAGGCATGTTTCACTAATCTGAGACTGAATCCTAGGAAATTTCAGGAGTACTTTCATTTAAAGCAAATCTAATACGCTGCCAACATAATTTACTGAAATTGAGAGAAACGGAAAGGCATCAGATGTTAAGACATGTTTCTACTGTTAAAGAGAAATTATATTCAGAAAAGTTTAAAAGCCTTTATACGTTTTTTTTTTTTTGTTTATATTTGAATATACACAGCTAATAGCGCAAGTGGTCTACGACTGGAGGAGTCATATTCCATTGTTGGGGATTCTTTCTAGTTCAGTATTCTCCGGATAGGCCAAGGGTTCATTGAACCTTCTATCAAATGTACACCAAAGTTAATTCAGGTAATATAACCTCCACTTTGTTTCAAAAGAATCAAATTGCAGAAGCCTTTATCTCCTGTACTGAAATCGCCATTTGAGGACATAGGAACGATGCTCTAACCTTTAATCTACATTTGAACACCCTCCCTCCTAACTTGATCTTTTAAGACACTTGTCATTGTTACATTCATAGTTTTTGTATAATCTCTCTCTAACAACTTCAATGACTTCCCTTGATAAAAATATAAGTTTAGGAAAAAAAAAATCAGAAACTCGTTCAGATGTTACTGTAGTTTTAAAAGAATAAATTCTGAATAATGATTATAGCTATTACAGTGAAACCTCCTTTAACGGACACCTCTAATTAGCGGACATTATTGCGGGTCCCAGTCCCTTACAACAGGACATTCCATGTTATCCACTCCGAATAGTGGACACTCTGAATAGCGGACAGTTATTTTAACTGCAAATTTTTTTTATTTTTTTTTCGATTAACATTTCGACAAACGCATCATGGTTGTATTTACATCGGTGTCCCATACATTGATACATTGTATCGGTGTCCTATGATTCAATGCACGAATCTAAGGTCCTTTTTTCACTGCAGTTGCTTTGTAGATATCAATCCCTCGTAAAGCTATCCTATAAACGTATTCATTAAATTTAGTGCGAATTAAAATGGCGTCAAAAAGGAAGAGATTGGCACTGAAAGAAAAAATTGATGTTCTTGAAGTTGCTGAAAAAGAAAAGCTGAGTGTGCGTTGTCTTGCTGAACGTTTTAAAGTTGGAAAAACTCAGATAAGTGAACTTTTAAAGGACAAAGATGAGATTAGAAAAATGTGGATGGTGAATTCAAACGAAAATTCGAAGAATTTGAAGTTTCGTAAAAATCAAAATCGACGAAATGGTGATAAAATGGTTCCGCTTTGCTCGTGCAAAGAACATTTCTATAAGCGGTGTTTTCCTTCAAGAAAAAGCCAGAGAATTCGGTTAAACTTTAGGATTGGACACATTTAAGGCATCAAATGGATGGCTAGAAATTAATTTTCTATATACTGTAATTAATTTTATCATTATTTAAGTAAGACAAACGGATTAGCACTCATTTAAAAAGGAATATAGTAAATAATTTGCAATTGTTCATATTCTCTCATGCCGCAATGATAATTGTAGAAATTTAATTAAGATTGTACGTAATTTTTCATTAAATGACATGCTATAAGCTAAAAAATAAAAAAAAGACAGTCCTCCCCAATAGTGGACACCTCCCAATAACGGACAAAACTTCCGGTCCCGTGACTGTCCGTTATTCGGAGGTAACACTGTACAATCAAAATCAATTTCATTCATTTATGGAAATAAGACAAGTTCTTCGTAATATACAGCATAGTGATTTACCTTTTGCTGTGACTACAAAAAGGAAATCTATAATTGATAATTCTGATTTATTATCTGAAAAGAAAGATTTTTAGGTCTCAGTTAACTTTTTCTATTCAATTTTGGTTAGAATACTGCATTTAAATTATGATCATATCATTACTATATCATCAAATAATCTGATCCACAAGGAACTCGAAAGTTTTGGAACTAAAACCTCCATACAAATAATCTTTTCTTTCCTTCTTTAACCAAAATTATTTTTAAATTAACCACAGAGTATCTTTATTACGTCTTCCTTAACTCTGTTAGTTAAATTAGTATAAACACAGCCAATTGGAGATGCCAGACTTACAGATTCATCTTCAAATTCTAATATTAATTTAACCTCACTAAATTTTTTGTCCAATTTTTTGTTTTGTTACGTTTCTGTCTTATGATTCAAAAGGTTTGAGTTCTTAAAAAAAGAACTCAAAAAAGCTTTTAATTTTTCTCTGGAAATCTAAAATTTTACTTCATGCTTTAAAGGAAAAAGGAATATTAACATATTATAGTTGCTATCTAATGAAATAAACAGGTTGAAAGGATAATATGCAGATCTGCCCCACCACTGTATAACGATAAGATATATACATAAGGAAAGATCTCCATCAATAGAACATTTTTTTATTATTATTACTTGTGTCAATTATTAGTCCGTTCAGAGTTATGTAAGTCTAAATAGGACGTTTAAGTGATTGATTGTGGTGAATGTGGGTGGCAGGGAAGCCAACAGGCGGGGGGTGCTTGGCTGTAGGTGGTTGGCTTCCCTGCCACCCACATTTACCACAATCAATCAATCACACTGTTAATAATTACTATATGTAATTAATATTATCATTTATTTCAAGTAAATAATAATTATTTAAATGCAATAAATGAAAATAATATTTACTGTTAAATAAATATTAAATGACAATTAATATATTTGGGAAATAAGATGTCAACGAGATAAGTCATATCTAGACTATATAACCAGTGGCGTACCAGGGGGGGGGGGGGGGGGGTCCGCCCCGGGCCCCCCCCTGGGGGGGGCTCCCATCAGCCAGCCTAGGGGGCCCCTTCCACACAAGATTTCCTTTTTTTTTATTTGGTTGTAAAAGCAAGTCTAGGGGGCCCTATCTACAACTCCCGCACCGGGCCCCCAAAGGCATTGGTACGCCACTGTATATAACTCCGAACGGACTAATAATTGAGATGAGTTGTAATAATATGTTCTGTGTAAGGAGATCTTTCTATAGATATATATCTTATCACTATACAGGGTGGGTCAATTTCCCATACAGTTTGCCCATTCTCCTTTGTATTACATTCATTGAAATTCAGTTTCTTTCAAAACTGCAATCTTATTGGTGGCTGTGGGCCCAAGATTTTACCAGATAAAATATGTTCTGATTTTTATAATAATGTAATACAACTGCAGAGGCACTAAGTACAAATTATATTGCATCAAAAAAAAAAAAAAAAAAAAAAATCCTTCCTAGTAGTTTTCGCTATGTTTAAGTAGAGAATCGCATCGAAAGTATGGTGAAGAAGTTTTTATTCACTTAAACTTATGTGGAACCCAAACATCAAAGCGATTCACATAACCAAATGATTATCAATGCTTGATTTGGATATTTTGAGTATGTGGGCTACCTCCCGCATGATATAACATTAATTGTTCTCAATTAATGTCTTGATTTGATCGCTATCAACTTCAACTAGTCTATCCGACCATGGAGTATCGTCCAGCAAGAAATCTCCAGCACGAAACTTTGCAAACCACTTTTGACACGTTCGATCAGTCACAGCACATTCTCCATACACTGCACAAATCTTTGTGTTTTAATTGCATTTTTGAATAGCTATTTTAATATAATTTAATAGCTTTCTTGAAATAATAAAGCATAATATGCCAAAAATGTAGCTTATTGTCTTTCATCTTCAATATTAAACTGGCTACACAAAATTCACCAATTTTGATAAGTTTTTTGTTTCAAATGCACGCTGATATGACAGCTGTCACAAAACAATCCCTAACAAAATGCTGTCGAATGACATTAAAGACACCTAAGCGCTACTAGAACCACCTTACGTTAAAAAAACCGAATGAACTATTTGGCCAACCCAATAAATTGTAGTTACTTTATTTGTCAGTAGAGAAAGCACAAAATTCATTCCTTAGGGTGCAAATGTCTCGGGGACTAATGATGTTCCATCCATTATCTTCAATTTTGTAAAATCTAATTTTGGTTTAGACATGTGTGCAAATGAAATCTCCAAATGATGTGTTTTACTATTTATTTTAAAACCCATGATCTCTTAAGGTCGAAAAATAGTAAAAGTTCTTAAACTTCAATTAAAAAAAAATATAATTGTTCGGGTTTTCTTTTCTGCCAGATGGTTTAAAGTGGATTCTTTAGAACTATGATTGGCAAACTATTGCAAATATTATTGTACTTTTAGTTAAGTTTTCAAGTATTGGAATCCACATTCCAAAGTCGTAGGTTGTTTTCTTTCTTTTTTTAATATATCTTTTGTTACTCTTTCCTAGATTTTACTTCTATAGAAGATGTGAATCCTTTTCACAAGATAAAGCTAATTTAATTTCCTAATACATAATTATGAATTTATGGCTACTCTGTTAGATGATCTTCCATCTCCTGCAAAAATAGAGGGTGGTCCTGAAGGCCCGATGCAATGTAGCAAAATAAAGAAAACATTTGAACATGGGCGCAGAAATACTTTATTCAGATGTAACAAAATGATTAATATGTAGAAAAGCTATGATGTAGCCATTGTTAGATGAGGAGTTCGAAGTGGCTTCCATCAAAGGCAACACACACTGTCGTTGTGAGGATTGCTAGACACAATCAAACATGTCCACTAGAATTCATGCATGACATGGCTCCGGTCATTTCAGCCTCTCTTCAACAACACCTTCACTGCTTTTATCCTGGCCATTGGCTCCCTAAATACTCTGTATTTTTTTCTCTGGGGCTATCTGAAAATGCTAGTGTAGGCTACATCAGTTCCCGTATCTGAAAATGCTAGTATATGCTACATCAGTTCCCGTATCTGAAAATGCTAGTGTAAGCTACATCAGTTCCCATATCTGAAAATGCTAGTGTATGCTACATCAGTTCCCATATCTGAAAATGCTAGTGTATGCTA
>JAFIDM010002131.1:63401350-63435663 GCA_023159025.1 Thereuonema tuberculata
GTGTATGCTACATCAGTTCCCATATCTGAAAATGCTAGTGTATGCTATATAGTTCCTAATGTACAACATTTCATGATAGCATTGTGGATTGGTGTAAACAACTCAGGGTTCTGCAGGCATGTTTGTGCATCTTCGGTTGACGATGGTGTGACGGCATGTGTTCTTTTGGTGGAGGCCACTTTGAACATCTCATCTAACACCATAGCCTCTGTATTTGTTAATCATTCTGTAACATCTGAATAAAGCATTTCCACACCCATATTCTTATGGACTGTTTTTGTTTTTTGCTATGTTGCATCGGGCCTTTTAAAGTCTGGCCAATCATTTCAGGACCACCCTGTATAAACATAAATTATAACAAATAAGCATACTACAAGCTTATATTTACAAGCATAATTTTCATAAATAAAAGTTGTGAGCAAACAAAACTTCATTTGACTTTTTTATGTATTATAGCTCATAGGTAGAATGACACGGAAAACAAAAAAAAAAGGTTTTATAATTGAAACTTTAAAATTTATTATTATTTTTTTTAATTTTGTGGTTCCCTTCTACTTCACTAGATGCTGTTCTTTCACCCCCCCCCCTTCCCCCCAAAAAAGGCAAACATGTGATTAAACAATTTTTATAAGAGAACAGAAACTAAAGCTCCACTTGACAATTTATACTGCATTGAGAAGTCTTTTTGCTTTTGAAAACAGTCATTTCAAGATCTAATGCAAAAATCTCTTATTTGTATAATTATTTTAGCCATAATTATAAATAATTTAATTATAAAACGAGTTAAATTAACATTATTAAATTAATTATTTGCTATTTAGATAATTTGTATAAATTCATTTGGTTGCCAAACAGATCATTAATAGGACTCACAAGAACAGACCAGATAAATTAAAGCCGCAAGTTGTGCAAACTTCAGATTCCTTTCCAATGAGAAATAATTTATGCAGATGAAAACTGGCAACAAGCTTCTTCCAATCCAGCACAAGAATTAGCTGCAAATCTCAGTTATGTGAATCCTAAAAAAAAAGATCCAAACTCCAAGTCAACATATCATTTTTAATTTCATGAGAACATCTATGGCACACCATCATTGAGTACAATGATTAAATATGAAACTGCCACTTTTGTAATAAACATAATTTCAGAGATAAAGCTAATATTAACCTCAATGATATGTTTATGGGAAAAGTTCTGTTTTTGGACTGAGACAGTCTTCGTTTAGCACAAGAAATAATTGTTCTGAAATCTTATGGCTGCCACATCAGTAGTTTCAAACATGATAATCTCCTGTTTCTTACTGTTAAATAAAGTGAAGCACTGCTTGAGATCTTTGGTGCGCGACAACTAGGTGATGGTCAACTAGGCGGCGGTTATCTGGGCGACAGAAACTTAAAAAGTTTTTGCACTCTTAGCAGGCATACGATGTTCCTTTTTTTTTTTTTATAAATATTAATTATGAATTAAATATAATTATAAATATTAAATATGAATTTAAATTAAAAGTTTTGTTTTGAATTTCATATATTTTTGTTTGTTTTAATAAATGTGTAAATATGTTTGTTAATAATATTAAATATGAATATTAGAAACCATTCATTTCTATTGATCTACTACCTGGTAAATTTAAATAATATTTTTTTATTATTAAAGTAATAAATAATAAGAGTTAAAACAATGGTCTAAATATAAAATTTGAAAATCACAGTTATAATTAACTTTATTGTATAGAATTACAAAATTGTATAGAAATTATATTGAAATTTCATATTCAAAAAAAGGAATCAGCTAGTTAATAAATATTTTCATTTATATAAAATATCAGAATTTGTAGAATCATTTAAGAAAGAGATGCTTAAAAAAGTGGTCCGATAATGATTTAAAAACAAAAAGGTATAATTACACAATATTAAGGTTAAAAAAAAAATACAGTTTTTTAATTCATTTATTAATATCATTTTGTAATTAACCAACATATTTACACATGTTACATATATATATATATATTAAAAAAAAACAGTATATGAAATTTAAAACAAAATTTATATTTTAAATTTATCAATTCATATTTAATATTCAAATTATATTTCATATTCATACTTCATATTTACAACAACAAAAAACGCAACATCGTATGCCTGCAAAGCATGCAAAAAAATTTTTCAGTTTCTTTCGCCCAGTTGACTGTGTCTGAAGATCTCTGGACCCAGTTGTCTGTGCCCAGAGTAAAAAAAAAAGATTCAGAGCAGGGAATCTATTTAAGCAGAGACCTGTTCTGATGGGTGAATTGAAGAGCATCAATTGAATGACCTGCAAATCTTGTTCTCATACCTTTGCATTTGAAAAAAAAACCCAGATTTTATTGATGTTCAGAATAACCGAGGATCCTGCAGACAGCTTTTATAAAGTGCAAAACAGAAATCGTCTTAGAATGATGTTGGCATTAACCTGATGTCCTGGAAATGAAATGCTTTGTAACATTTAAAGTTAGTTTTATGTGTGGAGAAAAATTTTGTTTTATTAAAATGATGGCTTCAAAGATTTTACAGTCCCCTTCATCCAAAGCAAAAGATTAAAGTTTAAATATATAAAATGAGAGGCCATGCTTCATTAATCACTGATGTTCTTGTCTTTGTCTCCTTAATGAAATTCATCAACTGAAATGGATTCAAAAAATTGCCAATGTCTTCTTTGCTGTTCTACTTTCTTCATTGATTCTTCACATTCCTAATAGTTGTAACATTTACGTCCCTTACAAAATTAGTAAATAAACTATCTGATTTTATTTCAAAATAACTCTTTTCAACAGCGATGCTTAACTTGCTTATACTAAAATAAAACGCACTTATTTGTAAACAGGATAAAAAGGAATAAAAAAGATAGTAATTAACCAACAGTTTCAGAATACTGAGCATATTCCATCCTCATGGACGGCACAAACATATAGGTCCTATATGTTTGTGCTGTCCCTGATGATGGAATACTCGCAGTATTCCAAAACTGTCAATTAATTAACATCTTTTTTATTCCTTTTTTTCCTGTTTGCAAGGAAGTGGGTTTTATTTTCAATTTCTCTTTATAAATCTTTTCAATTTCCCAACTTTTTTTTGGCACTTATGTTGTAAGGGAACCGTAAAATGTCCAAATCTATAATTTTACTTTCTTAAAATTTGATTTAGATATGATTGCCAAATCAATGTATTTTAGACGTACTTTGCCAAATCCTTTTTATAACTGCTACCAATAATTTCATAAAAAATGAATTAAGATTCGTAACATTGAAATTCAATATTCAGAATGGTGATATATATATATTCAGATTCAGAAAACTCCAAACAGATCTTAACTTAAAACTTGAAAATTAACGAGTGCCAATTTTTTTTTTTATAAGTTCAATAAAATCTTAAAAAACACACACAAAATTAAAATGAGAATTTCAATGGAGGACCAATTTCGAACACCCTTACAGTGATGTTCTTGAAATGCTTACAGCTTCTGGCATTTGAAGAAATCACAATAAGGGTAATTGAAACTGGTCCACTATTGAATTCTCACTTTAATTCTGCGTGTGTTTTTTAAGATGTATTGAACTTTTAAAAGATATCGACTTACTTCTGCAGATTTTTCTTCTATTTCCGACAATGAGAAAAGCAGGTATTACTTTTAACAGAGCTTGAAATGTAATTTCTATACACATACAAGAATTTATGAAATGTTTTATTTATTTTATAAAATGAACTTTTTCATGTAAAAATTGCAGTGAAAGTTAACTAAGGATAAAACTTCTAATTTCTATGTTAATTTAGAACATTTTTGTTGTTGTTATTTGATTTCTTGATCTTTTTAACATTTCAGTCTGTGTATTTAATACAAAAAACATTAATAGGATGATGGCGATGAATATACTGTCCCATGAAAATAGCACAGTAATTAAAGAACTGTTAAAGTTGAATAATAATAACTAGTTCTAGTAGTTATCGGAATGATTATTGTTGCAAAAAAAAAAAAATGTTTTTACTTAATAATGTTAACTACCTCTTACCTCTATTTTTTTAACTAGTTCCAAGAAAAAATAAAATTAGCACTGCTATTTTACAAAACAAAAACAAAAACAAAACAAAAAATGCTGGCAATATTAAAAAAAAAAAAAGTCTAGGTTTTCTCACTGAGTAAAAGCATGTTGATTAAAAGTCACTAATTCTACTATTGGCAGAACTTGTGGGAACTGATAAGTTTATTGATATTCGTGATCATACATCTTCACTCAACGACATCCTTACAGATTTGTATGAGCCAATCCTTGCATTGCTCAGTCCTTCTAATCTCACAGTGTCTTGAATAAAAATCTCCCAAGCTGTGTTGGCAGCACCAGAGATTAAGAAATGGAGAGTTCCTCAAGGGGAAAAGAAAATTGCAAGCCATACTTTCACTCGATTTCTTACTTGACAGCTGGCTTGGTAGTGAATTTTTCTGGCTACAAAAAAACATTTAAGAAAAAAAAATTAGCAACATGTGAAAAAAAACTTCCATAACATAAGTGTGTCTAAACAGATTAAAAGAAAGGACCAAACACACGAAGCATAATAAAAAAATATATATAAGCAACTTCATTACATGTTCATCATCATGACGTGCAAACTTCGTATTAGAAGGTATGCGGTGTACGGAACCCTAGTGTCCCCCGAAGGGCCGTGCTGGCGTGGTCGTGCGGTCTCGGCGGCGGCCAGCGGTGGCGTCCAATGCGCCAGTACCTGGGTTCGAATCCCGGTCGTGGCATGGTTGTTTCTTTCGTCTTCTTCTGTGTGTTGTGTCCGCTGGGGACCCGAAATCTGCTCTGTAGGTAGTGGTCCCCATTTGTCTTCTATATGTTACAGGCTATAGTGTCCCCCGAAGGGCGAACCCCTAGGAGAAGCTGTAGATAATCTAGGGAACAGATACTGGAGTGGTTTCCAGTTGCCTTCTCCAGGACGCCATTGTGGAATGACGTCAGACCGAAGAGAAAGTGAAGAAGAGGCTGACAAACACAGGAAAGGAAATTGAATCATCCATGCTCTCGACCGGGATTTGAACCCGGGTACCGGCACACGCCTGAGACGGCACCGACAAAGCCCATTACATGTAACGAGGCATAATTCAATCCTCATCAGATGATAATAGAAATGGAAAAAATTAGGTGGTGTTTCAAATTACTCCTAAATTTTTCCATTACTATTTATTATCATCTGATGAGGAGGATTGAATTGTGCCTCGTAACATGTAATGAAGTTGCTTATATATATATATCGAGGGTCCCAAGCCAAAAGGTTCTATGTGCACTTTTGATAAATTTTAGGTCTGTGTACTAAACGGTTTATTTTGGCGACATCTGTCGTGTGCCAGAAGATTTTGTTTGAAAAACTAGTTCTAGCCTATCAGCTGATTATTTCAAAAGGTTCTATTTTCACTTCTTTTACTTCTTTGATTTTTCTCGGTGCCGGAAAGTTCTACAGGCAAGAAAATGTTGAAACGCACATAGAACCTTTTGGCTTGAGACCCTCGATATATATATATATATAGGCCGGACAGCGATCTGTGATTTGAAAATACTAATATCAAAAAAACAAATCACTGCTTTCGAAATGCCAAAATCAAATTATTATAGGTTTAGTAAAGTTAATATAAGGTTTATAAGTTAATTTTTATTCTTATATTCTATACATTCTGAATTCAAAATTGCAAATGATTGATTGAAATCTTTGCTTTACGAAACTTGAAGAACATCGGCTTCAAGTTTGGTATATTAGATTTATATATATATATAAATACATATATATATATATTTATGCTTCGTGTGTATGGTCCTTTCTTTTAATGTGAAAAAAACTTGTCAATTTATAAGGTTACATTATAAAGGTAATTATATTAAAAGTTTGCATTTGATATGGCCAAGATGTTTTGTAATATAGTGATCTTTTTATTATTTGTCTGAAGATTACTTGGTTTCTAATCTACTAACAGATTTTTTTTTTTCCATTTTTTTTTTTTAATAAAGGGATAAAAACATCAAGATAAAGATGCTAAGAATGAAGGTGGAAGAAATAAGCTTGTCAGTCTTATCTTAACAGTATCTCTACTGATACATTTCTGACCTCTTTATGGTTTACATTTGAAAATTTATAGTAGTTGAATTTCAAATTACTGTAAAGAACACCAAAACAGAGTTTTTATTTGTAATGAATAATATCAAGGATAACATCTTGCCTTTTCTGCTATCTTTTGATTTATCAAAATTTAATTCCTTGACTGCTCCCTAGAAATCACTATTTCTAGTTTATGTCTCACTTTACTACAACGTATGGACTTAATCTCTTCGTATCCTTGTTTTTCAGCTCAAAGACTCCAAAGCCCATTTTGAAGTTGTTCACTTTTTACCCTTTTCCAACATTCTGTAGCAAAGTGCATTTCCCTTGTTATTCATTATATCTCTATCATCTGAAGAAGCGAACCAACTATCAGATTACATTTAAAAACCCTGTTAAAATCATTATCTTTTTTTCATTGAATCTTTATTCTTCCAATGGTTCTGGGTCTTTTCATTGATCAGTTACATCTTTGGTATCTCCATCTTTAGTTAATTAATTCTTTAATAGAATTGTTTCTCAATAGAAGCTGTTCAGCTTTTTACTGATTTTTGATTTCTATCTGAAGCCTTTCTGAGGCTAAAGGAAAGACATGGAGATTTTGATGCTATTATCATTAAAATGTCAAGTAAACAGATATCCTGACATTTCTTAGTTAAAATTAATGACTTTCTAGGCATTCCAGCATAGCCTTGTGTTCAAATTGGTCCTTTCATGAGGCAGATCCTGGGTTGAATCACAGCATGGGGCTTGAATGCTACTTCTTTTTTCTGGTGAGCTGCCTCTACGGCTTACCCTAAGCAATGATTTTTTGGCTAATGGCTCACAGTTCTTGCCCCTTGATATGGCTAAAAATAGAAGTGTCAAGAACCTGGGCGTACGAATAAATAACTAAATGAACTTTCCTTTTATTTTGCATTATCTTTTTTTTTTTCCCTTTATGCTTCTAAGTGCAATGTACGATTTAAATTTTGAGCTAAAGAAATACTTTCTTCAATCTTATTTTAAGGAATTTCGAGAAATAAAAAAAAAAAAACTTTTTTAAAACTTTCCAACGATTCATTTTATCACTTTGCACCACTATAGTACAAAGTGAAGTCAGTAAAAAGGTCACCAACTGGCGTGGGATAGCGGTAAATAGCAGTGATTAGTTTTGAAAGGTGTCATTAAGTAGCAGCACAGTCCAGTTTGATAATGGACAAGTAGCAGTCGCTAGATACCACACTTATGCATGCACATCTCAGTTTGAAAATGGCAACCTTGCTTGAGGTGTGTACATAGAAAAAAAGCAAGCTATTGTGCATTTTTGGTGGGCAAAAGAACTTCCTGCAATCCGACTTCCTAACAATATTTTACAGGAGGTTCCTGCAAAAATTTCGTCGTCGCAGTTGAAGGCCTTCCCTGCCACTAATCATCTTCAATATTCGTGGCCCATTTTAGAACAATTCATTAGAAAATGTATCCCGTATATGGTAAAAATTGTTTGTCGAGTAAAGTGATGCATAACTGGATCAATAAATTCTGTCAAGGACGCTCAAAAATTTTGTAAGAAGACTGATCTGGTCGTCCTGTTCAGATTATGACAGGTGGAGATGATTCAAGCTGACAGGTGAGTAACGGTAGACAGCATCACAACTGCAATAGGATATTCTCCTGGTTTATCTATTGCAGTTGTGATGATATCTACCATTACTCACCTGTCACAATTTGAACAAGATGACCAGGTCGGTCTTCGTCCAAAATTTCTGAGCATCCCTAACAGAATTTATTGATCCAGTTAGGCACCACTTGACTTGATAAACAATTCTTATCGTACACAGGATACATTTTCTTATGAATAGTCTTTGTAGGAAGTTGTTTAGCCCACAAAAAATGTACAACAGCACACTGCTCTTCCAAGTACACTCCTCGAGCAAGGTCGCCATTTTCAAACTGAGCTCACATGTATGTCTGCTATCTAGAAACTGCTACTTGTCTATTATCAAGCTGGATTGTGCTGCCACCTAATGATACCTTTCGAAACTAATCACTACTATTTTCAGCTATCCCACATCAATTTGTGATCTATTTAGTGACTTTCCCTCGTATTTACTGATTTAATCTTTGAACTATATGTTCCCTTCAAGTCCTAGTTACAGTGCCTTAAAATTAAATTCTGTTTAAAGATTTTGAAAATCTGTTACTTTTCCTTTATGTACATGAGACAGTCAAAAAGTTAGTTGCACTCACATAAAAAAACATTATATCGAACATTGTGGCTATTTTTTTATTTATTTGAATGTATAATGCAAGAGCTACTTTTCTACATAATTACCAAGTTTATTTAAACATTTATTGTAATGTGGCAAGAGTTTTGCTATGCCTTCTGCGACAAATTCCTGTTCAATGTGCAATAACCATTCTCTCTCATTGCATTTTCGACTTCCCCATTGGAGTGATATTGCCGTTTCGCAAGGCACCGAACACAATGACATCACAATCTGAAAGTTTGGGAATTGTAGCATGGATGTTCCTATACCTTCCATTTGAAATTTTACAGGAGGTTCCTGGAAAATTTGGTCGTCACAGTTGAAGGCCTCCCCTGCCAGTAATCATCTTCAATATTCGTGGCCCATTTTTGAACAATGCGCACCATTGTCTGGTGCAAAATTGCTTTGTAACCACACATTTCAAGCAATTGGTGATGAATTTCAGTGGGGTTACACTTTTTTGCCCACAAAAAAAATGAGTTACTGAGCCGACTTCCAATTTAGACGATACTTGCAATGGACACGACATCGTTCACAACTAATAACAGACAAATGCTGGTATCACATGGTAACTGTTGCTACAACTGTTCGACGGAAGTATAAACATTGTTGCCACCAACTGACATAATAATAGCTCTTTTAGACACAAAGTTCTGGTGGAAGGCAACTTACTTTTTGCCTCCCCTTCATATAAATGATGCATCATAATTTCTGACTTCAAAGTGCCACTCTGTATCGTATGTAAACGATTTGTTAGTAACTGTTGATTACTGAAGCATTTATTTAAAAATTTTTCATACTATTTGATATCTTTTTTGTGGTGAACTACTCATTGATGAAACTTTCAAGGAAATAATAATAATAATAATTTCTGTACATCTGCCATCAGATAAATATATAACATCTGGTATCTTTGCCTTCTAAGGGATGACGGACCAACTCCATTAACCTTTTTTATAAATTTTTTAGTAAAAAGAAGATACCGCTAAATTTGATTGATATACTAACCTTTAATATATTAATGCTTATTAATCTAAGCGGAATGCTAGTATGGATTGATTGTCCATTCCTTTTATTATTGATTTGTTTTTTGATGTTTTTTAATTCATGGGTTATTGTCTTGGTTGTTCATCTGTTTTGTATATTATCCTTCTTCATTGAGCTGGGTATACTGGGAGAATCGGACTGATGAAAGTTATTAACTTGAAACAGTATTGTCTCTGATTTCCAGTACAAAACAAAATTAGCTCAGTGAATTTTTGTTTAGCTATGTGTGTTTTTCTTTCTGTGTAAAAAGTTACGTACTTTACTAATATTGATGCAAAGTTGAAAACCTTCCCGGATTGGTCAATTAAACTGCACTGTGATTGGCTGAACCGGGAGGGCAATTGACCATGCGACTGGCTTCCTCTCCCAATGACGGATCGAGCCGACCTCAGCTCTCAGAATCTAACCCTTAGGAGTTTTATTACTTTGACCTGTTTTGGGAATACACCAACATTATATATAGTGTATATATAGTGTAAATAAATTGTAAATAAATGTGTGAACATTATGCTGAAATACCAACGCTAGTCTCTGCTATTTTTCGACCACACATCAATATCACTAAGACATTAATTATTGTAAAATTTCTGTGTTCTTTATGAAAGACTTTTTTTTTTTTAAAGAAAATACAGTGTTCAAATTTAGAGTTTATCTGAATTGTTTCAAAAAAAAATAGAAAAATACTTACAGGAAGAACACTAAACCAACAAGTGAGATCTTCAGTAACAACCATCACTGCAGCAGCGTTATCGAACTCACCACAGTAATTGGGTGCACTAAATATAGTCACCAACTGAAACAGTTAATATAAAAATTTCAGTGTCAGCAATCATAATATATTTTCAACATTTTTGTATAATTTCATGCAGTTATGATTAAATTACAGAATTTTGATTATCTGATAAATCACATTATCCAAGTAAGAAAAAATAATCAAATACAACTTTTTCATATTATAATGAAAATGAAACCTTAAGTGTTTTTTTTTTCTTTATACCTAAAATAAAGTTTACTAGTATTATCACATCCAATCCCAGTTCCTGTCTTCCCAGAAGGTAAGAAATAAAATTACTGCCATTTATCACAGCACCTTCTAAACTGCCATTGATATATTGCTGCTGCCGTCTTCATGTTCTTGCCGTTAAGCATCAACAATAGATGTTGCCTTTTGGGAATTTGGAGCTATGTATTGTAAAGATTAAACAAGTAACAGATGACGGATGAACCTCATTGAACTAATAGTCTTCAAACGATCATTGTGGGTCAAATTCATGTGAGACATTCAAAGTCCTCTTTTTTCCCATTCACTGGAAAAGATAGGAATGCTATGGATTTTATTTATATGCAGCAAGAGTGCAAGTAGCAATTCCTAATCCAAAAACAAGTCATAGTAACTTCTTGGGATCTGTCTTTCTTGAAGTCTAAGCTGATGAAATCAATTGTCCTTTGCATTCTTAAAGAGACATTCTTTCTGACATATTTTTAATATAACTTCAGTCCATCAATGGCATGTCCTATTTTAATAATAGGAAAACATCCTTTCATTCCCTAGAATGAAGATTGCAATCATTATTATCTGATGTATTATCTGTTATGCATTATAATCTGTGACTCCCTTTTGAGATTCATGACGGTGAGTCCACTATGAAGTTTCATATTTTCCAGAAACTTTATTCTGCCCTCAGCTGTGTATTGTGCTACAATCTGTCTCATGCCTGTAATACAATGCTAAAAAAAATCATACAGAGAATAACATATCAATGCAAGATCCAAAACACTCAGGATTTTCTTCATTTAAAATTTACTTTTTATTCTTCTACAAAGTGAATGCTTTATAATCTACAAACATTACAGAAACCTCCCATTACAGAAACTAAAAGAAGCCTCCCACAATTAATTTGCTTAAAATTCTTCCAAATTTGAAATTTTTTTTTATCTAAATCTTCAGCTACTTTACTGCTTTTTTTGGAATTTTTGGATGATTGGTGATGCCTATATAGTACAGTTTCTCAAAAATGATTTAAAATTGCATTTGGTGATGTTTTTTTACTACTTTTCCAAAATGAAGATTAGGTTGTGATTAGTACAATGCCAAGCTCAAACTGTGGAAATTGCTGTTTAATTAATGTTGTTATTCACAACTTTTACCTTAACCGCACTAAGGTAAATTTTAGCCCAGAGTTTAAAAAAAAAATGCAGTTATTTAGAGGTTAAAGGTATTTTTATCCATCCATCCATCCATCCCTTGAATATCTTTTAAAATAATGAAATCTTCACGTCCCTGCTTCTTCTGTCTGTTTGATTTTGAAAAAGCTGTCAAGATCATCGTGAGAAAAATAATGTTTTATTGCTTTTACCAGGAGATGAATTTCAAAAAACTCCACTGATTATGAAGTGAAAATATATAAATTAGCAATATATGAAAGTAATTTTCAAAAACATTAAAGATAGATTGAGAAAGTCTTCGAATTGTAGCAGGGATAAAATTTACCCCAAACACAGGCTGGTATCGCAGCCCGAGGTTAATATCATAACTGTCAAAACAAAATTTTGTGGAATTAATTACTGTAAGGAATACAGAAATGATTAAAATTTTAGCTTGAAAAAGTTATTTCATTTATAAATTACTCAATAACTAATGTGACTGCCTCTGGCCTACAGCCAGGTATTAAAGCAATGGTATACAAAAGATCATTAAAGTATCTTATCATACTTCCCTCTTTTTCTTTCTCCAATTAATTTTGCAGACTGGTTTCATCAGTTTATGGCTAATAAGGCCGTAAGAGATGGTGCCGTTCCATCCCCAAAAATATTCCCTAGAAAATAATCTATAGTGAACTTGTAAGCCAGATTGAAGGTTTTCTCAAACTTGGAAGAGTTTGTTGACTAGATTTGCCAAATAGTAACGCATTATTCTGCTTGCAAAATGAGTTTCTCAATGCAATGGCATGACATACTGATGCAAGGTCAAAAACTTTCCTGGATCGGTCAGTTAGAACTCACACTGTTTTCCAATCCGAGAGGCCAATTGATGACAATCATTGATGTGAGGTCTAAAAGAGCGGAGTCGCCTAACAGGGTTTTAGCGTTATGTGTACAC
This sequence comes from Thereuonema tuberculata, assembly GCA_023159025.1. Classification (NCBI taxonomy): domain Eukaryota; kingdom Metazoa; phylum Arthropoda; class Chilopoda; order Scutigeromorpha; family Scutigeridae; genus Thereuonema; species Thereuonema tuberculata. Next base: position 63,413,866 of record JAFIDM010002131.1, read on the forward strand.
ACACACTTTATTAACAAAATATACAAATATATATATACAGATTCGGTGATTGCAAAAAGGGGTCAAAGTAATGAAACACCAGAAAGTCGGATTCCCAGAGACGGATCAGGTGAGGTCAGAGGTCTCTGTTCGTTCCGCCATTGAGAGGGGGAACTAATCGCATGAGGTCTTGACCTCTCGGATCGGCCAATCAATGTGGGCTTTAACTGACCAATCCAGGAAGGCTTTCGACCTTGCATCAACATGACAGCAGAATCATTGATGTATTATTAGGCTGTCAATAAACAAACACACATTATTTGGAATCTTAACTGAAAGTAAGCCAGATCAGAACTTCTAGTGTTTGGGGACACTAGGGAAATCTCAGATATACACTCGATCTTTATGCTTGGCTTTGTGATGCCAAAGCTGAAGACTCAGACTTGCTGGAGAAGATAATGTGGTGTCATTCCTTGTCCAATAAGACAGTCTTTCTCTTTCTTTTTATTTTGTTCTTCTCTTTCATTCCTCAAGAGTTTTTAAAAATTTGTGTTGCAAGACTGCATGAGACAAACTGCAAATTCAACAACTAATGATGTAAAATAATCATAAATATAAAAAGCACATCCTTATATTAATTTTTGCACAGTCCAGAAGAAGCAACCCATCAATACGTTTGCATTCTATGGAAATAATATAGAATTTAAAATTACAACATCAAACAGCAAAAGATGGCAGCATCGGTTTTGCAATGATTCAAACAGTCAAAACGAGGAATGTGCTAGAATTCTGTTAAGTCTTGCTTTTTTTTTATTTTTAGTTTTAATAGTTTATTGCTGTGCAAAACAGTAGAGGGAAAAAAGTCAACAAAAAACAGTCTTGCTATTAAATACTTTCTTTTTTATCAACCTAGAAAATAATTAAGAATAGTTTGATGTAATTTTCCTTTTATTTTCCTAGATCTTCATAAAATAAAAAATAGTTATTTCTAATAAAAATTAATTCAGTTGGCTGGGAAAACTTGGTATTGGATAGCATTAATAAAAATGTACTATGTCTGGATCAGAGATTTGTTTAATTAGCAAAACTTACTAATCTATATCTTAACTATCTTTTCTGTTGTTTATTTGAAAAATTGGAAACTTAGGGCTTCAACATAAAATCTTTAGGTTAATCTGCAAAGATATTGTTTAGGTTATATTGAAGAAGACTGAAACAACCCTAACATTAAAAGCAGGAATCAATGAAATGAACAAATGTTTGCTTTCATTGATAACCATGCCTTGCGCTATCATCGGCGGGAATCTTGGACAGCTATTTTGTACTTTTCAAGACTCATCAGTCAGATTTAGCCTTAATGATGAGCCCTGAAAGCACGAAAGGCTACAGATCCTTATCCCATTCTTAAGTGTGGGACTCACAAAAGCAAACAACAATAAGAACATTGCTGTGACCATTACAGTGTAAATATCTTGGCTTGCTAGGCACTAGGCACAAAAAGGATGTAATACAAGGTAATTAATGCTTTTAGACAGTGTCAAAAGCAAAGCGGTCCCGTAAAATGCACAATTTTACAAACAAAATTTTATTCGAAGTGACCACTTTTGACCTCCCAACTTCCGGTCAGCCACTACATGTCTGATTTTTTGGTCGTGGTCACCTACTTTTTGATGCTGAACACAATGGTGAAGGTTTCATTCTAATATCTCTAACCGTTTGGCCACTACAGTGTGTGACATCCAGCAAGCGTAATACCAATAGCGGCTTCCTATGTTTGATAGGCAGGCTGTAACCTAGGGGCCGCTAAAAAGGACAAAACAAACACAAAGGCTACATATTCATAAATAGGAAAATTTTAATGTAATACGAAAAACAAGGATCACTGAAAATGACTGTATATTTCATTAATTCTGTTTTTCATGTTACATTGTATGCACATAAAACTTTCCTATCTACCAACCCTAACATTTGTTTGATTAGACTGTACTCCATTTTATATCAAAATTCTAGAATAACTAATTTCAGATTTGATATAGAGAATGTGTATTTCTTTGTAAATTGGCAAATATTTTATTGGTAAACCTTACTTTCAAATTTTGCAATATAATAATTTTTAACAAATAGGTTTTCATAAGGAATGCAATGAACAAACTAAATAAAACAAAGTGTTGCTGAAAACGATGTCATAGGAATAACAGCTTATTAATAACGATGTCAATAACAGCTTATTGTAATCTACATCCACAGTAATAATGTGAGTAAAATGACTTGGATATTTTACAAAAGTTATTTGACTATTGTAAGTTTTTAGAATTACCTCAAAGAAAATAAATTTTGGACTCTAAATTTTCCATTAAATTCTGATTCTTTTCCTTTATTTTTGTTTTATATTCCTTGTACTTACTTTTCTTTTGGCAAAGAACTGATATCCATCTTCTACCACCTGATGAGCTCTCACCACAAGACTCAATCCCTGCCTTTCAAGAAAATGTCTCACTACATCGGCACCAAAGGTGTAGGAAACTCCTCTGTCGTTCTCACCCCATCCAGTGATGTCCTAAAATAGGATGTCAAAATAATAAAATAAAAATAAAAATTAAATACTAATCACGGCTTTCTATTCAGTTTCCTTGTATTAATATGAATCATGAGTATCAATTAGTTGTTCAGGTTCACAATCCCATATCCAAAATTCTGAAATACCGAAAAGCTCTGAAAACTGAAATTTTTTTGTGTGACCTGAGTGGCATCAAACATTGACCTAACAATGGCTTATGTGACTGAGGTTTAGGTGCATGTGTCAGTTTACTCAGTTATGTGTGAGTGCTGTTACTGTGTACAAATATGCCTGTGACTCTCAGAATAAATTTTCTCTTTCATGAGTCTGAGTGTAATTTGACTATGAAAAAGCAAAAAAAAAGTTGCAGATACCATTATGAGAAACAGTGGAAAAAATAGGAACATATCTCATTATTGATAACATAGAAAGTGGAGTTAGTGTAGATTATAATACAGTACCATTCTGAAAATCGAAAATTCCCGAAAACTGAAACTTATCAGGGTCTAAGATAACTGAAACTTATCTGGGATTTTAGATGTGGGGATTGTGGACCTGTATTGATATTTATATTATAAAATGTAAATGTGAAAAAAATAATTTAATGCAACCTAAAATTAAATTAAGTATTGAAGCTACGTTTTGGATATTTGCTGTCATTCTTTTTTGTTAAATTGTATAAAAAAGCTTCAAACAACATTAGCAAAGCAATTGCTAAATTGAATATTTGCTGAACACAAAAATCTAATGATATTGCTCTCAAGCCAATTAAAAAAGTGAATAGAAATTCATTAGGAAATCTGATTTGGCTGGAAATCTTGTAATGTATATTATATCTGATAATGGATATATATAAAATGGACACAGGAAGCTTTAAGTTGTTTGTTTTTTTTTTTTTTTAAGAAAAAGACAACAGAAATTTAAATTAAAAAACAAAACAAAAACAGAACAGAGCATTTAAAACCGAACAAGTTTCAATATTGCTGCTTAGTCTATAGTTTGAGTGAAATGGATAACATGAACATCTGCGAAACAGTCATTATTTTGATTGGGAAGAAATTGTCATATTTTGTGTTCAAAAATTGAATTCAATATTCACTTATCTTTGCTAATTTCCTTCCATTACCCATCTTTTTATCAACCTTCATAAGCAATTCGGAATTCTCCTTAAATTCATGAAAACTTAACTGGGATTCATAACCGATTGCAGAAATCTCAAATATGGCTGTTGCTAATTGTTGGTACTTTAGAACAAGCAGACAAGGAAACAAGGGTTGCACTGGGCACAGTTTTGAAAAAGAGCAATACAACCTTTAATGAGTATAGCATTGTTATTATTTCAACTTCTGTTCAGATCTATTATTAGAGATATTGAAAATTTTTATTTCTCTAATTATAGATAACACAAGTTGAAATAATAACAAATGAAGTACAAGTGTTAGTCTAGCAGTACTGGACTACCAATATCCATTAAAATTACATTTGGTGCCTCTTTATCTATAATCAATCCTCAAAAATCCCACTCGCAAATTCGCAATTTGTGTAGAAATTAGGCGCTTGCTAGTGGAAAAAATCATCTCGCAAATCGGTTTTTTCCTAAATTCAAAACCTTGGCTGCTGTGCCAATTCAAATTTACCGGCTATTCAAATTCACCGGGATGTGAACTCCCGCGAGGGGTATTTCATGATGGAAGTTTCCTCTACCCTTCACCAATCACCATTTGTCAATTTATAGGTAGGTGATGTGCAAGGACGTATATATAATAATAGGTCGCGAAGCCAAATTTTATACACCTACCAATCGAGCGGGTTCCACTGCTAGTATAGGTATATCATATATATATGAAATTTTGCCCCCCCCCCCCCGTTAATTAGCTAGCGAGTGTAAATTTCCATTTGCGAGTTGGTTTAGGCACGAATTTTAGAGGGTTGTCTATAACTTTAAGATAAAAGTACCGTTGAGATTGACCGATTATGGTATTCATTTATATCAGTTTATTTTTACTGCAAATTATGTAAGTCTGCAGAAATGCTTCTCAATAAATTTCAAATATGTTACTTATCTTAACAGAAACTGATAATTTTCTGCTAAATTCTAATAGTCTCTTTTATTCTTTGTTTACTCGAATAAAACAAGTGATGGCATCCTACAGATTTGTACGTTTTGTTTATGCTAATAAACAGTAATCAAATCTAATTTTAAAAATTACCTCATCAGGGTCAGCCCATAATAGATCACAAAGGAGACCCTGATCTGGAACTTCTACAGGTCGAGGTATATCACGGATCTGCAACAGGAGTTTTAATAATTATAATAATAAAGAGAGTTGAGTAGCAGTATATAAACTGTTAACATTAGAATAAGTAAAACTGCAAATTAAAAAAAAAAAAAATCAATTTCAATCTTGGAATAATGGTATAAAGATTGTAAAATGTGGTTTTTATAGAAACTTAACTTTTGCAACTGTTTTAATAAATTTATAAATTTAAGGATTGCTTATCACAGAGCTCATAAAGAAAGCTAAATAAAATCCAGTATTAGATAGAGTTTCATATTTCAAGTTTTATAAAATAATAAAATGCTTATGATTGCAGAATCTTCGTAACATCAAATCTCATGTGAATTTTGATTAGGTTTTGCAAAGGCTTCTTAGATTATTCTCAATTATAATTAAAAATAGTTGTAATTATCTATAGATAGTGATGTCTAAAATTTTTATCAAATGATGAGAGACAACAAACAACAACATTAATGATGTAGTTAAAGAGACCAGATGAGATCATGTACCTGTGCCAGGTCCTGTAGTTCAGGGGAAAGTCCCCCATGCATGCATAAAATGGTTCCCTCTACCAAGGCAGCTTCAAGAAAAGAAAAGGCATAATTAAAAAACAAAAATTAAGGTAAACAAGAATTTAATATAATAAAAAAAAATTCTTGAATTCAAGCATTACTACTCGAGATGGTTTTTTAAAGTCAAATCTTAATACATGAATGTGATAATCAAGATCTGATAAACCCAGTTACTCTGCTGCATTTTTGGTGGAAAAAATCAATTTCGTTTTCATTGGTAGATTAATCAGAAGCTTACTTTTTTTAGCTTATTTTTTTTTACACTTTATAATTTATAAATTAAATATTTTAAAGAAATAAAATTGAAACAATATACTCCTTGATACATAAAGGGAAAAAAAAAGTTATATTCATTTTTACACTGTTCTTATTATCAGTATCATTTGAGTGTTCAAATACAGATCAAACTCTGGTCATCTTATTCATTGAAAAACAAATAAATCAATGGCATTTATCAATGTAGTCCTAATGTGACTTGTGGGCGAAGTTACTGCAAACGAGAGACTGGGGTATTTCCCACATCATAAAAGAGAGATAGACGAGGCCTTTTGCATCCTATTGTTCAGGAATCGTATTCAGGTCTGCCCAGACTTGAAAATGATTCCTGAACAATAGGATGCGAAAGGATTTGTCCATCTCTCTTTTATGCATATGTGGGAAATACCCCAGTCTCTCACTTGCAGCATTTTTCAATATTTATATTACTTCTCATCTATCAATAAATATAAATTACTTGTAAATGCTTTAAATTATAATATGGGATTTCTCCTGAGTCATCAATTTGATGTTAACAGATGTTTAATTTACTGTCTCCATGTCAATTCGTGAGCACGATAATTTTCTTTCCTAACCCACATTAGGAATACAAACATCTAATGTACTTTATGTAAAGTAAATGGTATTGGTTTCAAATATTGTTAATATTTTCTCAAGGAGTTTAATGTAATTTGGAGTATTGTTCTTCAACTTATTGTTATTTAAGGCTTGAAAAAGAAAAGACGTATAATCTATTCGAAAATTTGCTTTTTCATATTAAATGTAGTTTTTACATTTAAATTTGGTGTGATGTTAGAAATATCTAATGTACTTTCCCTTCTACTGTCACAAGGCATTCTCTGGTAGCTTAAATCGAAAGTAAATTCATTTGATCACTAATAACTTTCTTGAAATAATAATAATCAATAGAGATTATTGAATAACTCCTTTTTATTGAGAAATAAATGGAAGTACGTAAATAATGCCAAGAAGATAATATATTTTATACAAGCTAAGCTTTAATATTTGTATATACATAAAATAACAGCTATATCCTAAATTTGTTAAGAGATAGTGCACAGTGGTTCAGAAAGCTTCAAAACCCATTTTAAGTTAATAAAAAAAGGATCTGTTAGCCCCGGGACGGAATAAACCATTTTTAATATAATAAAAATAATTCATATGAGTTATCATTTGATTTGCTTTAGTTGGTAGTAGTGCCATGAAGAAAGACATTGTGGTGATTGTTTTTTTTTTGTTACTTTGTGCAGGTCTCTATCTAGATTACAAATCTCAACATTTTTCACCAAAGTATTATTTTTATTTTAATATTATGAACCTTAAATTATTATTGAAATGATTAGTTTGTATTATTTTCCAATTCATGATTTGATGAACAGTTTATTTAAATTAAGTATACAAGTAAATATAGTTTTATATCTAATCTATCTAATAACCTTTAACAGCCCACTGCTGGACAAAGGCCTCCCTCAGACAGCTCACTGTCTCTGGGGATGAAAGTCTAATCTTTCACGCTGACTTTCAACTGCGGGTTGAGAGATGCATTTTAACCCTAACTGCCAGGGGAATAGGCGGAAACGGACAGAAGGAGAAACAGAAGAAAGAAAGAAACATCCATGCCACTACCGGGATTCGAACCAGGGAACTGGCACACTGGATACAACGGCAGACCGCCATCTAGACCGCACGGCCTAGTTTTATATACATTTAAATAAATTTTAAATACTTTTTTTTTTTTACTTCCTTCTGGAAAATCTTAAAATCATATCAGTGACCTACACAAAACTTAGAATGTATTTAGATTCTAATATTATAAAAAAAACTAAATCTAAGAATGCTTTTGAAGCTAGATTGTACATTTCTTGTCCATTTGCTGAAAACTTTCAAATTGAGCCATGCTCATATGTCCAGCTCTATTTATTTATTTATTCAGTTTTTTTTTCTTCATTTTGGACTTTCTTTTTTGAGTATTGTATAATTGATAATGGGTCATTATTTTAGCATTTTTTTTGAAAATGTTCAGCCACAGATGGCCCAAAGTAAAATTACAGGAACTACGGGACCAAAACTTTAGTGCATCTTATGGTAGTATTAAGTTGTATGACTTTTATTAAAAATCCAAACAAGTGGTTGTCTAATAAAACCCTTTATACTTTTTTAACTGTTTTTGTTGTGCCAATAACATTGAAACTTTGAAAGATCATTGGGAATGTCACATACTGTTTTGCCCAAATAAACAGTCCATTTGCTCGCATGTTGTAATCAGTTATTTGCATCATCATTATCTACACCAAGTGTCATTTCATTTTGATTGATAGTTCTGGGTACCCTAATTTTTTTTGACAATGAGTGTTCATATATATATGTTATTTTTATTTTTTCTATTTGTAATGCATTCTTCTTGATAATTTATATTTCTACCATTTGTGGATAAAAATACACACACTCATTTTTTTGGTCAAACTTAGGGCACTTTCTGAACCAATGGGCAATGCTGGAGATTTTTAAAAAACCTTTACAAGGTGTAGAAGTTCAAGATAAGGAACCCCCCTTTTTTTTAGTGACCCATTTGGGAACTATTGTGAGAGCGATCAAAATCGGTAGCTATTGGGTTTGTCCTGTCCGTCCTCTCTAACAACTCCTTTAATGGATGATTGGATTGGCAAACTGACTTCACCATTGTGTTCAGAGGCCCAAACACAGTAAGAATAGGGTATTTTCAGCACTCCCCTCCCATGTTTGAGATATTTGGCATTGTTGTCATTGTACCACTCTAACAACTCCCAAATGGAAGGTCGGATCGACAAACGTACTTCACCATCGTGTTCAGAGACCCCCCCCCCCATGTTCGAGATATTTGGCATTGTTTTCATTGGATTTCTGCTATTAGCTTAAATGTTAGAAATGCAAGCATTTCATTTCAGTTGTTAGCTATAACTTGATGGCTAAGTTCTCAGACTCATATGCTGGAGATTATCATTTTGAGTCTGTATACGTACTGTTTTTTTTTTTTCTCCTATCTTTTTTTCTCAATGTCTGCATGTTTTTTTTTTTCCTTCTTATTTTCCTAAACTTTTTTTTTCCTTATGTTAATGTACTTCCATGTTTTTATTATTATGAGTCGCCCTAAAAATTTATGTTTTAGCACAAAATTATATTCACTTGTTGTTTCTATTTTTTTCTTCCTTCTTTTTATTTGTTTTACTAATTGTTTCAGGTAAAAACAAAACAGCAACATCTTGAATTGAATGGAAGCAGATTTGAAGTCCAGCAATAATACGAAAAAAAAATTAATCAATTTGTTATTGTTTCAGTTTCATCAAAACAAGAATTAGTTCTGAAGCCAATAAGCAAAGATTAAATTTTTTTCCACTTAAGCAAGGCATAAGATCAGGTTATTTGAATTACCAATCAACAACTGCTTACCAATATAATTGAAATATAAGAGTTTAATTTTGTTCTTGCTACTGAATAATGTCCTGCTATCATTTATTCCTTCAGAGATATAAGGACTAGTAAACTTTTGTTGGCTTCACAAAATTTAATAGAATCCTTTAGAATGTTAAGAATTTTTAAGATTTTTTTTTAACTTATAAAACTTTAAAGAAGATAGTGTATACTAATTTGACGTAGGTTATTTCCTTGTCCTTATCCACTTAAATCTTAAGAAATAGTAATTTTTTTAACAGTGGTTGAAATGGGTCAACCCCCTTAATGTTAATCTTGTTCATTGTTTCATTTATTTCCGTATCATCAGATTGCTATGATAGCAGAGTTTCTAACTATGACAATATTAATAAAGCTCCACACAATAAGTCCAAACAAAATAAACAGATGATTTTTTCCATATATATTATCTGCAACGCATCAAAAATAAAAAAAAAAATAAAAAAAGCAAATGACATCTATTAAATCTATTTAAATATGTTTCCTTACCCACAGGTAAACAGTTAAAACAGTCTGTGAAAGTCTTCCATAATTTTATATTGTATCTCCTTTTACATTCATCATAAAAACCATATATTCTGAAAAAACAAAACAAAAGAACAATTAATTAATAGAAATTAAGAAAGATTAAAGATATTAATGGAAAAACACTTAATTACTATTTTTAATTACAATGATTATTATTTAATGCTGTGTAAATTGTAAGATAACCAAATAAGAAATCAACAACAACATGTAAATCCAGGCAGTGCATATTGGGGCGAAATCTATATTTTTTTCAATTATTGTAATCATTCAAATGTATTTCTGTTACTAGAAAGCAAATAAATCATTTTAATGTTGTTGTTTTCTTTCAACAAAATTAAGTAAAGCAATTCACAGAAATTCTAAAATGAATGATATAACCTGTAAGTAATAAGACAGATATTTAAACTTTAGGCTATGTTTACTGTTGATCAAAAAATTATCCTATTCCTGACTGTGGTCTGTGATGAAACAATTGCAGCAATGAGTATCAGTTAATTGAAAAGACATTTGAAAAGTAAATGGTCATGTATCAAATAAATAAGAACAATTTAACAATTTGCTTTATCAGAAGTGAAACAACAACAACATTTATTTATACTGGGAATTTATTCAAAATTCCCAGTACAAACTTTAAAGATAGGTCAGGAATACAAAAACAAATCGTATTCATAGTGGAACGTATGTCCACAAACGCCATGCAAATGTGCTAGACGGTACAGGTGCACTAAGTTTCAGAAATAAAAGATAAGTAAGTTAGACAACATGTTTATTAGCCCTATGTTTACAATATGTAAGGAAGTAAGGTTTATACAGATTCACAGTAGGTGATCAAGTTCCTTCACACAATCTCTGGTGCAAATGCGCACATCGTTTAATGATTGGGCACACTTCTATTGGGAAACTATTCACGATACAATCGTGCTGTGGATCGGCTGTTTCCATTCACCACCCCATAAAGGCTAGGTGCATATCTGCCCTCTCAGCATTAGTGAAGCGATATATATCCTACTTGTACAAAGCCAATGTCTCAATGACGATGGCTCACACTGCCCAACTAATATGCTGCCAAACAGTGTCCTGTACACATTCGGATGGTATTTGCGGACATACGCTCCACTATGAATACAGTTTGCTTTTGTATTACTGAATTACCTTTATAGTACAGGGAATTTTAATATATTATATATTTATACATCTGACATTTGTAGAAACAGCAAAAGTTGAGAAAAGCAAGCAAGTATGCCACAGTCTATCCTCTCAGAACAAATATATTGAAATTAAAATGATGAACTAAATTACTTGGAATAAAGTAACACTAACATTCCTATCCAAGTCCTGACTGTTTTCTTCCACGTTTATCTGTCCATCACCTTATTCCGATAGTGAACAAATAGCACCCCAAAACATCTGAAGACTCATCATCACATTTTTTTTTGTTTTACTTTTCAATTTATTTGTTTTGCCAATGCACAAATAAGCCTAATCACTTCTCTTCGAACCAATGGATTAGTTTTAATTTTGAGAAAACTTTTATTTAAACTGATTATGAAAAATTAACATTTATTTAAGAGCAGCTTTGAAAGCACACTAAAACATTAACAAGAAAGGATAACTATAACTAATATATAAGTTTTTGAAAGCTCTACACAATGTTAATTCATGCCTCATCTTCTATTTCAATTAATGAATATATAACTCAAATGTTTTATTTACCTATTAATGCTTGCACATTCGTGGTTTCCTCTTAAGAGGAAAAAATTATTGGGGTATTTAATTTTATAGGCCAACACAAGGCAAATGGTTTCTAAAGATTGTCGTCCACTGAAAATAAAAAAAAAGTAGCAATTATCTTCATGGCTAATAGTTGTCAAATATAATTGCAAATGTCAAAGAGTAGCTTAAGAGTGTTTTTCAGAATCTGATTTTTCCTTTGGAAATTCAAACAGATAAAATTGAATGAAATTAACATATCTTAAAAGTCAAAATTTTACGTGCACCAATCATAGTTTAAGGGGGGGTCGAAGGGGTAGTATGTGGTCCTATGGGTTCACTTCTTGCTGGTGGAAGTGCACTAATAAAACACAGGAAATGCCATTTATTCCTACCAAGTCCGATACATGCAAGTCCATGTCGTGGCCCCTGGGCAACGTGTACACTGTGTGTGCACGGCTAAGTCATGTAAGGGCGGAAAAGCGAGTTCCCGACGCTTTAAAATGGGGACCTACCAGCTAAGGGAGACAACCCCGAAAGAAAAACATCGGCCTTCCAGGATTGCTGGGGGTTGGCGTTGGGCTGACAACCCAATCTATAAAAATTCTTGTTACGAAATCTGAAGAAGAAATAACCGGACTGACCTTAGTACGACGACCTCGCAAACGCTTAAAGGACTTGAGAATTGGTTCATGGAATGTTTTAACTTTATACCAAGCTGGAAATCTAACAAAGTTGCTTGATCAGCTCGATCAGTTTCGATTGGATATTACGGCTATCCAAGAGGTGAGATGGATTGGTGATGGAGTGATACAGAAAAAGAATCATATTGTTTTCTATAGCTGCCACACGAAGGATCATATGTTTGGTACTGGTTTTATAGTCAATAAGCAGATAAAACATCTTATTATGGATTTTCAGGCAATATCGCATAGACTGTGTAGACTTAGAATTAGAGGGAAATTTTTTAATTACAGTCTTATCTGTATACATGCCCCTACCGAAGAGAAGAGTGACGACGTTAAAGATGCTTTTTATGATGAGCTAGATGAAATTTATAATGAGTGTCCTAGAGCAGATTGTAAAATTATCTTTGGGGATATGAATGCGAAGGTAGGAAAGGAAGACGTATACAGACCTTGTATTGGAAAATACAGTTTGCATGATACCTCTAGTGATAATGGAATCAGGCTTGTACATTTTGCATCCTCAAGAAATATGGTGGTGGGAAGTACTATTTTTAACCACAAGGATATACATAAAATGACTTGGAAATCTCCAGATAGAAATACGTTTAACCAAATTGATCACATTCTAATTGATTCAAGACATGTTTCTAACTTGATGGATGTTAGAAGTTATAGGGGGGCTAATATAGATTCGGACCATTACCTTGTTGTGGCAACCATTAGAAGCCGAATATCTAATGCGAGAAAGGTACATGGATCTAATGCAAAAAAGTTCAATTGTGACCGGTTGAAGGAGCCTGAAGCTGCTCTGAGGTATACTAACCTGTTTAATGACGCCTTGGCTGATGTGCCTAATTGTGAGAGTATTGATGAAAGCTGGAAGAACCTCAAAGACACACTTTTAAAAACTGCAAATGACGTTTTAGGAAGGGAAGAGAAAGCTAGGCATAATTACTGGTCTGATGAGGAGTGTGCACGAGCAACAGCCTTAAAAAATGAAGCTTATTTGAGAATGCAACAGAGGATCCACACTCGGAAAGCAATAGAAGAGTATGGAATTTCTAGAAGAGAAGAAAAGAGAATACACAAGAAGAAAAAGAGACAGTATGAGAGGAAAGAATTGGAAGAAATGGAACGGTTAAAAGGGATGAATGATGTGAGAGCCTTCTATCGAAAGTTAAATAATAGTCGTAAGGATTTCCAGCCTAGAACAAATTTGTGTAGAGATAAAGATGGCATAATATTGGGCAGTGAGGAAGCAATTTTAGAAAGATGGGCCCAATATTTTGATGAGCTTTTGAATGTTGGTCCTGCTGATGACCAGGAAACCTTGCCTCCTGTAAATACAGGAAAGCCAGATATCGAAGTACCGGTACCTTCTTTTGTGGAGGTTGAGTTTGCCATTAAGAAGCTGAAGAATAACAAAGCCCCGGGAATGGATTTTATCCAATCAGAGCTCGTGAAAAATGCTGGAGAAGAATTTGTTAATCATTTCCACAATCTTGTGGCTAAGATTTGGGTTGCCGAAACTATCCCTGATGAATGGAATGTAGGTATCATTTGCCCGATACATAAGAAAGGTGATATCATGATGTGTTCTAACTATAGAGGTATCTGCTTATTATCCATTGCTTATAAAATTTTTTCCAATATTCTTTTTAATAGATTGGTGCCTTATGTGGAAAGCGTGGTTGGTGATTATCAATGTGGTTTCCGCCAAGGAAGATCTACTACTGATCAGATTTTCACTATTCGCCAGATTCTGGAAAAATGTAAAGAATTCGGAATTGACACACACCATCTTTTTATCGACTTCAGATCAGCTTATGATAGTATTGATAGAGGTAGTCTTTATGTGGCTATGGAAGAGTTAGAGATTCCTAAGAAATTGATTGCCCTTGTGAAAGCTACTATGGAACATACTCGGAGTCAAATTAAGATACAGAACATGTTATCTAGTACTGTAACGATCAAAAATGGAGTTAGGCAAGGAGATTCATTATCATGCCTTCTGTTTAATATTGCTTTGGAGAAGGTTATTAGAGATGCGGGTATTTACACAAGGGGAACCATTTTATATAAATCTGTTCAGATTTTGGCATATGCTGATGATATTGATTTAATTGCAAGAACACCAAGAGCAATGAGAGAAGCTTTCACAAGCTTCGAAAAAGCTGCAAGAAAGATGAATTTACAGATTAATGAAGAAAAAACTAAGTACATGCCCGTAACTAAGAAAGACAACCCTAGTGGATCTGCATTCATTGAAATTGGCTCGTATAAGTTTGATGTTGTACGTAGCTTTACTTACCTTGGATCCGAAGTCAACTCCAGGAACAATGTTAGGTCTGAAATCCAAAAACGTTTACTGTCTGCTAACAAGTGCTATCATGGCCTCAGGAAGCATTTGAAGTCTAGGCTGTTGTTTAGGAAAACTAAAGTCCTAATGTATAACGTCTTAGTGAAGCCTGTACTAACATATGGAGCTGAGACCTGGACACTCTCAAATGCTGATGAAAGACAGCTAGGTATATTTGAAAGAAGGATTTTGAGGCAAATTTTTGGACCAGTGGAGGAAAACGGTGTCTGGCGAAGAAGATATAATTATGAATTGTATGATTTATATAAAGAACCAAACATTGTGAATTGTATAAAGATCAGAAGGTTGGAGTGGGCTGGACATGTGCTCCGTGCAAAGGATAGAATGATAAAGAAGATATTTGATGCAAAGCCAGAGGGAACTAGGAAGGTTGGAAGACCAAAGCTAAGGTGGGAAGAGGGTGTGAGAGAGGATGTGAGGACAATTGGAATCAAGAATTGGAGGAATGCTGCACTCAATAGGAAAGAATGGCGAAAGCTTCTTCAGAAGGCCAAGGCCCACACAGGGCTGTCATGCCATTGATGATGATGATGATGAATCATAGTTTAAGGACAAAGTTGAAGCCAACGCACATATAAAACATATCTCTTGACATTAATTTATATCATATCTCTTGACATATCTCCTGCAGATCTCAGTTTACTACTACAATATCCTTCTGAATTAATTTATTCAGGAAAGAATTATTCATTGTGTAAGTCTGTAGCTGCAAAAGCTTAGTATATTGATGAAAATTTTCGTTTAATGAACTTTATAACTAAATTTGATTATCTCTTTCTTTGCTCAAAATTCAGAGCTCTTCCATAAAGTGGCCATAGATAAATTTTGACTACATTTTGGATATAATTAGACAGGAGAAGACTCTTGCTTCTGGAAATTTGCTGCTGAATGGACAGCGATGAAAATGGCAATTGGAAGGTTCCGGAAAAATTAAGTTTTTATTTATTTTTATTTCTACTGCATCGAATAGACAAACTGAAGACAAAAACTGATCATTATTTGAAGTGTATTTTATGGAAACTAAAGTTTTTTTTCTTGATGATAATAAAATGGGGTTCTGGAAATGTCAGAAATAGTACAACATACTACTATTTATTCAACTTTCAAATTAAACAATTTTCCTCCCCTCAAAAATATTAATAAATTTAAAGATTCAGTGACGCCCTGGTTATACAGCCATTGTAGTGCTGATATATAAAGCTGTCTAGCTAATGGTATACATTCCATAAGTGCATCTCCTCTATTGAATTAAAATAGCTGCAGCTCTTTCTTTTATGATAAACAGCTCAGCACTATAAAAAACATAAAAACTTGGGGATTATCATGAACTGTCAATATGGCACGTATACTATATATGCTCCAATATATACTATATATGCCGAGGCTCTTATTGTCGCCGGTCTCTAATAAGCACCAGGCTGCAAAGGGGACATGGCCAAATAGTAGCCGGTCTCTAACAGTAGTCGGGTCTTTGATATTTGCCTACTGGTACTAGTGTAAGCGTCCGTAACTTTATAGTCGTGCGAAATACCTTACGGTACATTGCCTTACAAAATGCTGCCGAAATGGTCATTTGACATTGCCTTTAAGATTCGCACGGTGGAATACGCGAAAGAAATTTTCGGTGAGACAGCCGCCCGTCATTGCGGATTCGAACAACGAACAGCAGCGAAAGGTACAGAAAGACATTGCCATTTATCTTTGACAGTCTTATGTAGCATGTGAAATTCAAATAAAGTAGCTGTTTGTAATATTAGCCGGTATTTATATATAAAAATATTGTGTTCTTATGGTTTTTGTTAATAATGGCCAGCCTCTAATAGTAGCCGGTCTCTATTAAGCGCCGGGAGCCGAGACTAGTTTTGCAAATAAACACTGGGGGCCTCTATTGGAGCATATAAGGTAGTCATGATTCAGTTTTTGCAGCTCAAGTATAACAACTGGATATATGAGTGTGTAATACTATATACAAACACAGCATTTGTTATAATACACTTTTTTTTTGTTTACAACTTTTGCCAGAATGCAATTTTTTATATAGGAATGTATTGTTTATTCAAAGACAAAATCATTTACAGAGAATTTCAGGAATACATCATGGGTAATTTGTTTTCTGGCTATGAAGATTTGCAGAGTTACAAATTGTTTTTAAGCTGTTAACATTAGATTTTTATTTGAGAAAATCAAGCCAGAGGGTATTAATCTTATATCAAGCCAAATATAAACTATTATTCATAGTTAATAATAATGTAGAAATCTATGTTTTTTTATTAACTAAATCTTTCATTTTAATGATAAAAATAACAATCACTAAACCCTGATGCATTCAGCATGACCTCGATGGCTTAGCGCAAAAGTAGCGAATATCCAGTAAAATAAAAAATTAGTTTTTTGTGGCGAATAGGTGTCTTGAAGAGCCTTCTTGTAGGGCAAAACTAGCAAATCCTTCAAAATGGCATATTTCCTGTGATTTTAGGACCTAAACTAGCGAAAAAGTACCCTTTTTTAAAAACTTCAATGGCAATAGAAGCGAATGTGCATATTCGCTACTTTGACCGTTTCATCTCTGCTGACTGAACACGTTTCTGTGATAAAACTAGCGAATGTGCCTGTATTCGCTAGTTTGTCCCTAGATGACGCCACATGGTCATTGTCACCTTCTCACCTTCTATAACCTTCTCACCTTGGTTAAATTGTTAATTGAAAAATGTTAGCTTAAAATTACACTATCAAACATTATCTAAGATTATTCTAATAAATTTCTTAGTTTAAAATGTCACAAATTGCATGTTTCTATCTGTTTTTGTTCCAAAGTTACTGAACAATGAAGTTTCAAAGCGATTTACCGCTTTGGTTTGGCCAAAATGTAAAGAACGGAATCCGCTTCGATTTCCGATCCGATACATAAGGATATTAGCTGATACTGATGCTAGTATTAGTCAATCCCTAACAATGAACGTAACTAATAGTGTAGTTCGCTAGTTTGGTCAAGCATTTAAGGAGGTTGTGATGAATTTTAATAAGGATAGAAGTGGCGAATCTGCACATTCGCTACTTCTTCCTTAGCCATCTCAATGGCACAAACTTTCTGTAAGATCCAAACTATCGAATTGACCAAAACTGCTTGAAAAATGCAACAATCAAATTTTTAACCCCATGCCATTGTAGTATACCCCAATGACAATATCTATACCGAATATGAGACTTCCAGGAATTGTTCCTGAGTTTTGAGGGACATTTCCCACTAAATTAGCTTTTTCTCAAAACTTGCATCTTGGATATTCGCTACTTTTGCGCTAAGCCATCGACCTGTACTCATCAGAAAATATAATGTGGCCTTTCTAATCCTGAGACCAATGTTTGACATAATGCTGGCAGACGAATCTAAAGATGCCAATTGGTCAGATAAACACTTTATGCTCAAAAATTAAGGGATTGGCAGTTTCGGACCATTCCATGCATTCAAACTTGGCAGATAGGTCCTACACATACTCACACAAACTAAACACAAAACAAAAAGGTGGCAGCCACACTGCGGGAAAAAAATAAGCCGAAGAGGTCAGAGTAGCATCTGTCATTGCTGATGTGTACCATATAACGTACTGGGCGACTCCTATGGTTCCTTGAACATGACAATGTTGGGTGCACATATACAACACTGCATCTTCGAACGGAGTGGAATAAGGCCAGGTATACCATGACAGCATCCTCCAGCAGTATGTGTGACTTTATAGGGAGCATATGGGTCTGACATCATCTACATGGATGACTACGCTTGTCTACATAAGACTGGACTAGTGGAAGAGAACCTTGCCTATGAGGATATTCAAAAAATGCACTGGCTAGCCTGTTTCCCCGACCTGAATCCAATTGAAGATGCCTGTGGTGCTCTCAGAAGGAGCATCGTGCAACGTCAGTCACATCCAAGATGCCTTCGCACAGCATTGCTTCAGAAGTGGGACTCTACTGCTTCAAATGTTGCTGTATACTCTGATTAGTTGCATGCTCTGTCACATGTATTGCAATGCAGGATGACCAAATATAGCGAATAGTGTTTGCACCACCCGCTGGCAGTACGATGGGATGAAACTTACGTAAGTTCACTCCACAAGAACATCTTTGACAGTGTATTGTTCCCTGCAGCAGTGCTGCCACTTTTATGTTTGGTATTTACTTTGTATAAGAACCTATTCCACATTTATGCCAAATTTGGTGATAATTGGATGCCTGGAAGGATAAGAAACTGCCAATCCCTTAACTTTTGAGTATGAGTGTATGGGATGCTGTGCCTGCAACCAACTTCATAAGTAGATGATGTTTGTCAACAGGTGGTAAAAGCAATTCAAGTGCCATAGAATGCTACAGAGCTGTGCTTAGGAATTTGGAATCAAGAGCTTATGATTCGTAATAAAAAAAAAAGTCCTTTTCGTGGATGAGAAGAGGGTTTCAAATGAAACACTGGCTGTCCAATAAAAAAGAAAATGTCCGAAGTGCTTGATTTCTTCCATTTTCAAAAATGATGCCCTGCCTACTGCAGTGACAGCTATTAAGAATTACCATCAACGACTTCACTACAGCTGTTATATGGACATTTAGCAGAGCCTTGTGGTTGATTATGTTTTCTATACTATCACTTAGGTAACATTATCCTACAGCAATTTCAACTGTTTTACTCCGAGCATATCTTGCAGCAACTCTGATCATTTGTGGTTATTTTCTCAGTATCATTAATGTGGTAATGCTCTAATTTTCATGGATATTTTTAATTTTGTGTCTGCAATGTACATATCCTAGATACAATTAGCCTTTCATATATTTCCGACTCCTCTCGAACAACAACCCACTACATAATTAAAGAACATTTTCTTTTGAAGTTTTAATGAAAGTTTTATGTAATTCCCAAACAATGCATCTAAATGCTTCGTTTGTATATCGTGACTATGTCTTTATCAAAATTATACTTAATGGTATCTCCAGATGTTCCTTTTTAAATTACTGTTTAAGAATTACTATCAAATTTTTTTAAAAAATGGATTTATTTGAGCTTTTACTAAAATTTTACTGATTATTTTTCAAAATTAACAAAGATTTACTTGGAAAAAAAAGGTAAAAAAAGAAAAAGAAAAAAAAAAATCAGATTCTTTTAACTGTAAATTTATTTTAAGTTAATATTTTTAATGAATTATCCAAACTTTATCAATTTAAAATAAAAACAACTGAAAATCAGTTTAAAATTGTTTAGACTAAAGGTTTACATTCACAATTTATTAAATTTCAAGGAATCTTTTTTACCGATCTACATAATCGCCCAAAAACAAATAATTTGCATTTGGAGGGAAGCCACACCTATCAAAATGTTTTAAAAGGTCATCAAATTGGCCATGTATATCACCTACAATGTTGACAGGAGCCTCCAACTCCAAAAGCATCGGTTGATCTAAAAAAATTTCTCTGGCTATAAGGCACAACTGTCGTATTTCATGTTCAAGAAGAGGCGCCTGAAAAGAGAAGAAAAAGAAAAACAGTTAAAAAGAAGAAATAGTAGTCGCCTAAGGAAGTGCTGTAAATAGATATATTGATTATCTTAAACATCTTTTATTCATATAATGGATTTTCAATAGCAGCTTCGTAACGGGCATCTCAAGAACTTAATGATTATCTAAATAATCAAGTGACTTTATGATACAGCAGGAACAAGGAAACCTTCTCTGTCAGCCACTAAAAACAAGTTATTGAATAATGATAGTCAATATTGAGCTTAATTATATGTGTTGTTTAAGCATAATTTTTGTTAAGTTCTTAAGTTCCAATGATATGGATTTTCTTGATATTTGAATTAAATTAAGTCTCTTAGATTTTCACACACTGAGCAAATTTACTTATTCTGTTCAGAAATGCAAGGCTTAGAACAGTCAAACATTGGAGGGGAAAAAAACTGTTTATGAGTTGTTTCTACTACTTTTAATTGTTTGCTAAGGGTCATCAAATAATTATTTAACAGGATACAAACAATCTGCCAGGCTGAATTAGAAATATATCACAGAATTAGAAATATATTTGTTTAAAATTACATTCCTACTAATTTAATAATACAAACTTGGTACACCAAATGGAAACTGAATGAAGTTAAAAGTAAATAAATAAGAAATGAAAATTTTCATTAATAATGGCTGCAATGAATTGGTGGCAATGATAAGTTATAATTATACACTGTTTGTTGGGTTGAAGTGACAAAAACAAGTAATATTTATAATACCATAATTGCAGCTGGTACACTTTCTAGTTTGTATCGTCAGGAAAAAAAACAAACAGAGAATCTAACTAATCTAATCTATTTGGCCCTAATCTACTACGTACGATTTTAAAATTTTCTTTGTCTCTTTTGGTTTAGGATGGTTAGTGTTCAAATGGGACTTCATGAAATTTGATATAGAGTTAGATCAATGCAATTTAAAGACCAACTCTACATCATTGGGATAGCATCAAAACTGAAGGCCAGAAGTTTAATTTTTCCGTAAATCTTTCGCTACTAAATCTCCAAGTTTCATCTTCTGAAAACAATTGGAACAACAAAAAGAGAGAAAAAGCAAGAAAACTGCTACATTTGACAATGCATACGTATTTTTTTTTCTTTTTTTTTTATTAATGTTGGAAAAAAACTTATCCTTCAATTATTTCTTAGAATTAAAAAAAAATAAATTGGAAATTAGAAGCTATTAACAAAAAAAGCTATTTTTTTTTTCTTTGATTGATTTTTTTTCCATTAAATAAATCAATATTCTACATTTGATAAAAGTTTTGTAGATGAAACTATCTTATATTTACTAAGATTCTGTAAAATAAAAAAGTAAATGATATTGTACATATGCTTTTTTTTTTTTTTTTAAATAGAGAAAGCTACAATTTATAGCATTTTGTATATATATGTATATAATTATTTCTCTCAGATTAATTATTCGTCATGGGAGAAAATGTTTTTACTCATGGTTACCTTTGAAATTATATATATATATTTTGTTAATGAGACTTGAGATCTCCTTGGAAAGTAAGTCAATAAAGAAAATGAAAAAAGGGACAATGAACAGTAATGAAATGCCACTGATTTATTATTTTACTCTATCACTAAAAGAATTATCCCTTAATGAATCAAAACATTGAGACACTACTTTTTAACTAAACTAAATTTTATTGTAATAAAATTAAAATATTGAATTATTATTATAGTCAACTCAATACAAAGAGAGGTCAAAGAATGTCAAAATTATTTTATTTGCAAACATTGAAAAGGAAAGCGATTTTTAGATTTTTTATTTTATTACAATTCAAGACAACCTCAGAGGCAGTTTTAGGCAGACTAAGCTTTTGTCTAAGGTCTTTTTTA
>JAFIDM010002131.1:63437670-63447814 GCA_023159025.1 Thereuonema tuberculata
AAAAAAAGGTTGATTCAATATAGATAAACCATAATTTTATTCAAACGCTACTATTTTTCTGATCCTCTTAGTGGCCATCTGAAACCAGAAGTGACCTGGAAGGGAAGTCATATTTTTACCAAACCTCCAGGTCATGTGGAGTCCAACAATGTACAACTCACGGGGCTTCGACTCCCAGTTTGATCTGCGAAAGGTATTAAGCCTGGTATGCATGTGTCACGGAAGAACGGAGTTCAGTGGCAGTTTGTGATGTCAGACGAGGAGAAATTCCGTTTGCTGCCGTTGCCTTTAAATATTATATAGTCTGTCCAAAATTTCGTGGCGTCTGAAGATATCGTCCCCCATTTCGCACCGCCACGCCCACAGGCAATCAGTCGATCACTAATCCTGATTGGTGGAACAATCAGTAGCCATTTTCTCCTCGATTCATATTTTCTTTTTTTAATTTCTGAGTGAAGATCAAAAAGTGTTTAATTATCGGAGTACAGATATTTAGTAAACATGTGTAAAAAAAGGTAAGATGGGCTTTAAGAGGTTTATAAACAATAATAGAGAAAGAAAACAAAAAAACTGGAAGCGAATCAGTGAGGTTGTCATCTCGGTTTTCGCCGAAATGATCGCAAAAAATATACAGTAAACTCCCGGTTATCCGCGGACCTCTCCGGTTTCCATTTTTTTTTTACTGTACAATAAATTACGGAATTAGCAAAAAAAAATTTAAAACTAGAATAACATAATCAAGAAAAGAGGCAGATTTAGCGACGTCCAAGTAAGGGTTTTCGTGTTTCGACACGAAAAAACAAAGACAATTAACCGATATTTTTTTGTTAAAAAGTAAGAAATTAAAGTAAATTAAAATAAAGTAATTGTTTATAATGAATGAACTGCCATTTTAATGTAAATTAAACATGTTAAAAGCGTTTTTGTGTTGGTTTTCGTCCTTTTTCGGCCTATTTCGGATTATCCGCGGAATTCGTTTATCCGCGATTGCCGCGCCACCCAACACCGCGGATAATCGGGAGTCTACTGTATTTATGCGGAAATCACTGCAAGCCGCGCAAGTCAATTCCGCAGCTCTGACGTTAACAAATGCGCGTCCAGTTTTACACACATAGACAAGGAACCCTACAGAGTCGCTAAAAATCACATCGTTTCTTTATCATTTTATGATATCATAAATAATTCATGTCCCACTTTTTATGGTTCAAAATAAGCAGAAAAAAAAGCCTTCTATATAAGTATATTTTATTGTTTGTTAATTTCTCTTCTCCATCTATACTAGTGGTTTTTAACTTTATTTCATTCAAAGGGCTAATATAATGTGTTCTGATTTTTCCCGATTTTGAGATGTAAGTTTGAAGTTAAAATATGGGGAGTCCCATTATTCTAGAAAAAAAAAGAAGATTAAGAGAAACGGAATTTTGTTTTTAGCCACATCATTTTAGTCATGTATCATATTATATCAACTGGTGGTGTGTTTATGAGAGAGAGGGGCAGCGGGAATCTGTATCGGGCTGTATCGAAGCTTCTCTCCCAAATTTTTACAGATCCTCTGAATAATGTGACTGTAAAAAATTCCCATAAAAATTAGGCCTACATAAATCTGGCCTCTCAACACAAAACGTGAATATACCACTGAATACTAGCCTAATCTATTGCTACCATATAAAGATAAAGGAAGATCCGTAAAGTTTAACCATATTTTTAGAATATGAAAAATTCTTTAAAAAAAAAGTCACTGAAAAAAAAAACAAAGGAAATAGTTCTCAATGGCCATTAATAATAGAGTGTTGTTTATTATTTTTTTTCCAGGAATCTTTGCCTTTCAAAAACCACATAAACGGAGACCGTCGTAGAGGATTCAAGTCATTTGGAGGCTACCGAAATCTGATGACAATTTGAAAAAGGATTTAAAGTAAACATGAAAGTTACGATAAGCTTCGAAGATTCAATTTACGACAAGAATCTGAGAACTTTGCAGGGAAAGGAACTTTTAGTTTTTGAGGTACGGTAGTGCTTTGTGCTTGAATGGTAGAGTATTTGCCTATCTAAGAGTCTAATTTAAATCAAACTCAATCAACGAAGAATCAAACTATGTACTTATATATAGAGTAAATAAATATATAATACTAATAGATTAATAAATTTTCTTAAATTTCAGTTTATTATTTAACCGATAAAAATCAATGAAAATAATTTTTTTAATCGTCAAAGTTCTTATTGCATGGATAATTTACTACATAATTTTGTTAAATAGGATTTTAAGAACTCCACTTTTAATTTTAAAGCCGAAATTACTGTATTTTAGGTGGGCCCATAGGTACATAAATTAGGTGACCAGACGTCCCGTATTTTACGAGATAGTCCCGTTTTTGAGGTTGTGTCCCGATGTTCCGATAAATTTCATACGGGACGCATAACTGGGACCTGTATTTTAACGCAGTTTCTAGATAACTAATTATCCGCATTTCTTAGTTTTATTTTCAGCCGCTGAGAACATGAGGAACTGTGAAGAGATAAACGTATTTTCCCTTTAATCATCTGCATTGAGAGATTAGTGCAGTATTGTATTTTTCGTCGAGCGTTTTTATACTATAAAGTTATGAAATTTACGTTACGTTTCTAACAATGTTCAAAGTTACGTTTCTAACAATGGATATTATGCTTACGTTTGCACTTCAGATGACTTGTTACTACGTCTTCTTCCTGTACCTACTATAAGGTTCATATTGAATATTATAACTACTCATATTATATAACTACCTACTATAAGGTCCAAGCTAAACAAACACTTTCTTTATGTCATTATTCTTTCTTTCTTTTTATTTTATCTCGTATTTGCAAGTAAACATTTGAAAAGAATGATGCAACAACGGTAAACAGCCATCCAATTTTATCTATTTGGAGACTTGTAAGAAACAATCTTTATAAGCTCCACAGTAAGAGTGGCATTCATATCTTCCAAGTACGTAAGTAACGAAATGGTGTTGGTTGATCTTGTTCTCTACATTAAAGTGTCCCATAATTTTATTTTCAAAATTTGGTCACCCGATCATAAGATCCAGTGTTAATGCACTGGACAGAAGGCTGGAGGAGCCGGTTTCAATTTCCCGCGGAGGTTGGAATTTTTTTTCTATGGTATTCCTCCTCCAGGTTCACCCTAGCTCTCTGTAAAATGGGGACAGGGATTTTTTTTTTTTTCTCCCGGAGTTAAAGGCGGGCGGGTGTGGGGCTGACCACCCGACCTCAACTTACCCCCGTTGGTCATGGAACGCCGGGAGCCTTGACTCCTGCTACTCCAATGGCCGCGTATTTCTGTAGTGGGATAATTTAACTTCTAGGCAGGTATTGCTAATCAAAATTTAAAATATCTGAGGTAGATACCATGAATGGTATTTGTGGGTCGGATGTCAAATGTTTTTCGAACCCCGATACTGTACAGTTAAAAAAAAGAAAGAAAAAAAAAGATTTTTTTTTTTTTATTTTACTTTAGTCTAATGCATTTAAAGAATCATACAAGTTATAAATGATAAGTACAAATGAGGAATGAATTGATACTTAAATCTTCATTTCAGACAATAAAATCTGCAGTCGACTATTAATATTAAATCTACTAAGATAGCGAAAATACAGTCACAACGTGCTAACAATTAAAACCCTTTACGACAAACCCTGTCGTGTTAAATGCGTTCCTATTCATAATCAGTGACAGTTGGACGACTTCAACGATGTGTTGTTAATGGCTTTTGGGTTTTCCGAGAACTGGTGTTATTGGAAAAATGATAAAACTACACATTTGCATCCGAAAGGGAGGGGGAACATCAGCGATAGAATCAACCGAGAATGGCCTCTTTTCGTCAACCAAAAAACAGATCTTCAACGCATTTGAAAACGATAGAAAAAAAACCAAAAAAAAACCTATTATTCTAGTATTGTACAGAAAACCAATGGCGACAATACGATGAAACGATATTTTTGGAAGCTTTGGTTCAATGACTTCTTATCTCATCTTAAAAAGGGAAGCATTTTTTTTTTTTAAACATTTCAGTGTTTTACTGTTCTTTC
Source organism: Thereuonema tuberculata (assembly GCA_023159025.1). Taxonomy (NCBI): domain Eukaryota; kingdom Metazoa; phylum Arthropoda; class Chilopoda; order Scutigeromorpha; family Scutigeridae; genus Thereuonema; species Thereuonema tuberculata. The sequence goes on from JAFIDM010002131.1 coordinate 63,441,736, forward strand.
TCAACTTCCTATTCTCACTTTGCGAACAAGAATGTTCGAGAATCAAGGGTTCCTCAATTCAAGTAGTCGTTCTTCTTTGTTTTGTTCAGTCCCAACCGCAGTTAAAATAACCGAAATTAACTTCCTTCTTTATATTCCAAATTTCAGTTTTAAATACACAGAAAATAATAAAAATCTGAGTTTTTTTTTTAATACTAATAAATTCAATGGCAATGATTAGCAATGTTCAAATGTAAAGTGGACACAAGAACGAAGGCTATTCTTATAGTCCGACCACGATAACGTGACAATCGGAAGGAACCCCACGTGATTATGACGTATCTGTTTTTCAGTCAATCACAAGCAAGCGCGCCTCAAAGCACAGGTCTCTATTAAATAATTTCCCAAAATGTCTCACCAGAGTTTTTACAGAGCAGTGCTCAAAAAATTATTTTACAGGTTGAAGATTGTTTCCAAAGGAATTGGAAAAAGGAGGACTAAAATTAAAACTAAATTTTTGTTATGTTTTGTTTTATAGCTGTAACGTAATATTCTTCGGAACCTCTGAGAGAGGCTAGTGCTGACGTCATGTGGCTAGTGCTGACGTCGAATCGTCACGTTCTCGTGGTAGAACTATATAAAGAATATAATACCTCGTTTACAGATATTTCTTCAGTAGGACGAAATTCTGTAACCTCGTATAAACATGCCTATCTTGTACAAGAGCACATTTCTTGTAATTTTTCTTCTTCATTCCTAGGATGCAGACACAGCTTTCTATTCTAATCCGACGTTCATTGGAGCTCTTGAATAAGTTTAAAACTAAACCAATGAACACTTAAAATTCTTCCTCAAATAATAAAGCGAGCTCTAACTGGAAGAACAGATCGAAAACAAATCTTTTTATCTGAATTTCGATCTGTCTCCTTGTTACGTGGACATCCCTTCTTATTTAGTCCAAAAATAATAAAAAAGGCAAACAAAACAAAATCAGAAAGGTTTAAAAACATTTCGTTATCGTAAATCTATGAACTTTATTAAGCCCATCAAAAGCGAAATTTCTCTTATGTGGAAGAGTGTCTTTGAGTCACGCATCAATGTCGAAACAAAGTCTTGTTTTCGTCGCTTTGGTTTCTGTAGAAGTTCAACTGTGGCGAAGCACCATCATAAAATATTTCTGTGGTGAGAGCAATAAAATACAAGCGTCTCAATTCTAAAGCGCCCTCTTTCGCTATTTTTCCATTATAACACGAATTATTACAGTGAGGAATCATAAAAAGCGCTGTTGCTACAAAGATATTGTCTATTTCTCTCGTCGTTACATCTCTGAAGGAAATTACATTTAAGTTCATTTAAAATCCGCAGCATTTATCCAGTTTTTAAACTGGTCTGGTTTTACAGAAAGAAGAGTAGGAATAATGATATCTTAAAAAAATGCATACATTAATATTTATTTTATAAATGTAGCGCGGGTTACAAAAAAGAGTTGTCCTGATGTGGATGACGCTGAAATTGTAACTTTGTGATAACTTTGAAACTTTTCCAGTTGGTAAAAAAGGCGAGTTGTAGTTACAAATTATGTTATAGACCTGCTACCATCGCTTCACTCTGAAAGCCAAAACACTCCGAAATACGTAAAGTAAAAAAAAAAACAAAAAAAAAAACCGCTTTATTTCTTCAAAAAAAGCAAATTACATCAAGTAAACTAAAAACTGAAACTTAGAATTAAGAATACGCATATCAAATTTCATGTTTGCAACTCAAGCGATTTCGGAGATACTCATGTCCTGCAGGAAAGTCTTCCTTCAGGAAACCCCCCCCCCTTCCCCCCGTTTACACCCCTTTGAATCCGAATATCGGAAATTCGTCGAATACCTATACTGTAAAATTTGACAAAGAATACTCATATGATATTTCGTGTTTGCAACTCAAGCGGTTTCGGAGATACACATACCCTTGAAGAATGCTTGCCCTCCCGTTTATACCCCTTAGGATCCGAATATCGAAAATTCGTCGAATACTTATATTTTAGATTTTGACAAAGAACACTCATGCGAAATTTCGTGTTTCCAACTAAAGAGATTTCAGACATGTATGTACCCTTCAAGAATGTTTACTAGTAGTACTACTATTACTGCTAATAAAAATAATAACAACAACAGTAATCAAACTGCAAAGTCCAAAAAGCGAGTACTGAAATTCGAAACGGAAGCAAACCATGGGAAATTCTTTATAGCTTACGTAAATCAATTTATTATACAAAAAGCAATAATGTTGCACTTAAGATAAATAAGAAATAATAATTTTGAAATGTTAAATGTGATTGACTTTTATTTATTTGCTTATTTTCTAATCTTCTGTCATAAAAATATGAATGTAAACTTTACTAAAATATTTACGCTCGAAGTAATCTGAATTATGAATACTGTATAGCGAAAGCATTAACAGCGGACATCAACCCCATTTTGTATTTGTTTCTGTTCACAGCTTCCATCGGTTAATTTGCACAGCACAAAGTTATGGGACTGGAGGTTCATATTTACAATTGGACGCCTACGGATAAATCGAATACTTATTCTAAAGTCGCCTCAAACTTCGACCTTCTGACTTTAATTTCGTTCTTGGTCTTTTCGGAAACTTAAAGGCCCTTTTGTTTCTACATCTGAGCTAAAGATTAGTGGATTTGATGTAGTTATCGTTACTTCCTTTATTTAAATAAACATCCAAGTAGTTATCGCAGAGTAATGCGGAGATGGCGGAGGAGTGGAAACCAAAACAATTGTATTCAGATTTTAAGTTGATCACAAAGAAGCATTGAATTTTAAGGAAACCAGACCAGTCGTTTTCTCGAGAGATTTCGGGTTTCATTTTATTTTTGAGGGACGGGGGATGGGATGAGGCATGCTCGAGTTTTGGTATTAGACCGTAAATAAGCAACGTACTAAATTTTAAGGAAATACTACAGTACTAACGTGCTACCCATACAAACATAACGAAAAATGTTCAATTTAAAAGAACGAATTCGTACGCTCAGTCAATAGCTTTTTCTTTTGTATTCTAATCGTAGTCTTCCAAAAAAAAAAAAAATATTAAAGACTTACGAAAAATGTATAAGATCTAAGCTTATAAAATACCGAAGGTAGAGCAACAAAGCAACCCCTGCGTTCGGCTTCTCCTCAATACAACTGACTAATGCTCAGAAATCCACATATTTTGAGTAAAGTTGAAAGGAAACAAGGTAATTAATGCTTTTAGTGTCAAAAGCAAAGCGGCCCCATAATATGCATAATTTTATAAACACAATTTTGAGCGAGACCGTTCTTTACGCAAGCGTGAAGCTTCTCCCTTTGCATCAGCATTTCCTTTTTCCGCACGTCGCGTCGCCACACTCACATTTATAATACAGCTCTACAACCATCACAGCAATGACACTACACTCAACAATTGCGCCTTTTGCATTAGCAACACATTCATAATAATACGGAAATTAAAACAATACCAGGTTTCTTGGTTTTTAGCAACCCATTATTAGCAAAACACTTATTACAGCTTGCCTGTAAAACCGCTAGAGGACAGCTCTTGCTTTTATGCTTTCTGGATAGAAAACTTACGTAGCGACCAAACGGTTAGATATACTCAAATGAAACCTTCACCATTGAGTTCAGCATCGAAAAGTAGGTGACCACGTGTAAAAAATCAGACGTCTAAGACCACTACTGAGCCCCCCCACCCCCCAAGGCATAGTCTTTCTTTGAAAAACGCCTTTAAAAGACAGAAAACACCTTGAGGGGTCAGGGAGTGGTCCTAGAGGTTTGATTTTTTACACGTGGTCACCTACTTTTTGTTGCTGAACACAATGGTGAAGGTTTCATTCGAATATCTCTAACCGTTTGGCCACTACAGTGTGTGACAGACAGACAGGATAAAACCAAGAGCGGTCCCCTAGCGGTTTTACAGGCAAGCTGTAACCTAGGGGCCGCTAAAAAGCAACGTAACAACGGTCTTACTTTCAGTTTTCCTTTCCTCTTATTCTTATAAATTAGATGAGTACAAAGAATAATGTCACAAGAAGTAAACAAGTTTTTAAAAGAGAAGCCATAACAATCAATAGCCCTAATGCATAGAATAGAGGCCTCGTAAACAAATTATACACAACCTTTATTTCTCTTTGGTAAAGATTAAAAAAAATCTTAAAAAGTTATCTCTTATGGCTTGTATTATTATGCAAAAGAAAAATAATTAATCGAGAGTCTCGTTTTTAAATAAGTTGTAGTTTGCGATTAAGTAACTTCGGATGTAGGTTAGGAGCTTTGATTTAAGTGAATAGATGCTGAAGTGAATAGCAGAGATTCAAAAGAGATCAAAACAGCCACTGCTATTTATTGAGAAAACTAGATTAGTTCTCAATACAAGACAAAAACCGTCCTACTGTAAATAACAAGAACAAACAATCTAATAATAATAATAACAAACAATCTACTAGAGTGAGTATTTTGAAAACTTTTGAATGTGGACATTTTTACTTTGTTTCGTCGAAATCCAGTTAATGTAAGCCAAACTATTCTCAAATTAAAATAGACTACGACACCTGTTAGATATCAGTTGATTTGTCTGTTTAGTCAGTGACAGTTACTTATTTCACTTTCACTAATTTTTTCTACAGGAATTTTTGTCATATTCACGCGAAAATTTCTCGAGAATCCACATTAACAAAATTTTCAAATAAGAAAAAGATGGATCATCTCTTGTTCATAAATATTCTCGCCAAGTTTCAAGGAAATTTCATGGTAAGCATTTTTTAATATATATATATATATATATATACACACACACACATTCCACGATATATATATATGTATTTTTCCACTTTATGACGATTTTCCTATCTTCAAAACCTTACATTACCATATTATATCATATAATATATTACCAATCACTATTAACAAATCTCAAGTTGGTTCACCTTTCGGAAATACATTTATCGCGGTGGATGCGCAACAGAGATATTTAAATGTTCATGTAAATTTGAATTATATCAAAGCACAGACAAGTTAGTGGATTAATAAAAAGGCTTAACATGCACGAACAAAGATAAAAATTCGCTGTTCCTGCTTCCTATGTATTTATATGTTTTTTAAATTATTCAATTCCAATAAGTATAGTCCCTTTAGTAGATTTTTGTAGCCAAAGACCGCAGAGTACGTAACTTACATAAACACATGTTAAGTAAAATATATCAACAGATTAGATTAAATTCAAAAATCCAGTAAGGATAAGCTGTTAAACAGAGAGAAGTAATTCGTATATACAATACATTCTACGATTTGTTAAAGATTAAGTAGAAGAATATCACAACGTAACATACGAATTACTTACGAATTTAATTATACGTGAAGGTTAGAGATGTATCACTATAGGTCACGCAGGCCCTTGGGTGCGCGAGAGGTTTAGGCTCCCTGCGATTCTCGACCAACGGGACTGGTCGGATTGTCAGCCCACCGCCCGCCAGCCTTTAACTTTCAAGTAAGAAACTCCGGGAAGCATTTGACAAAGGGCTGGGTGAACCTAGAGATCGTCTGGAGGAGATAAAATATCATAGAACAAACAACGCATATATTTACAGCAACTTTTGCAATTACTACGATCTAGATGCAGACAATTGTGATTATAAAAATATACAAATAGTTTTTTATAATTAATCTATTTTTAGGATATAGGTTAGGCTAGGTTCCAAGGCTCCACCGTTTCAGTGGTCCGGGACTGAGTGGAGGTTGGGTGGTCAGTTTAACGCTCGCACGCCTGAAACCCCGGTACCCATTCTACAGAGGGCTGGATAGACTTTAGGACCCGTTTGGAGGAGAATGGAGCGCGGACAAATCCCCGGCCGAGGATCGAACCCGCCACCTCCAACCCGCAACCAAGCGTCCTTACTCAACTCCACTACCTGGCCCGCATTTATAGTAACATTTTTTTTTTTTTTTCCTTATTTATGATTAGTGTATTATTCAATCTCAAAATGAATACAAGACTAATTCTTCTTAAAATGCCGTTAACTACATAATAAACACTTAATTACTACTTCACTTTGGCTTCACATCGG
>JAFIDM010002131.1:63458076-63473429 GCA_023159025.1 Thereuonema tuberculata
TTTCATGAATTAAAAAAAGACTTTTTCAAAAATCAAAGTCTTTTTTTCACATCTTGGGTTTCCTGGGCATCTCTTGCCTTTTATTGATGCCAGTCTTCTTCTATCCATCTTTAAATCTGTCTGTTTCATATACAGTGTTACCTCCGAATAACGGACAGTCACGGGACCGGAAGTTTCGTCCGTTATTGGGAGGTGTCCGCTATTGGGGAGGACTATCTTTTTTTCATTTTTTAGCTTACAGCATGTCATTTAATGAAAAATTACATACAATCTTAATTAAATTTCTACAATTACCATTGCGATACCAGAGAATATGAACAATTGCCAATTATTTACTATATTCCTTTTAAATGAGTGCCAATCCATTTGTCTTACTTAAATTATTGACGAAATTAATTACAGTAAATTAATTAATTACAGAAATATAGAAAATTAATTTCTAGCCATCCATTTGATGCCTTAAACGTGTCCAATCCTAAAGTTTGACCGAATTCTCTGGCTTTTTCTTGAAGCAAAACACCACTTATAGAAATGTTCTTTGCATGAGCAGAGCGGAACCATTTTATGACCACTTCGTGGAATTTGCTTGTTTCAGTTTTACGAAACTTCAAATTCTTTGAATTTTCGTTTGAATTCACCATCCACATTTTTCTAATCTCATCTTTGTCCTTCAAAAGTTCACTTATCTGAGTTTTACCAACTTTAAAACGTTCAGCAAGACAACGCACACTCAGCTTTTCTTTTTCAGCAACTTCAAGAACATCAATTTTTTCTTTCACTACCAATCTCTTCTTTTTGACGCCATTTTAATGCGCACTAAATTTAATCAACATGTTTATAGGATAGTTTATGAGGTATTGACATTTACAAAGCAACTGCAGTGGAAAAAAAAAGGGTCTCAGATTCGTGCATTGAATCATGGGCCACAGATACAATGTATCAATGTATGGGACACCGATATAAATACAACCATAATGGTTTGTCGAAATGTTAATCGAAAAAAAATTTTTTTTTTTTTTTACAGTTAAAATAACTGTCCGCTATTCAGAGTGGATAACATGCAATGTCCTATTGTAAGGGACTGGGACCCGCAATAATGTCCGCTAATTAGAGGTGTCCACTATTCATGGTGTCCGTTAAAGGAGGTAACACTGTATATCACATTAAAATATGAAATAGATTAAATATTCCAATTACTTAAACACTACTGTTTGCTCTTATATCTATATAAACTAATATGCATAAACTCCCTCCCACTCCCAGCAAAACCCAAAAATTTAAGATAGAAAAAGAAAGAAAGAGAGAGAGAACAAAAAGAAAACCTTTATTAAAGCATTGACTTGTCTAATGCTTTTATTATTATTTTGGAAAGTGATCTTTGAAACAGTTTATCTTTAAATAGACCTACTTTTTAAACTCATTCTATTAAAAAAATAAGCAAAGTACATTATAGTTATAAAATTTTAAGGTATAAAATGTTAACTTCTTAATATTAATAAATAGAAAAAAAAACAACAACTTTGTATTATGATTTAGATTAAGTTTTAGACTTATTATTATTTTCTAAGATTTTCCTAAATCAAGTTTTTATTCCTTCTAGTATGATTGCTAATATTGATGATAAAGTAGAAGAACACAGTACTGTAAAACAACTGAAGAATCAGGAAACACAGCCTGTTACTGCTACTTTGAGTGAATGTTTTGAGTTGTATACTCAAGAAGAAAAGGTATTTGTGGTTGATATCCTCTTCCTTTGATAATGATTTCTGGTCTTACAAATCCTTACTTTTTTTTTTTGCAGTTTCAGATGCTTACAACTTTCTTTCTAAAAAAGAACAGCTATATTATTGTTAAATATTACTATATTATTAGTAATAGAACTTCGATTTAATACATGTTTTGTCATTTTACTACATTCTGATTGTTCTATATGTTCTGCTGTACTATAGATGCATCTTTTTCAATCCTTTTTGCATTTTGTTGGTACGATTGGTACAATTGCTTCCCATTGGCTCACTGTGCAACCCCATTCAAACAAAGATAACTGCGCGATGGGCATGATTCTATCACTAAACATGCGATGACAAATGGTTCTGTATTGTCCACAGGACCTCAAATGATACCGAGGCGAATGACTTGTTGCCATCTGTGATGGAATAGTGCACTCCTGTAACATTGGCTATATGATCATGTATTTGTCTGCCCATAATGCTTCACATTGTGCATTCTGATAATCTGACATTATTCCCTTCTAAGTTGTTTCTTTTCAAATTCTGTCAGTGTTATATTTGATCACTCATGTTTCTTGAAGTTACATTGTCAGTTTTATTACCTTGAATAGTTAGGCTTAACATGTGTGGCAAAGCAAATGAATTGAAATATAGAATGAAAAATGTGCATACTTCAATACATATAAGATTCCCTGATGATGGAATGCACTCAGCACTCTGAAACTGTAGGAAAATCATCTTGTCTTGATTGTAAATAAGTGTATTATTACTTTGAAGTTTATTGTCTTTTGAGTTTTTTAATAGAAAGAATTATTATGTTATTTTCCTCAAAATTTTGGATAAATTCATTAACATCAAAACAATTTCTTTAAAGGCCTAGTTGTTCAAAATTGCAAATCACTGGCTTACTGAGGTGGGGAGAGGGTTGGTAGGGGCTAGAACCCCTCCATTGCAAAATCCCAGGTATGCCTATGCTACAAATGCAGCTGCATGTGCTGTACTATTTAAAATAGGCTTATTTAAACAAGAGAATCAAGACAGTGTCACATTTTTCAAAATATCTTACATTTTTCTTATTCATTATTAAAATTCGTTTTATTTCTTTTAAAATATTTAACTTTTCCATACATTTACATCTGAATTGTCCAAGTTTTGATTGTACAACACAGTTATAAATCATAAATAAAGAAAAGAAAAGAAAAAAAACAAAACAAAAACAAAACAGTGTTATAAATTTCTAAACTATTCCCTTCCATAAATGATAAGGTTTGAAATTCAAATTCTAAATAGGAAATAATTATAATTTTATTTTCCCATTAAACTTTTGTGTTGATGTTCTCTTATGATTATGATGATAGAAGTCATTGTACTAACTACATAAATATGTTTCGTTTCAGTTGGGTCCTGAGGACCCCTGGTTATGTCCCAGCTGCAAACGGATGCAACAAGGAGTCAAAAAACTGAGTCTTTGGTCAGTGCCAGACATCCTCATTATTCATTTGAAAAGATTTCGTCAGGTGAGGTTTATGAACTCAGTAGAACTTCTTTTAAACATACATTTTTTGCATGAGTTAAATGTTTAGTATTTTTTTTTTTTGTTAATTTTACGTATTTTCGTAAGAGCTAGTAGAACTGTCTCATGTTTTAAATAAGAATAAGATTATCATTTGAAGAAGTAATTTCTTTGTCTTTAGCCCTGTTGTGTAAGTGAATTGTTGTTGTTTGATAAGTTTAAAATGAAAGAAAACAGTTTGTCAGCTTCGCAAAAAAGTAATCATTTGAGCAGTTCTATTAAAATAAAAAAAAAAAGAAAATACTTATAAGAAAATTGACAGATTAAAAGCAAATGGCAAAGAATAACCCTTCATTTGGACTTAAAAGAATGATATGGAAGTCTTTGTTGTAAAATTTGTATACTTCTAATTTTCTTTACATCAACATTCCTAAACTTTTTTGATCCTTCAAACCTCATTCAGAATTATATTTTTATTGCTAAACCAAAAAAGAATGAATAGTTTGCTGAAGATATCATTACTCTGAACCTCCAGATGGAAAATACTGATCTACTCAATCATTAATTTTAATACGTTGAAACACTAAACCTTTCTTTTATTTTATGTGCAAATGAAATTGAAAATTTGAACTTTGCAGCACTAAGTTAACAATGATAAATTTATTTCTGTTCAATTGAAAATATAAACAATAGATCTTGTTCTTATATGTTTCCTTTTTATCATTTATTAAACTACTTTTAATCATTTCATTCCACAGACTCCTTCACAGAGGATAAAACTAAATACATTAGTTGAATTTCCTATTGTGGGTTTAGACATGACTCCTCATATTGTCAGTCGTACTTACGAAAACCACCTAAGTTATCCAAATGGATTGAATTCCTTAGCCTACTGGTCGCCTTGGAAGAGGCAACGGAGGCATCCTGTAAGGAATGAAGATCATCTATATGACTTATACGCTGTGTGCAATCATCATGGGAATATGCAAGGAGGCCATTATACAGGTGAGTTATTGAAAATAAGAAATTGATTAATAGAACAGAGGATATAGGAAGGATCAATTACAAACATACAGATGATGAGTTACATGGGGTTTATGCCAGGGGATTGTATATCCATCCATTTCATTTGTAACCTTTCATTTAATTTGTATTCTAATGATTGTATTAGTATAGATTGAAACTAGGAAAAAAATCATAATACATAATTTACAAGGGATTTTCCACAATACTGTTCCTCAAATATATATATATATATATATATATATATTTATTTTAGCGAATTATGGCTAGCGAAAGAGTTCGCCCATAATTTAGTACCCTGGGTGAAATGAAGACTTGCTGGAAGTCTGGAAAGGTAAATTAAGGGGCGAAAGCAGTGGTTTCGTATGGTTGTTGATCTAAAAAATCGAATGAAACATGTCGCAGAACTGTATCTCCCTTTGTTATCTCCCTTTGTTTGTAAGCATATCCCACGTGAAACCTACAAAAGAGGGATCGCGAAACAACGTTTTTCCATTTGACGTACAATAACGTTGGGAAATTATGTTAGGCACACAAAAGATTACACCAAAATTGTAGAACATGTAATTCTGAAGAAAACGGTGCAAATATAGTATACAGAAAGTGAATAGATGGTCGAGTAAATGAACGGTTCGTCAGAACAAACCAATACATGTTTTACATTTGGCCGACAATAACGTTGTTAATTTCCCAATAAACAGAGTAAATGTTTATTAATACTGTCCATTTTACAATTATAGTTTTAAAATTAAAATTGAACATGTGTGTCGGAAAGTACAAAACTTATTTCAGGAAATACTGTATGACAGAATGTAATTTTATTGAAAACCACGAATAATGTTGTGCGAGAAATTGTTATTACATAAGTTGGCAACACAGTAACAGCTGTTCAACAATAATGTGAATTGCATTGTTTTGAATTATTGTGGGCAAACTCTTTCGCTAGCCATAACTCGCTACCGAAGCACTTCCAAACCTATGTTTATATAACTTTTTTTCATTACTTTTACATGTAGAATGCGCTCCCGAAGTTTCTGCTTATCTTCGTGAATCACCCTGCATATATATATATATATACTACCCTACACTAATGGACCGGACAGTGCGCTCTATTGGAAATATGTGAAAGTGTAACTGATTTAAGAGTGGGATGGGCACCCATGTGCTGAAATTACATTAGCCACCCTGTAGGGCATGCTTTCCACAAAGTTTTGATACAGAGCTAAGGGGTTTTATGTCCATTCCTGCATCAAGAACATGGCCAGTGCAGCTATAGATGTCGGACGTGGTCCCCTGGCCCTCAATCGATGCTCTAACTCGTCCCATAAATGTTCGATAGGGTTTAGGTTGGGACTCTGAGCATGCCATGGAAGCCGCTTTACAGCCATCTCTGTATACCACTGCTGGACAGAGGCTGAAACATGGCATGGAGCATTGTCATTCTGAAAGTAACTATCTTCATTTCCAAGCAATTGCCAGAGAGTAGGAACAATTTGATTATCCAAAATGCCTTTGTAGCCTTCGGAGTTCAAGATTCCCGCAACAACATGCAATGGTCCCAGGCCATACTATGAGAATCACCCCCACAGCATGATTCCCCCACCGCCGAACTTCACAGTTGGAATGATGCACTCGGGTAAATGACGTTCGCCTGGCATTCGCCACACTCAAACACGTCCATCCGACTGGAAGAGAGTGTAAGGTGATAAGGCACCTTAACACTTCATAAAATTGTTTTCCACTGCTCTACAGTTCAGTTGCGACTTTGCAAATACCACTTGAGTCTGGCGGTTCTGTTGAATGGTGAGATGTGTGGTTTGTGGATTTTAAGGGCATTCAATTCCTTCCGCAATGTATTGTGATTGTGATGTATTCCGCAATGTAACCCCTGATGCCTGTTGAAACTCACTGATCACGTGCGCACATGCACTTTGACGATCTCGTCTGATATGTAAATATGCAGGTGTCTGGTCCATTACTGTAGGGTAGTGTGTATATATATATAGAAAGTATTTAAAATAAAAGATTAAAAAATTATTGCTGTCTTTCAGTCTTCAGACAACTTTACACTTCAAAATAGAACACACAGTAGATATTTACAGTAATGCTTTTGAAATTTGATCAGCTGTTGAAAATGATGAAATAATAGTGATTCTAGTATTGTACCACTATTCTTCAGAAAGGGTTTCTGAAAATAAATTATTATTAAATAAAAATTGTTTTAATTATTAATGCAACTAGTTCATCAATTATATGGTTGACTGTTCGTACTTCATGCAGTAGCAACCAATCTTCATTTTGTCCAGTTAAATGGAATTAATTTCAGCTACTGATTTATAAGCAGTAGCAACAAACACCAACTTCCCAAAATAACTGTCATTTCATAACAGAATCATAATAGAGATATTCTGTTTAGCATGTGCAAAAAAAAGGAGTTGATTATCATTTGACTAGGTGTACGCTCATGCGTAGCTATTGAGAGTGCAGTGATAGCAAAGAGGGTCATTTATAAGAGATGGGGCAGGTAGAGGCCAAAATAGTCATAGTCATATTTTAAGTTGGACCACAAATATGTATCATACCAAATTTCAAGAAATCACAGACAGAAAAAACAGACAGTTCAAGAGGTATTGTAAAACTATGCATGTGCAATCAAAATTTAAAGAGCCATTTTGCTTAACAAGAAGGCTTTGAAAAGCTTAATGTTTAAGAGGTTTTAAAATTGGCTTGAAAATTTTATTTATTTATTTAATTGTTGTATTTGATTCAGAAGAACAGTGTCAAATATCTATATGAAGGATGAAGTAGATAACATTTTTAATACTGAGATAGTAAAGTTAAAACTTGTGAAGCAATTATGATTTTTTAAAAAATATTAATATTTACAAATTGATTTACTGTAATGAGGAAGCATCAGAAGATAATCAGTTACCAATTCCGATTGCAAGTATTTTTTTTTTTTTTTTTTTTGAGAAGCATTATATTTCAATAATTGTTCCTCAATAAGCAATTTCTTCATTTGGTTGGTTTACTTGGTGCTAAAACAAATTACATTAGTTTATTGATTCTTATAGCTCTTCAGTTTCAAGTAGCTGCTGCTTAAGACTCAAAGCAACAACTGCTTTTGGATTAGGTCTAGTGTTAAGATAAATTCATTAAAACCAAATGGGCCTTCATTTGAATCACTGTAACAGATATATTTAATGAGTGCTTTATTACTGAATCCAACATTAAGAGAATAAAAAGCCATTCCGTTGAAGATGGTATGTGTGTATATACTTGTTGAAATGTCTGGATTTTTAAAAATACAGACAGTTCCTGACCCTTAATGTAAATCAAAAGTATGTCAGATTTTATATAATGTGGTAGTAAAGAACATATACTGTAAAACCCCGCTATAGTGAACACGGCTTATAATGAACTCCCGGATATAATGAACGAAATGTTTGGTCCGTTGCCGTGCAATGTGGAATGGATATAGTGAACTCCCGATAATTTCGGTCCCTTGAAGTTCACTATAGCGTGGTTTGACTATATATTAAATAACAAACAGACATATTAAATGAAAGATAAAGAGAGATTATATCTCTGTTTTGAGCATAAATTTAGCTTTAAAAAATTATGTACAGTGTTCTATGATATAAGAAGAATTACTTATCTAAAAATCTAGTAGTATTCTAGCACGAGGACTGTTTGCTCACATAGGTGCTGCATTAATTACCTTTGTGTATATTTGGAATGTTTTGTGTAGGTGTTTTCCACAAGCTTTATGCATATAGGAAATATCTGAGTAAAATATGGTATTTATTTATGAATGGTGAGAGATGTCTGTATAGTTTCAGCTAGTCACATGTGGATTGGTGTTTTATCATGAAGTTAACCTCAGAGAATGTATTGATCAAGTAAAAGAGCCCTTTGGTAAACGGCTTATCTATGGGATGGAGCTGGTGAGTCGATCCCAGACAGAGATTAGGAATTTTTCCTTAGTTATTTCTCCTCCATATGGGCCCAAGGATCGCCCATTTCTTTGTTAAATCCTTCTCAGTTTCCTTTTCCAAGGGTTAAGGTGAGTGAATGCAGCTTCATTTTAGTCCCAATGGATGGTGATCCTAGATACCTACTTCTTTCACTGTCTTCCCTCTTTAAGAGGGAACAGGAATAATGCTATAATCTATAGGTAACAAGTGACAGTATTACATTTTGGTTCACAAATTCTTAATCATTTCAATTTTTTGTTTAGCTCTGTTTGAAGCAATGGATGAGAACTTAAACAGATCTTTGTCTGATTTTCTTTATTCTTACCCTAAAATTAAAAGAATTCAGTTTTCTTCTGCTACAATTTTCAGTACAATCCATTTTAATTTATTCCAACATTAATCAAATACTTTTCTTTTCTTTCTTTTAATTGTAGCTTATTGTAGAAATCCTACTGATGGTGTTTGGTATTCATTTGATGATACCAAAGTAAAGCAATTAGAAGATGAAGCAGAAATCGTCAATCCATCAGCCTATATTCTGTTCTATCAACGTAGGACATTGCCTTCTGGTAAGTTGTTCAAAAGAAAATGTTTTAGTAGTAAGGGGGGAAAAAAAGTAATCCTAAAAAAAAATAAATTGCATTTCATTGTAAATAAGTGATAAAATCTTTTTATTTATTTATATATTTTTAATCAACCTTTTAAATAATAACATTATGACCACCTAATAATATGATGGATGCTTTTTAGCACAACAAATATTTAATGGCAGAAAGCAGGTTAGCTCCGATATTGCAAAGCAGTTAGATCATTTTTAGCTATTGGCTCCTTTCGTGGGATCAGACCAAGAAGGACCTTGCATTTAAAAGCACAAGCCTGTCTATTATTCCAGTTTATCTGAGTTTTGTAGGATAGTTATCTCAGATAGACAAACATACTTATTCCTGCTAAAATGCATGCTAAGAGATATGCATTAAATCATTTCTATTAACAGCATTAACATTCTTTTGTATCTTTTCTTACCATGCAGTTATACAGCATAGTATTTTTATTTGACCATGCATTTGATATTTAAACTAATCTAATTCAAAACATTGGCTCAATTGAATTCTGTTGATTCAGCTAATAATTAAATTACGTGCATAATTAAGTGTACATCAGTCAATTTGTATAATATACTAATGGACAATGTCTGTTTTGACACATCCTTAACCTTTCAAACAATCTAAAAAGGTGAAATTGGGGCATGCTGTAGAAGGACCACTGAATTGGTAGGAAAAGGCAAGCAAGCAGAAGGGTCTGAGTGACTAACGGCAAATAGCCGACCCTCTTTCTATCCTTATCCTTTATCCTTAAGGCAAGCAGAAATACAGCCCTAGGAAGTAGATGCAGAGGTAGACTATTTGCATTGAAAAACAGTAGATGTGAAAGAGTTATTTGGCATGTTTCAATTTCAGTCCTAATTTGATAAAAATCAGAGGGATATTCAGGGTCACAGATTACCAATTATTAAAAAAAAAACAAAAAAAAAAAAAAAAAAATGAATCCTAAAATTAAATAAGGTTTTTTTTTTTTAATTTTTTTTTTTTTTTTTTTTTTCTTTTTTTCTTTAATTCTTCAAATTAAAATTTCTCATTTACTAAATCCATTGAAATAAATTAATTAATTCAAGACCTTTCTGTTGAGTTTCTAAAGTAAGAATTTACATATTTCTGCAGGGTACAGCAGTTCAGCATCTTCATCTTCATCTGGGAGTTCTGAGCACTGGGTCTATAGGATGCCAACCTTTCACTACACTCCACCAAAATTCAGTAAATCACAAGATAATCTCATTTCATTAGGTGAGCTAAAATATTTTTTACATTTTTTTTTTCTTCTCAAAATTTAAAACAACTTTCCAGTTCAAAAGAGCTATTCTGTTATCTCTCATTTCAATCCAACTGAATTCATTGCCTTTTCATCTGATCTGATGTTTGCCAAAAGTTGAATTATCAAAGTTTCATGAATGTAAAAACTGTATCTTTACACAGAGTGTCTCAAAATTTCACTGACAGACTTTGGATGGTTATCAAGGACACCAAAACAAATAATTTTTGTCAATAAACCCCATGTCATCAAATGAACTGTTTCGGTGCAAGATGGAATCAAAGAAACATCTTATTAGCATGAGAGTGACAGATTTACAGCAGTTGCTCAAAACAACACTAGATTTCACTTATCCCCCCCAAAAAAAGTGAAGAGGTCAGATCAGATGATCACGCAAGTAAAGCTACAGGACCCCCTCTCTTCCAACCACTGGTTCGGAACTTGCTGATCCAGATATTTGCACACGTCCAAACTGAAGTAGATGCTCCACCATGTTGAAACCACATGCCTCATCTGATGTTTAAAGGGATATCTTGTAAAAGTTGTGATAGAACATGTTGCAAGAACTGGAGAACTTGAGAAAAATGATCTACATATCCAGTAGCTGGACAACAATAATTACTCTTTGATTCCATCTCGCACTGAAACAGTTCATTTGGGAACATGGGTTTACTGACAGAAATTACTTGTTTTGGTGTCTTGATAATCAGCCAAAGTTTATCAGTCCTATTTTGGGACACAAACACAACACACACACACACACACACACACACACACACACACACACACAATGACCATATTGTTATAATCTCCCTTGATCCAGTGGGATATCCCATATTCAATCATTACTTGAATAGATAATGTGAATCTACTTATAACAGGAGAGCAGCAGACACTGCCCCATCAGTGTGTTGATGCTTAGTGGGAAAATGGGAGAAGTGGGCAATTTAACAGGATGATCATATGTTGCCACCTAAAAAGTGCCAGTATTGCCAAGACAGCACAACTGATAACTGTTTCTGTGCCATTGTTATAAGGTGTACAACACCTGGCAGATTTTTATTGACCAAGTGTCAGTGATCATTAGAATGTTGTCATCTATTACAAATGTTGTCCACCAACAGCCATGTGATTGTCGAACAAATAACCAGGGATGTAACTGAGGAACTTGTATTGCAGATCAATGGTCATAGAACCTTTCTCTCTAAAGACTGATGTCAAGTAGCCATGTTGACTGGCACCCTTCTGAAAAAGCACCTTGTGGTTGCATAGCAGTATCATCTTTGCTGTCATCAAAGATTGACATGAGGTTGCCTTTTCTGATGAGTCATGGTATCAGGTAATTAGGATCATATGGATACACTTTGGATGGACTGACACCACAGTCCCACACAGACAAATTAGTGATGATCTCATAGTCTTGAGAATATTCTCTTGGGACAGTTTAAGACCTCTAATACAGCTCGAACATTCCCTTAATGCAACTGACTGGTTATCCATTGTTGCAAAGTTTGCCTTTATGTTGATGGTCTTTCAAGAAAATGATGGGTGTTCAAGACAGAGGAAATCTGCCATCTGGTTGCACCACTGATTGGCTGTGGGAGTCTCCGTAGACCAAATGGTATGCCATATCTCCTATCTTCCGGAATCTCATTGAATCCATACCTTACAGTTGCAGTATTGGACCCAAAAGGGACAATACTTATTATTAGGCTGGAGGTCATAATAATTTGATCACATTGTATCTGTGACATATAATGGCTAAATTTGCTGGAGTTGGGCTAGTGTTGATCAGTGCTTGGGAGGTTCATAAAAAAGTAATGAATACTTTTTGAGTTTCATTTCCCTTAACAGAAACTTTCAAGAGATCCAGGTGATTGGAAAAGAAACAGTATATTTGCTTTTACAGGCTTTGCAACAATAACATATTATATCTTTTATTTTAAAGAAAATGTTAGATTGTTTTTTTTTTTTATATATATATTATATAACAAAAAAAAAGTCTAAACAATCTGTATGATTAAAAGATACTCAATCTGTATGATACTCAATATATTTCCTTATTAAAGCGTATTAAGGAAGAAACCCTGAACTAAAATAATAACTAAATTATAAACAGATACAAATTCACTTTTAAAACTTCCTAAAAAGAAGATATCCATTCATATCTTAAATCATTCCTACCATTAATTCTTAATCCTCTTCCAGTCAGATTTTTAAGTCTTCAATAAAAGGCAAAAAAAAAAAAAAAAAGGCTTATTTAAAAAGCAAGTGCCTTTAAAGTATCAGAAACTTGCAATGTGTACCTAAGCCAAGTTTCTTATATTATTGAATGCATATTCCATTTTTGAACTTGGAATTTTGTAACTTGTTAGCGTATCAATTACAAAATGCTCCTCTACTTTTTTTAAAACTTAATTTGTTTAGTAATTATATCTCTCATTTCTGATCATCTTTTAATAATCAAAAATTGTATTTCCCAAATAGAGATTCAGCACTTTACCAAATTTTCGTTCTACTAAACTCAGTATTTATAAAGTATAAAAGAAGATTAGAGATAAGATTCAGATAATGGAAGGTTTGTTCAAAAATTTCTTTTTTTTTTTTTAACAGATGAAAGTGCCGTCACAAAACTTGTGACGACCCCTTTTACTCGAGGGTCTCGTCCTTATAATTCCATGGCCCCCATCAGCAACACAAAATACGTCAAAGAGGAAACAGAGCCAGAACATTACTCTGACGACGAAGGTGCTAGGGAAGAAAGTTACCCAGACCCCTTGTATATCACAGAGTCCTGTGTATGACAGCTTTTTATTTATTGTTTCTTAATTACTTCTGAACTTTTTACTTTTGTAAAATGTATAGATAAAAAAAATGTATATATGATGTGTGGGTGTTCTGAGAGCAATAGACCGTAACCAGATATCCCAAAAGATTCAACAGATAAACTAGCAATGCTAAGAACATGATTCATTTGAATGAATATCTTGAAAACTTAAACAGGATTTTTTTTTTTTTTTTTTTTAATTCTTGAAAAACTTTTAAGAAACTGAGAAAGGAATTAAAAAAACAAACCAAAAATAATGAATTTATAAAGAAACTCAAATATTTTCACATTTTCCATTTAGGTTTATTTTGTCAAAGCTTTAAATTAACTGAAATTTAAATTGGAACTTGTGTCAGTGTATCTTAAAGAAAGAAAGTAAGGAAGAAAAAGCATTCTATGGCATATTTTTCTAAAATCCATATCATTAAAGCATTATTTCATGCTTTTTGAAATACTGCATCAAGGGTCTTGTCCGTATAAATGTATGGCCCCATTTTTTTATAGATAAAACAGCACCTTTACAATATTTCCCTTTAAGTTTAGAATATTTTTCTGAAGTTTCATTTCACACGTATTATATCTGTTTAGTGATGACCAATGACTATTATTTTGACAGATCATTAAAGTAATTTCATTTAAAAAATAGAACTTTAATGCTTTAGAGGCATTGGTTATAAAATCCTAGTCGGCATTCCACATTAAGATTTATTAAACTGCAAGGCAGTTTGTTTATCTGAACTGTGCAAATAGTTCCAGGATTATTCTTATTTAATATCGGAATTCATTTCATTCCAAGCTCCACATTTTAGATTGTAATTTACCTTGTAAGTGGACGTTGTTTGTCTCCTTGTTAGACTTCTAAACTCAAAGTTTTTAAAGGGGAAAAACAAAAATCATCGAATCCTTCTCTACTCTGAATGCGAAATGAACGTCTGAGTGGTCATAATCATCTTTCATTTCATCAAATCCCTTTAGTGCCACACGTAATCCCCAATGGCTTGCATCTGTTGCCATCTCCTAAATTCATCATCGTCGTATACCAAGAATCAAAAGACATTTAACTCAAACAATTAATCACTCCCCCTTCTTCCATCCTTCCAGTTTTTTTTACCGCAGAAAATAAAATGGAGGGAAACGGAAAAAAAAAAAAAAAAAAAAGTTTTTGTCAGACATTTGGATTAAAAAAAAAAAAAAAAGAATCAAAAATATGCCGATTGACATTAACAAAACCTAATCTTATATTTTCTATTAAAGTTAATGCAAAAAAAAAAAATGACAGAGCATTTTGTCATCCTACAACTCAAGAGAAAGAACCCTGGAAACAACAATAATAAGAATAACCCGAAGTAGAGTGTAGTGTAAAATCGCATAAAATTACACAATGAATTAAATGATTCTTAAAATTAATTGTATTATTTAATCAGACCAATAACCTTAATAATAATTATAAAATAACACATTTAATCATTATTTATTATTTTTCTTTAAAAAATTGTATATTGGTATTTTAATGTTATTTTTAATATTTTCATGTGTTGTGTATTTCTATTTATAGATAAGAAATTAACTATGGAGCAGATTTCTGAAAAAATCAACGCTGGATTTGGTGATGATCTAAATTGCATCTTCAATGATGATAACGCTGAGAAGTTAGTCTTACGTATACGAATTATGAACAGTGATGAGAACAAATTCCAAGAGGTATGTTTCTTCAAATTTGTAAAATTTTGATAATTTTTGTTTTTTTTTAGCTTGAATGAAATTTGGCAGTGTAATTCTATTAAAAGTAATTTGCAGATGGGTTTTATGAGGGTTCTTGAATTATGCTATTCATATATGAGATGACAAAAAGAATAAATTTATTGGACTATGGCTGTCTTCAATTACCTCAGCTAGAAATCCACATTGAAGCAGGAATAAACTATAATTTGCTGCACCATTCTAATGAACTAAGCAAAAAATATCATGGTTATTTTGGTTTTTATTGTATCATTGAAGTTAAAATACGTGACCAACGGTGAATTGTAGTTATTTGCACCACTATGTTAACAATTTCCCTATCCTGTCATATGCATGTTTCGTAGCAATCTTTGCTCTGGTCTTAAGCTTATTAATTGAAGATAGCCCATATGTAATTGTGGTGGTAGTAGCTGCAGGGGACATCATCTTGCTTGTCTAATGCAGATGATGTTGGGAATATGGACGACATAACTGATTGTTGTAATGATAATGGAAGAAATTGGAATGCCATGATAAAAATAGTTGGCTATGCAGAAAGACAGTGGGGCCTCCTAAATTAAGAAAGCAAAATTCACTAAGAAAATGAAGCAACTGCCAGCATTTACACCTATCTGGAAATGAAAGAACACACAAGCGCAATACCTGACATTTGCCAATTAATTAATAAATGAGACCTT